>CM076569.1:839131296-839731296 GCA_034641835.2 Pinus albicaulis | reverse complement strand
ATAGACGAGATACTTTTTTAATCTAATTTACTTATCTCACTTTGTGAAAAAATTATGGCTTCTGCCCAACCTTGAGTGAGGCAATGATGTCCTCTACTCCCCTCGTTCTCCTCTCCAAAGTAGGAAGTCACAAAAATAATTTCAAGGAGGTAGACCTCGAGACTTTGGTCCAGTATTCTCTCCTAATAAGGTACCAGAGTTCCACTGGTCTTCCACCAAATCTGGATGCTCTCTCCTTCTAGCTTCCCAATTGTTCCTCTTATCCTGAATAGAACCCCTTTCCTCCTCTAGGATTTTGTTTCTATCCCATAGGAAAGGTAACTCCCAGTAACTTCTTATTCAACTACTTTGGAGTCTTGGAAACTTTTACCATCAGATTCATGGTATCACACCATAATTAAAAATTCATTTAAAAAGTAAGAAACTTTAATTCACAACCCTTTTTTTATTAACATACTTGCTAATCTGTTAAATAAAATTAAATAAAATCACTTTCTAATTAAAATTTATTTTAGTATATAACATTAAATACGAGTGTTGAAATGTAATTGTTTTCAGAATTAGAGATATCTGAACCCTTCGGCCATGATCTAAGGTTTTGAGGCCATCGAGCAGACTGCCCTTGATAGACTCTCTACCCCAGCCTTGGGTCCCCTTTCATCTCCTGGTGCGCGAACAGGCTCACGCATGGCGGACAATAGTGGGAGGGTGGTGGATCCCCCCTCCTTCGATTCGCCCTCTAATGGAGCGACGGCAGGGGCTGACAATGACCGTCAACAAAACTCTAGCCTGTTCCCTGACCCCTCTGGGACATCACCTGCAGCGAATCCACCAAAAACAACTGTTGAAGAGGCAAAAACAGTTACATTCTCCACATGCATACCCAAGGCAACAAAATGACCCATTATTGAGATCCTAGCTCATCGAATCAATGGAAGAATCTAGTATATGAAGGATCATTCCCTGATAGGCAAGTTCATGGGATTTTGGCCTACAGAAAAAAGCTCTTTTGGGCTGTATTGCCTCCAAATGGAAACCTAAGGGCCATATCAATCTATATATATGTGAAAAGGGCTTCTTCAATGTGATATTCACATGCATCAAAGACAAGAACCGAATCCTTGATGGCGGCCCATATTTCTTCATTTCAGTGGGTCATTATCTGCGCAACTCGGTCAAAAGATTTAATCCAGACAAAGAATATTTCAGTTGGGCTCCAGTTTGGGTCAGGCTCTACACCCTACCATAGGACTACTGGGATGAGCTAACCCTTCAAGACATTAGCAACTCTCTTGTAGAATTCATAAAAATACTTGAAGATACAAATATCAACAAAAATGATTCCTATGCAACGATATGTGTATACATTCACATCGCTAAGTCTCTCCCTGATGAGCTGAACTTGCTTCATGATTATTATGAATGGATCCAAACATTATATTATGAACATGTGTCGTTCAGATGCAGTAAATGCCACCACCATGGGCACCTATTCAGGGACTGCCCCCTAAATCAAAGCTTCACTCTGAATAATGCCTCCACAACCAAATTCACCCTACGGTTCACGAAAGTCTCTGGAAGAAAAAGGCATACCAAAAATACAAACACGAACCAGAACAAAAAAAAATCCAGCTACAAGAAATAGTTTTGAAGCCCTAGCTAAATTTAATGTGGATGTGAATGAAATCCCAATAGCCTCAAAGTTTCCCTCATAGGAGAAATCCCAAAATACGAAGGCTCTGAAGACCAAACTCTAGCTGGAATCCTTTCTGTAACACCAATCCCCAATGCCTACTATGGAAAAATTAGGTAAAGGAAAAGTTACAGCCTTGGAATCAACACCAGAATAAATGGAATAAGAACCGAAGAGTATTTACTATGGGGACCTAGACATTATGGGTCTTAAAGATCCATGAAAAAATAAATACTTTCTCTCAATCCCCCAACAACAGATCCAGAAATTGGAGGAAGTCCTCATTAGAGCCCAACAACTACCCTCCCTCGGCATTCAAGGTGACACTCTCCTGAATACCAAACACATTCTAAAATAATCTAGAAAATGAGGAAGAAGAACAGATTTGCAGCGACTGGTTGGCTTGGGCAGAGAACTAGTAGAATCAGTGCGCTATCCAAAGTTAACTAGGTTATATTTAGTCGTTCCCAACACTTCTCAATGAAGATCATCTCATGGAATATCAGAGGGCTAAACAACCCCTCCAAGAACGGGTTAATCAAGAAAAGAATAACTGAGGAAAACCCCACGATTTTATTTATACAAGAAACAAAAATCACTAGCTCAACTCTGGATACCATCTTCAACAAACTTTGGAAAGGCTGCAACACCCTAGTCATCGACGAATGTGGAGCTTTGGGAGGCCTTATGATCATTTTGAATCCCCAACTAATCACCCTAGAGAAGATTCATACAAATCATCATTTCATTCAAGCCTACTTCCACATAATTAGAACCAACATTCATGGACATCTCACGAATGTCTACTTCCCACAGCTAGTGTTGCAAAAAATAGAGCTTTTAAACAGCATAATGGATCTCAACAACTAGGGAACTCACCCTCTCTGGCTAATTTGAGGAGACCTTAGCATGATCAAAACCCTTCAGGAAAAAAAAAGAGAGGGATCCATTTTGACATGGACAACACCAAATTTTAAGGAACTCATCAAAGGTAATCATCTAATAGATCTTCAAACCTCCGATGGCATCTTCACTTGTAATAACTAGAGAGGAGGATCCCATAAAATTATATCAATATTGGATCGCTTCGTCATCACGAATGATTTCATCCACCTAGGAGGGGAGTTGTCTGCCACGATCACTCCAGCCTTTGGTTCAGATCACTGACTGATCCAGTTTCAATGGCTCAGACCTAGTAATGCCACACCCAAACCTATTATATTTGAAAAATTTTGGTTCAAACATCCGAGTTTCAAGGATCTCATCTCGGATTGATGGAATACCCTCAATCCACCCCCAGGCTAAAAAATATATGAGTTCCAGCAAAAGCTAAATATGCTCAAAGGGAAACTGAGACTTTGGAATCAGAACACCTTCGACAATATTTTCCATGACCAAAGAGAGTTGGAAACGCAAATGTAGAAGCTCCAACAAAAAATCATCTTGGAAGGCATATCAATAGACTCATAGGCCCTAGAAATATGCTAAAAAACAAACTTGAAGAAAGAATATGTCAAGAATAAATCCTATGGAAACAAAAATCACAGATTCGTTGGCTCAAGGAAGGAGAACAGAACACAAAAAAATTCATCGCTCCATAATTCAGCATAGGATGCACAACAGAATCACTATCTTCAAGAATTAAAATGGGAATTGAATGGAAAACCATGACGACATCACAAAGTAACTACTGAACCACTTCAAAGACATCCTCAAGTAACCCAACACTCAGCATCAGGAGGCTATTGATAAAATCACACAGCATATCCAAAAACTAGTCAATGAGGATCGCAATAGGATGCTGCTCAAATCCACAACCTCAATAGAGGTCGAACAAGAGGTTTTCCAACTAAAATAAGGGAAATCCCTAGGTCCGGATGGATTTACCACCAATTTCTTTCACTTTTTCTGGGATATCATCAAAGAGGAGGTCTGGGGCATAGTGGAGGAATCGCGCAACAGTCACTAGATTCTTCCAACTCTCAATGCAAATTTTCTCACTCTCATCCCAAAGGGAGATAACTTGGCTTTCCCAAGTAAATACAGGCCAATAGCCCTCTGCAATGTCATTTAAAAAATAATTTCCAAAGTTATTGCTAACAGATTGAAGCAGCTCCTTCCTAGGCTCATTTCTCTGGGGAAAACGGGATATGTTGAAGGCAAGTATATCCTTGATGGAATTATTCTAACCCATGAAGTCATCCACTCCCTAAAAACCTAAAAAAATCCTAGAATGCTCCTCAAAACTAAGCTTTCCAAGGCCTTTAACAAGCTCAGCTGGAATTATATAAAACATGTACTTCTAGCCTTTGGTTTCTGCCATACCTGGGTTCACTGGATCATAAGCCTGATCTCCTCTCCTTTCCTCTCTATCCTTGTCAATGGAATCCCCTTGGCAACCTTCAATCCCTCCAGGGGTATAAGGCAAGGCAATCCTCTCTCACCTTTTCTCTTTGTACTTATGGCTGAGGGTCTAGGCTGCCTGATCAAGAACTCGATCTAATCTCATGATCTTCAAGGAATCCCCTTACACAATCATCCTCCCATTTCTCATCAACAATTTGTGGATGACAACATGATCATGGGTCACCCCTCTATGCAGGAAGCTCGAACCCTTAGAACCCTTCTTGAATTTTTCTCTAATGCCTCTGGAACCACTGTTAACCCTGAGAAATATCAAATCTTATTCTTCAATATGCCCACTGTTACCCAACGCAATATAGCTCGCATCCTCGGCTTCACCACAACCTCTCTGCATTCCAATTACGTGGGGGCTCTCCTCACGGACTAAACCATTAAACACTTATCCTGGAGAGAGTTGTTCGACAAAATTGAGACCAAACTCTCCACCTAGACTCACCGCTCCCTCAACATAGTTGGTCGTCTGGTTATAATCAAATTTGTTCTTCAATCTCTCCCCATATACCTCTTTTCATTCTGGCTACAACTAAATGGGTCCTTAAATCCATCTCAAACCTTCAAATAACATTTCTCTGGGGTGGATCCAAATACAAGCACAAATGGGTGCTAGTCAAATGGAAAGAGGTAAGTATGTCGAAAACACAGGGTGGACTTGGGCTGAGTGATCCGGAGCACAACAACATCATCATGGGCACCATTATTTGCTGGAAATTGGTCTCTTTCCCCAAAAAGCCTTGGGCATCCTTATGGGTAGCCAAATATGTCATAAATTGGCTCAAGGAGGAACTAATCAGATTCAATATTGCTCTAGGAGGATCCCAAATCTGGATTGCAGCTAGTCAACACAAATATTTGATCCAAACACATAGTTTTTGGGAACTGCGCAATGGTGCTCAAGCTTGGTTCTGGGAATATTCATGGTATAAAATTCCAAGCCTCTCCTCAAACTTCCATCTCCCCATTTGCAGCACAATTTTACATGTGAGAGAAAAAAATTGTGTGTAACACAAGGATTCTTAAATTGGCTCCGCACTAATACAAGGCAAGCAAACTGGTACAATGAACAACACAAAGATATATGGGAGGAATTAACAAAAAGAAGAATCAGAACTCAGCAAGGGATAGAACTCCTCCATTGGGGCCACACTCCAAGTGGCAATTACTCAACCAAGGAAGCCTACCACCTCATTCAACTTCCGAACCCTGGCCCCTCAAATCAGCTATGGAAAAAGATATGGATAGCTAAGCTCTGGCCTAAAGTTGCTACTTTTTTTTATGGGTGCTAAGAAAAATATCCATCCTCACATGGGACAATTTCATGAAGAGGGGCTTTGTGGGTCCTTCGAGGCGTCCTCTATGCTATAATGACATCGAAACTATCGGTCACTTGCTGGACTTCTGCCCCATATCCAACACTCTAGGGGACATGATCAAGACCCTATGCAGAAGATCCAAATGATACCAAGGAAACATCACCCACATTATCAGCAAGTGGTAGGATAATCCTTATTCCAACAATCTCTTAAATCGCCTCTGGCAGCTCATTTCAGGCCTACTCACATGGAACCTCTGCAAAGAATTAAATAGCAGGATATTTAAAGATGCAACTTTAACTAAAGAGTATATTTGGTTCAAGCTACTCAGCAACTTAGAAGAAACTATTGCCTTGGAACACTGGGGGAAGGATGAATTCCTGACAAACACAGCTGAATGCATCATCTGGAACAATTGGCATCTGAGTATTAAACCCCCCATGGAGAAATCCCCCCCCCCCCTTGGCCGAACTTTACAAATGTAACTTTGATGGAGCTTCCAAATGCAACACAGGAGAAGCCAAATTTGGGGGCATCTTCAAAGAATATAGCGACAACCCCTTACATGCCTACTATGGAAACCTGGGGTGGGATAGAAACAACACCGTGGAACTGGAGGGGCTTATCCATGGTATCTCCATAGCCATTGAGCTAATGTTTTTCCCACTAGAAACAGAAGGATATTCGCAACTCATTATCCAAGCTACAACTCGCATCCTACTTGGTTCTTCATCCACAAAGGTCTCTATGAGCTAGAGGCTTGCCAACCACCTCAATCATCTAGAACAATTTTTGCAACAACATAATGCCATCACATTCCACCATTTTCGTAGAAAGGAAAACATTGTCACTGATCTACTATCCAACAAAGGAGTGGAAAGCAATTTAATGCTCTACCCCTATAATTTACATCATATATAGGATGAAATCCTTCATAAGAGTTACCTTAATCTCATTCAAAACGATCGAACTCCCCCGGATGTGGGTGAAATCACCAGATCAAGCGAGGATAGCTCCTCCCATCCTTAGTCTGATGTCGCCCTACAACGCGAACTCCAACCTCATGCGGAACCTCAAATCGCTGATCGTTAGGGGAATTATGAGGTCTAAAATGGGCCTCCTAAGGAAATTATACAATAATAGTGGAAATAATAAAATAAGATTTTTAGAATCAGAGCTCGGAATCTCCACAGTTCTCATTTTTCAGTCTATGTTTCGGGTCTAAAGCAAGACCCATCATCAGGACAAATCTACAAAAAAGAAAGACAATTTGTGTTAAATAAATAGTGGAAAAATGACAAGAAAGAGAGCCGACCAGATATCAACTTAATGCTTTAATTTCGAATTTATTTTCAATTATTTATTTTTAATTTATTTTTATTTATATTTAGTTGAGTTTTAGTTATTTTGTTTTTTTTAAATATCATAATCATTATTATGATACTTTGAGTTTTAATGCTAATAATGTTTAATATTTCTTATTATTAATTATTTATCCCTATTTATAAAGTCTTATGTTTATCTAATTTTAGGCTAATTATTTTATTATGTTTATTATTTTTAATTGTCATAAAGCATTGTTTTTAATAAAATCAAAGTGTAGTATTTTCTTTCTTATCCTAATTTTCTGAAGAAAGGTCCTAGTAGAATGATTTAATGGTTTGTTTAATATTAATTTTATAAGACCCTATGTAGATTATAATGTCTACTTTTTTATTAATTATTTATCCTTAAAAAGTTCTAAGTTTTTATACAATTTTAGCTTATGAGTTAGACTAATAGTTTTTGTTTTTTAATAATATCAAAGTATTGTATTTTCTTTGTTATCTTAATATTATGTACAAAGGTCTAAGTAGATATATTAATAGATTTAAAGATTTTATTTTATTAATATTATAAGATCCTATGGAGATTATAATGTCTACTACTTCATTAATTATAAATCATTGTTAAAAGTCCTAAGTTTTTATCCTATTTTAGCTTATGATTTAGATTAATTGTTTTTGTTTAAAGTTGTACAGCTTTATTATAGAGATATTTAAGAGTTTTAGTATCTTCCTTATACTAATTTTATGATTATACGGTCCTATGTAATTTATATTACATTATTGATGACAGAGTAGTTATTAAAATAGGTTTGGAATTGGTCAATTGATTATAACCCATAGATAAGGCTTGTAACCAATTGATCCTATAAAATAAGGTTTGCATAAGGTAGGGGTTTAATTAAGGTTTAAGGTATTGATAGGAGATTTATAAGGGTTTTTTTAAATAATTACACTTTTTAAGTTCAAATAAGGGTAGTATGGTAAGGGCAAGGAGTAGGGTAAGGGTTTGATGTGAACAGGCGGGTAGAGGGAAGTGGAAAGGGTACGAGGTAGAGAAAGGGAAAGTCAGATCATAAAGGGACGAAGGAAGGGTAGGGGTACAAGGAGACCAACGCTTCAAGTGTGTGAGATGTTTAACAGGACAACACGTGGACCCCGTTTCTGCTAACTTCTAAGCCTCTATCTCTATTTAGGTTGTGAGGGCGTTTTATGATTTCCAAGGCTTCACGTATTTTGCATTTGAAATGATGTTTTTCTTTGGCAATGACCACTGCTTCTTCAAGGCATATGTGGTGAAATTTTTTTCTCGAGTGTTCTAACAAAGCTGAGGTTTTAATTCTTCCAAGCCTAATGTCTGCCCCATATTCTTTAAACCTTATTTTAAAGGTTCTACTTGTTTCCCCAATATAGCAATCTCCGCATGAACAATTGATTTTGTAAACACCTTTTTGTTGGAGGTGGTCAGGGTCATCCTTAACTGATTTCATTCATTGCCTGATGGTTACTAGAGGTTTGAAGGTTGCTCTAATGTCCTTTTTGGCTAGAACTTTGGCTATCTTGTCTGTGACCCCTTGAATATAAGGGAGGTAAGATTTTGTAGTGGAGGGTTTGTCAGTAATCATTCTTTTGTTTCCAGATTTGACTCTTTGAATAGCTTTGTTAATGTCCTTATTGCTATATCCCAAGTTTATGAAGGATTTTCTCAGATATTCAATTTCTTCTTCCACATGAGTTTTTTCTAATATTCTAAAATATCGTGTAAAGAGAGTCAGCAGCACCCCTGTCTTCTGGGCTGGGTAGTGGTGTGAATTGGCATGTAGATAATTATCAGTGTGTGATTTCTTTCTGAACACTTTGTGTCCAAGGGATCCGTCTTCATTTCTTGAGAGGAGTACGTCAAGGAAAGGGATGCAGTTGTTTTCATCGCCTTCCATTGTAGATTGGATATCTTTTGATATGCTGTTGAGGTGGTCTAGGAAGTTCTTTAATTCCTCATCTCCATGAGGCCAATTGACATTGGTGTCGTTTACGAACCTTATCCAAAACTTGGGTTTTAATGGGTAAGAGTCCAAAGCCTTATTTTAAAATTTCTCCATGAAGAGGTTTGCCAATATAGGGGATAATGGAGATCCGATAGAAACTCCAGATGTTTGTTCAAATATTTCCCCTAAAATTTCATTACATCATCAAATTTTAGAGGAAAAAAAGGAAAAACTATTTTTTCAACTCATATTTTCAACTTATCTCCCTATGGGTTTACTCAATTTTCGAGCGAAAATACTCGTTGGATGAAAAATTTGATTTCCCATCCAAGGAGTACCCATGTTACATACTTTCTATAGAAACTTCTACATGAAAAATGAGAAATACATGAAAAACGTGATTGTAAACATGTTTTTTCATGTATATCTCATTTTTTGTGTAGCAAGGTCCATCAAAAGTATGAAACATGGGTACTCCTTGGATGACGAATTAAATTTTTCATCCATTTAGTACTCCCGCTTGAAATTTGAGTAAAAAATTAGAGAGATAAGTTGAAAATACGAGTCGAAAAAAGTAGTTTTATTATTTTATTATTTTTTAATATTTTTACTTTTTTACTCGAAAAAAGGTGAATCTTCCCCCATGGTTGACATCATCATCTTGAATCCTATTGGTTCTTATAAATTTTATTTTTGTTGTACATTTTTCTTAGGAGGCCCAATTTAGACCTCAAAATTCCCCTAATGAATCTTTGTCGACGCTCTGCTACACCTGACCTCTGGCCACACCACACATCACAGGTAGGCACACTTGGAATGTCCAACTTCGCCTCTGCACTCATATTCAGTGTATCATGCCTTGAAAAGGCACAAAGGCTCCTCAATCGTCCATTTAATTGCTGCTCCAGCCGGTCTCGCAATATCTCTCTACCATCAATGCTCCTCTTCTCGCCATTACGCTGCTACTCCAACCTGCCTCGCACGCTACCACTACATCACTCCCTCAATTGCGCTCTCCCCCCCTACCTGCCACCCCTGCTACATGCCCCTCCCCTTGTGTTCCTCCCTGTTGCGCACCACCCTACTGTGAGCCCCCGTGTTGTGCGCCCCCCTTTTGTGTGTCCTGTTACTATGCGCCCCCCTACTGCATGCCCCCCTGCTCTCAACCTTGTCTCACAGTTAGCTCCCCATTCTCTCCTCGATAATCCTCTCCATGGCCCCATGCCAACATCAAAATTCCATCACGGGTAACTAAAGAGGGGCGCTCTCAGACCACTCTCACTGTGGCGAGGACCAGTGTCTAGAATACATCCAAGTCTCCTCGTTAGGAAGCCATGAAATGACGGCCACTCAAACACTTGACAGCATAGAGGAGGAGATTTTTCATCCTCCGATGAAGCCTAAGGGCAGAAGAGGTTGCATAAAATCCACTATTGTGCAATCTAAGCTGCCCATACCCTGGAAAATCGAAGCACTTCCCGTTCATGAGCCAACAGAGGAAGAAATAAACGTTTGTATTATGGAATCTGATGGTGTTTGGACCAAAGTTTGTGATGTTGAGTATCATGTTGCTCCCATCATCCACGCAGCCCCTCCGAAGCCTCCTCGTAAGCCCACACTGAGAAGGAAGCCATTGCAAGAGAATATCGATGCCTAATTGAGGAGGAGGACCACGTGATAGAGGAAGATGAAGGAACTCCATGACTGCTCAATAGAAAGATTCATCTCTGATTTTTGTCATCTTAGGACATACTTCAGCTATTTTTTTTCATATGTGTCACTTAATATTTTGTAAAACAAGACTCTTTAACTCTCTTAAGGGGTTGGTTTCCTCCTATGAGACAACCCCAAACTTGGATTATTTTGAAAAATTCTAAGGTAGGGATTAGCTAAGTACTGCTTGCCATCCCATCGCATAGCCTATGTAAAGTTTCTTTTCTGATTTTAATATATTTTTAGCCTAACTTAAAAAGAAAACATTAAATACAGGTGTTACAACTTCCCCCGCTTAAGATGAACACCGTCCCCAGTGTTATACCATTCCATTGAACATTTTTGGATATGAATCCTGTAAAAAAATTTCATATTCCTAAGTCACCTCCTCCGGGCTAAAGTGCTTCCATTTCACTTTAACTTGGGAGATAGCTCTCTTTCGGAGCGTTATTTCTCTCCGATCGAGGATACATTGAGGCTCTACCAAAAACTCATCGTCTAGGTCGACCTGAACATTCTGCCAATGTATTACGTGCTTAGGGTCATGTATGTATCTTTTAAGCACAGACACATGGAACACATTATGAATTCGTATGTTTCTCGGTAAAGCTAACTGATAAGCTACTAGCCCCACCCATTCCAAAATTTGGAAGGGTCCACAGAAGCGGGGAGCCAATATGACACATGTAGTCCACCTCAATGTACTCTTCTTGGGTCTGATTCTAACATAGACATGGTCACCCACTTCAAACTCCATGTAGGTCCTTTTCCGATCCGCAAGCACCTTTTGTATATCTTGTGCACTCTTTAGATTTGTTCGGATCTTCTTGACTTCTCGTTCCATCTTAGCCAGCATCTCTGGTGCAAGCTTTAGCTTTGTTTATGGACTGCTCCAATTAATAGGTGTCTGGAATTGTCTTCCATATAGATCTTCAAACAGACTCATTTTGAGTGACTCTTGGTACCCGTTATTATAGGAAAACTCTACCAAGTGTATATAATCTTCCCATTTTTTAGTTTGTTACATTACATACATTCGTAGCATGTCCTCCAAAATCCAGTTTACTCGTTCTGTTTTCCCATCCATTTGAGGATGGTGAGCCATACTGAATTGGACTTGGGTGCTTAGTCCAGTAAAAGGTGCTTTCCAAAATCCTGAGGTAAAATTCACGTCTCTGTCTATGATGACTATTTTCGATATTCCATGTAATTTGAATATCTACCACATAAAGATATCAACAATCTGTATTGTCTTATAATTAGATTGTACGAGAATAAAATGGGTTGCTTTTCTCAAGCGATCAACAACCACCATTATCGAATGATTGTGTCGTTTTGATCTTGGTAGGACAATAATAAAATCTAGAGATATAACTTCCCATTTCCACTCAGGTACTGGTATGGGTTGTAATAAATCGGCTAGATGCTGATGTTCATATTTCACTTGCTGGATTTCCAAACACTTAGGCAAATATTCAGCAATATCTTTGCGCATACCGGGCCAAAAGTAATATTTTTTTATGGTCATTAACATTTTCTTATAGCCAGGGTGTCCATCATATGAAATTTTGTGATACTCATGGAGAATTAGCCCTTTTAGACTTAATTGATTGGGTATGTATATCTTTCCTTGAAAGGTTAGTAGATGTTCTCTATTGACAGTATAGTCTGATTTCTTTCCCTGTGCCTATGTATCTTGTGCTTGCTGCCATAGGAACTGATATTCTAGATCTTCTGTTGCAACATCCTTCACTTGTTCCTGGAACTTGAATTCCACATCATTAAAGTATAAATTGTATACATAATGCAGTTTTCTGCTTAGCGCGTCAGAAAACTATTTTTATTTTCCTTTAACATGTTGCATTTCAAAATCAAACTCGCTCAGGAATGCATTCCACCTAGCCTGGCAAGCGTTCAGATTAACTTGTTTAAAGTAACTGTTCAAACTACTATGGTCAGTTTTCAGCACGAATCTTTTACCAAATAGGCAATTCCTCCATATCTTGAGCACATGCACCACTATTCTTAACTCTAAATTGTAGGTAGAGTATCATTTTTCATGGTCTTCTAACTTTCTAGATTCATACGCCACAAACTTCCCATCTTGTGACAACACTGCTCCTACGCCTTCTTTACTTGCATCGATGCAAACTTCAAATTCTAAATTTTGATCTGCAACTTTCAGAACAGGAGTTGTGGTCAATAACTATTTTAATTTCTCAAAACTAGATTGGCATTCATTGGTCCAATTGAACACTCGCCCCTTGCACTGCAAGGAGGTTATAGGAAATGCAATTTTAGAAAAATCCTTCTATAAAATGCTAGTAGTAACCAGCCAGTCCGATAAAGGATTGTCTGTCTACCATGGTTTTAGGCAACCTCCATTCTATAATAGTCTTTAACTTTTTAGGGTCCACTGCTCTTCCTTCTGCCGAAATAATGTGGCCCAAATACTGTATTTGTTCCTTGTAAAAGTCACACTTGCTGAATTTCGCATATAGTTGATGGTCCCTCAATATTTTCAGCACTAGACGTAGATGCTCCTTATGTTCCTCCATATTCTTTGAATAGATAAATATATCATCTATAAAATCAGAACAAATTTATATAGATAGGGATGAAATATGCCATACATTAATCTCGTGAATGTTACAGGTGCATTGGTCAAATGAAACGGTAGGACCACAAATTCGTAATGACCATATCTAGTTTGGAAGTTTGTTTTATAAATATCTTCATCTTTTATCCTTATTTTGTGATACATAGATCTAAGATCTATTTTTGAAAACACTATTTCCCCTTTTACCTAATTGAAAATATCATCAATCTGAGGTAGTGGGTATTTATTTTTAACAGTTAATTTGTTAAGGTGCATGTATTCCATACACATTCGCATGGTACCATCCTTTTTATTTACAAACAATACTGGTTCCCCCCAAGGTGACACACTAGGATGGATATATCCCTTGTCCAACAATTATTGTAATTGCATCTTCAATTTTGTTAACTATGGCACACTCATTCGGTATGGTGCTCGTGATACCAATGACGCCCCTGACATTAACTTGATGGTAAAATATATGTCCCTCTTCGGTGGCAACCCTAGTGTGTTTTCTAGAAATACATCCATAAAATATTGCACCACAGGTATATTTTCCATCATAGGAGTCTTATCTTTTGAGTTAGCAAATCCGACCTGGATCGCATAAATTTGACACCCTTTCCTAATGCATTTCCTCAACTGAGATAGTGTGATAGGTCGCAACTGAAGTGGCTTATTAATTCCTTTCAACTCTTGATGTATTCCATCTTCATATTTAAAATAAATAATTTTTCCTTTGCAATCTACCAGGGACCAGTGTGCTTCCAACCAGTGCATCCCCGATAATATGTCATACGAGCCTAAAGGTAGAATGTTTAATTCCACCTTTATTTTCTGATCTTGAAATTCTAGGGAACAATTGGAGACTTTGGAATTAAATTTTTTCTTTTCCCCAGTGGCGAGCTTTACTAGCCAAGAATTTTTAAACTTTTGGCTTTGTAAGTCACATTTTTCCACAATCCTCGGATCTACATAGCTTAAACTAACACCAAGATAAACCAAAATAGACACAAGGTGGGAACGCATCTTACCTTCCAGTTCTATCATGGTTGGCTAGTAATTCTCTTGTCGCTCTTCCAGTCCAACATTGATTTTGGGTATATTTCGCACCACTTATCCCACAATGGATTCTTCTTGCATGTTAGCTGCAGTTTCATTCCTCCCATGGTGTGGGAATTTTTGTGATAATGTGCCTCGCCACATCCCCTACACTATAATGGTGGTTTTTGTGTCTGTCCATGATCTGGTTTGTTAGATGCTTCAATGGGTTGATCTTCAGCTATTCATTTGGGTCTCTGCTGGTTTTTCCCAATTTTATTATTTGCTGAATTCCTCGTAGTAGTTTTATAGTTTCTAGATCTGTTATTTTTGAAGCTTGAGGAACTTTTCTATCCTTTCTTAGGTGGCCAGCTTTTGCCAATTCCACCTTTTTCCTTGTACTACTCATAACACATCTGTGCCTTTTGAATGACCTCATTCATTGTCTTTGGCCCCACGAATTCAATTCTTTCATTCATGTGAGCAGGAAAAATACTTAGAAATCGTTGTACTTTTTTCTTCTCATCCTTTAGATATGGCAGGTATCTTAACAGGGAAGTAAAATTAGTGATGAATTAATCTATAGATAGTTTACCCAACCAAAAATCATTAAATTCCTGATATTTTTCATCATAAAATCGTTCTGTTAGGTAATTATCCTTGAAATATTGCTGGAATTCATCCTAGGTTATATTCTGGTCTTCAATTCCACACACATTTTCTACTTCTTCCCACCATAACGTAGCTTTCTCTCGCAATTGATAGATTTACAAACGAACTTTGAGTTTACTTTCATACTCATACCTGAAATTATTTATTCATGTTAATGATCCAAGCTTTCGCCACCTCTTCAGCATCTCCATCGAATGTAGGAGGCTTCATCTTCCGAAACTCACCTTGTAATTCTACTCTCTGCTTCTTCATCTCTTGCTGATCGAAAGCATTTCCAGATTCAGATTCATTGTAAGTCCTACTCTTGTTGCTTCGTTGGGTGGCACTTCCCTGAGGATCATCATGTATGTGATGTTGTTGTTCGCTTTACACATGGGTTTTCCATTCTGGGCTAAGAAGTGCGGTGAGATGGTTTTGCTTATCGGAAAGACTCTTAAGCATCCTTTCCTGCTCCTTCATAAATCTCTCATTGTTGCTTCATACCTAGACCATTTCCGTCTGGAGTTGTTGTACAATTTCCAACAACCTATTGGTCTATCTTTTCTATTCTTCCAGCAATCTGATGGTTTGTTGGTGTTGATATATACTTAGCTGCACCCACATTTCTAGATTCACTTCTTGGTTAGGCTAGAGGTGAATCTCCCTTGTAGTCTCAGGTATTTCATATATGGATCCCCTCCTCATGGTTCTCAGTTAATTTCTTTCCTCGGTTCTGTGCACATTTACAAACATCAATTGTTATTCATGAAACCCTTCTTGGTCCTAGTGTTTGAACTTTCTCTTTAATATAGTTCTAATTATAAGTGCATGATCTTATTATAAGGTCTTGTATTTACTATATACAAATGCTTGTCAACTATAGAAATCATATCTTCAAAACCCTTATGTCAGTTTTTCTATATGATTTCCTACTTTCCGCTCACTAATACTAAGATGCAATAAATCATTCCAATAATGGTTCCACGTATGATATCTATGATGCACATATGAACTATTTTCAACATAACTATATCAACCTTGCAATCAATATATATAAATTGATTATTTTTCACCTGCTTCGAGGAAGGGAGATTAAAGGTTTTCCTGCTTGTTTTTAATTTTAAAGTACATAATTCATTTGTCAATATGTTATGCGTTCCACGGTGATATGGTGATTCATAAATTCTTTATTCAACGGTTTCCCTCCATAGTATCTGTGGGTTAACATTGTTATGGCACCTGCCATTGCTCTGGTCCGTGGATCTGAATTTACATCAATGGCTAATAATGATTTGTTGTTCGTTAGGGTATTAACCTACCCGAATCTGAACCCTAACCAACTCCTTGTTGCGCCTTCGCCACTCTAGCCACCTAGCTTTGCAACTATGCTTTTTTGCATTGAAGCTCGTCTGTGAGGTTACGACTATGGTGATTCAAAGCTCTTCCCTTATCTTGTCGGCTGTGTCGATTCAAAACGTCGCCCACTGTGTCGAATCTCTTCAAATGTGAATTTATGCTCAAAATACTATCTATGGGGTTCGTAATTCAACTCTGGGTTCTTCCGTTGGCAGAGATTAAACTGTTGTGAAGCCAAGGCGTTCTGGTTAAGCCGAAATTCGTCGCATCGTTTCTTGGCCAAGTGTTTCATCCTCTCGCTTCATATTCTCAAGTAAACTCTATTAGTCTGTGCATATTTTTCACCTTGGTGTTCAGAACCTAACTTTTAAATTTTCATATTTGTCTGGTAACTATCTAATGACCAGGGTTTTGATTGAAATACAAGTGCCGATAGATCGCAGACTTTGCTCGACCCAAGGTAAGGGTGAAATCATTTGCATGGTTCTGTAGCAAGTTATTTAACAATGATTCATCGGGTGTTTTTCTAACTCTGCCTGGTTCAACTTGTGTTATAGGTAAAGAATTAAAACCCATTTCGATTGGTGCTTTCGCCTCCCTCTGCTGACACCCTTATTGAAAAGCTCTTTGCTTCTCACAGGTGCGCATGATATTTTCTCGGTGAATCATTTTTTGTGTTCTCAGAGGGTGTTGTCTCTGGTCTAAGGATTTTATTTTCTTGTTTTCCCCATCGAGGGTTTAACTCTCTCATTTATCCCATAGAGAATGAGAATTAAGTTAATTCTGTTAAGTTATATGGACTATATAATTTTGGATTACTGCACTGCAATGTTACCATCTTTAAGAAATGCCAGTTATCATTTTTCTTTTCATTACTGTGTATACATTATATTTACCTTGTCCATATCCATGGCTCTATCGTGTTTTTACTCTGTGCGATAGAGGTTTTTGTTAAGACAAGGTCTTTTTTTTATTAAACTATCAGGGTTTTTAAGCGAGGGTTTGACTATCATATTTATAGAAGTTGTACCTTAATTTTAACTGTCTCATATATGTATATTTTCAGTATCATAGATGTTTCATCCTCTGATTTTGATCTAATATTTCTCAGGGCTATTCTGGATACCCTGCTTCATGTGACAGTTTCCATATTCGTTAATATTTATAATCTCAGTTCGTTATTTTGCATGCATGATTCAGATTCATAGTTTAATATATGCAACTGTGTTTGTATTTTTACATGGTCATTCAATGTGAATATTTTTCAAAATGTTTTAATGAGGATATATACAAAATACTACTATCTATATATGTCTTTTCTTCGTCTTATCGATTTACTATATTTTGAAGAAATCTCTTTTATTTGCATAATAATTAACCTGTAAAGAATTATGGAGAGGCTTATATTTAAGGCTATGGATTGTAATGTGTTATCATCTTGTATTCTACAGATTTCACTAGGTGACTATGTATCTTCTACAAGTAGTTAAAGATACCATTCTTTGCCTATCAGCTATCTTTAGAAATCTCACTGCCTTCATTATCTTCAAAATAGGTCTTTTTCACTATATTTCATCTTTTCCCTTTCAAAAATTACCTTGGTGCTTTTAAATAATTCATTTTGGGCTTGTTCCCTTCATTATCACTCTCTTCCCTGCCAAAAATCCTCATTCCATCATTTGACCCACTAAAAACCCCCATAAAAACCATCCTTTCACCATTTCTCCTCATATACACTAAATCAATGTAAAAAACAAGTTTTTTTACATTGTTTTAAGTTTAAAATATTAACCTTTCAAGACCCTTTTAATTTATATTAAACTTTGTTTAAATAAATTAAGACCTGACTCTTTTTTTTATTAACCCAACCTTGTATAAACATTTAAGCCTTCTTCTTAAATATTTAGTCTCCACTCTTTATTGAAAAAACCCTATCACCCTTCCCTTTTTCTTTAAAAAGCGCTCCCGCTTATGTTTTTTCCCCGAGCTCCTTTTTTAAATCCCTCACGCCCATATAACCATAACACCGCATATGTTTTAAACCTCCAGCGCTACACGACAAAAACCACCACGTCACATTGTGCCCAGACCCCACTGCTTCACCTGCCCGTCACCGCAGATCACCCGACTACCCTTGATCTCCATCCATGAGATCCGACAGCCCGCAACCCTCATTGCGAATTTAATTGTGCCGAGGTTAGCATTTCAAAACACATGAAATGGTTGATTTTACCTTGGCACGTGTCATCTGTTGTATGGAATCACACGCCTGCTCCCACTACCATTACCTCCCCTCCATTTATGTGAAAACTGCCTTCTCCACTCTCGAAAATTGCCTAACCATTTCCTGCCGAGAACTAAAACTGCAACCCAATTCAAATGAATCAGATCCCTGTGGCTCTGCAATAAGGTACACACTGCCATTTTTACCTCTACAAGTGCTCCAAAGCTCGAAAAACCCCGAGATAAATGTAGAAAAGACTTCCCCCCAGGTTTTCAAGTTAATTGTTCATTTTATGTGCAGTTTTAATGGTGGAAATGCATAAAATGCATTCCAATGGTCCAAAAACGTCTAAATGAATGTTTGGGTGACGATCCAAAAGTTTATTTTAAATTGAAGGGACCAGAGGCAAAAATTCAAGCTTAATCACCGATGAATCATGATCCTAGGTGGTTATTAAAACCGTCCAGCAGTAGAGTAATGCACCCGTATGCCATAAACACAGAAAAAATAGACATAGCAAAGAAGGGAAGATAGTTAAAGGACTACGACAAGTAGCGAAGATTAAAGGGACAATCATAGATCAAAAGATAAATAATAAATATTAGCCAAAAAGCATAAGGTTAAAGATTATGACGACAGAGGAAAAGACTAAAGGAATAATAAATAAATAGAGATGAAAGAAGAATCGGAGATAAAATAGTAAAAGGACAGTCAAAGGATAAATCGAAATTTTAAAGGCCTAAATAGAGTTTAAGTGATAAACAGAGGTAGATCTACCTAGAAACAAATTCAAATTAGTAAACCTACAATAATTACTTCTTCAGAGGACATATTTTTCCACCTACAACATGTTTTCTTTCCATAAAGCATCAAACAGTTATTATTAACAGTCAGAGATATTTTTCATCTACACAAAAAATATTGTAAAGTTATTGAAAAAACCTTAAAGTCAAATATTTCCCAAAATTAGCTCAGAAGTTAAGTTAGGAGTTATTATTTCAGAGAAACACTCTCAGATATTTTTGCCTTGTGCCTTGGATGGTCTGAAAGGTCAAAAATTTATTAACTCTGTAATAAATTACATATGAAACCCTAGCTTAGGATCACCTCCTTATTTTTCAGATAAATACTTCATGTAAGATTCATTTTTAGTGTTGCTTAGTTGGTGGTTAGTTGACTGATTTTTGTTGCTGAGCTAGTTGAGGATTGTTAGGCTGGATTTGAGAAAGCTCTAAGTTTCAAAGATCCATTGTACATGGAGTAATGTAGCTTTTTTTATCATCAGTAATACAAGAACATTCACAGGATTCTTAAGCTATGTTAATGGTGAAGTTTTCCTTCTTTATCAATTTTTTCCTTCTTTTTTCTATTCTATCCACTATTTCTCTCATAAAAGAACATAAATTTTAGAGTAGGATATGTTGTCTTGGCACCCTATTTATGTCTGCAATATTTATCTCAATGTTTTCTTCTGCAAGGTCTGTTTGGAGAATTCTTAATTGCTCTCTAGTTCCACCTAGCTTGTTGTCTTGGGAATGATTTAGTAGATTCAAGCCAAAGAATTCTATGGTAAGCCTTGTCCTTTGGTGTAGCTTGAAATATTATTTTTTGAGGCCTTTCTTTGAAGTATACTTAGTAGAGTCTAAACCAGGGAAGTCTATGGTATGACCTGTCCTCTGGTCTGCCTAAAACTGTTGCTTTGAAGGTCTTTTGAGTGTTTATTTAATGAATATAGGTTTAGCTTTCTCTTTAGTTGCTCTCACTGTTATCTTAAATGTTTTCTTTGTCTGAAAGTAATTCTAGAATTGTTGGATTGTTGCCTTAAAGGTGTGCTTATTAAAGTCTGGCCAAATAAGTCTATGGTATGCCATGTCCTTTGGTTTGCCTCAAACAGTTACATAAAAGGATTTTCTTGTTGAAGTAGAGCTAGAATATTCTTAACTAACTATAGTTTTGTTGCCTTCACAACTTATTGTTATTTCATATCACATCTAATCTAAGAGATCCACTTGATATAGTTAGCTTGCCTTATGAAAACCATTGTAGAGTTGATGACCAATTAAATCCTTTTATGAATCCATAGCCCAATGGATTAATTTTTTCTCATGGTTGATATATTCAGCTGAAACACTCCCTCAATTAATTGCACCACTGATCTGTTAACCTATCAATTAATCAGCCAAAACCAACAAGTCCTTAGAACTTCATAACTAGCCTAATATCATAAACAAAAGCATAAAGACATATCACCTATAAACAATTACATAGAGAGATCCCTTTCTGAATCTAGGAAGGATATGTCCTAGGATTCCAAAGTGGTTTTGATGTGGCCTCTGCAGTGTTTGTTCTTGCCAATCTTGCAAATCACATGGAGCCAACATAGTGGCAACCATACTGGGGAATAATGAGTAATAAATAGCTTAAATCCACCCAAAACTCATAAAACCTCATTTTAAAACTTATATGAATAAAGTGTTAGACAAGAATGGTACCTGGTTGCTGATGGTGGACAAAAGCCAACCATAAACAAGTAAAAATCCTCCACCTGGTGACTCCACTTGTTTTCAGTAGGCCTTCTGACTCCATTGGTTTTCCATAGACTCCACTGGGAAACTTATTTTACCATTAAAAATCAAAAGAACCCAGTCAAGAATAATTTGTGGATTAAGTATTTCTTTCACAGATTGGTTTGTCCTTTAAGATTGTTATACTTTTCCAACCTTTCTAATTTGTTTGGGTCCAAATTTTTCGCTTCTAGAAGAATTCATACCAAATCCCATCCTTACCCAAACCCTCCTGCAATAGTCGATAATCCTGAAAGCATCCCAAGGAAGTCTCCTAGTTCTAAAAATTCATCTGTTAGCAGACCAATCCACAAAGCAATTTCCCTACCTGAAAACCTTAAAGACTTGCAGAATATCCCATCTGACCCACCCCTAGCACAAAGCTTTTCTAGGACTAGGTCTCAGAGTTGGATAACCCAGAAAGTTTTAGATCCATCCACCCTACATCAGAATTCTATTTTACGAACTTCATCCCCAACTATTCACCTTCCTCCATTTAACCCTGCACCTCCTTTGGTAAACCCTCCATTTATTAACCCTATGTTGTTTACACAACCTCATATCATGGCAGCATGGTATGCTCCCTTGGTCCTTCCTTTACCTTTATTTATTCTACCGCAAGACTACCAGTCCAAGATTCCTTTATATGATGCTAGTAGTTCTACTACTGCTCAAGAACATGTGGACAAAATGAATTACTACTTTGACAGACAAGAAATAGATGATGAAACTGTTAAACTTAGAATTTTTTCTCAAAGCCTAGGGGGAGAAGCAAGAAAATGGTTTAAAGGCTTAACCCCTAATATTATTAATGACCTCCCTGCTATTCATCAACTATTCTTAAAGAAATGGGAAGTCAAGAAGAACCCTCTCCAAATCTTATCAGAACATGAAAACATTAAGAGAAATGTTGGAGAGGGTGTCCAAGAGTACTGCACTAGATTCAATGGTGTATATAATGCCCTACCTGTACATATGAAAACTTAGCAAGGTCTAGCTCTAATGAAATTTCCTGATGGTTTTGACCCAGAGATGGCTTATCAATTAAGAGAAAGAGAACCCCTCACATTAGAATACATGCAAAGGGGGGAAGTAATTGTAGAGGCCAATCTGATTGCTAAGAGAGCTAGAATGAAAAATGAAAAAAGAGTCACATATAGGGAAGAATTTGCACCCCATAGATCTGATACAAAGATTGATAACTTAGTCAAAACCATGGAGAGGATGATGGGGAGAATAAACATGAATGTGAGAGCTTATCCTAAGGAAAAAAAAATAGCTCCTCAAAACAAAAATCAAAATCGGAACCAAAACCAAAACTTTAGAAGGAACCCCCCTCAAATTAGACAAAGAGGTTCTAATCAGAAAATCAGACCTCCTTTCCAAGAAAATTATGGTGATGAGGATGAGGGGGAAATTGAAGAAATAGAGGAAAACCACATAAATTTATTGGGAGTAAACAATGAGGATACTGTTTTCCTCATTGAGGAAGAACAAGGCATATTTGCATCATATGAAGAAGACACCCTAGAATCTAAAGACTACAAATAAGGCTTTGAAAATTCCATCATGGAAGTACACAAACAATATGACCTAAGGAGCAAGAAGAACCAAGACACTCCCAAGAGAAAAACCTCTGAAATTCTGCTAAAAAGAACCCTGAAAACATTTCTAAAAAAACAAAAGAAAATGAAGACATAGTGGTTGAAAGTTCTAATGGAAATAAAAACAAAATCAACCAACCTAATCCCAAACATAGTGGTGACCAAATCAGCACTAGAAACACAGCTAGTGCTCCTAATAAAACTATTTTAACTGTTCTTCCTAATAAAAACCAGCAAGCTAAGATTGGTGTGAAAACAGTGTCTAAGAAGGTTGATTTGAACATTTCAAAAACTCAGACACCTTACAGTATAAGGAATGAAGCTTCTAAGATTAAAATCTCTATTCCTCTTACTGAATTACTCACTCAAGATGTATATAGATCTCAAATTTTGAAAGATTTAAACATAGGAGAAAATTTTGATTTTGTAAATTTAAATGATGACAAACCTGAGCTTCTATTTGGACCAGAAGTAGAAGGGAAATTTCAAGAGGGAGGTGTTCCTCCATTTTATTTCATTTTAAACATCCATGATAAGATTCTCCACAATGCCATGTTAGAATCTGGTGCTTCACACAACCTTGTGCCAAAAGTAGTAATGGAAAGACTAGGCCTTGAGATAACTAGACCATACAAAGATTTATACTCTTTTGATTCCAGTAGAGTTAAATGTCTAAGCCTAATAAAAAATTTATGCTTCAACTTAGCACAAATACCAGCCAAGAGCCTAGTAATGGATACTGTAGTGGCTGATATACCTCAAAAATATGGGATGCTCCTTTCAAGATCACGGGGTGCTAAACTCCAACGTACCCTATAAATGGACATGACCTATTCTACCATCCCTGTCTTTATTCAACCAAGGATATTATATAGGGAAACACACATGAAATACATGGTTACCAGTTAGAAAGGCCAGACAACTCCACTCTTTATTAATTTCACATAGACCTTGATTCATTTATCCTTTAAAATGATGAAAATGATAATGAACATGTAGCAAAAAATGAGGAAATAATTGTAGAAGAAGAGGAGAAAGAGGAGGAGGAATCACGCCAGTTTTCCAAAGCATAATATCACAGTAAACATTGTGAAAACCATGGGGAACAAAGAAACCACCAACATAGGGTTGACCATGATAGACCAAACAATGACAAAAATAGTGCAGACCCTGAAGAACAGCATGGTAAACAACATAGTGGCAGCCACTATAAACAACATAATGGGGACCATAATGGCTGTAATGACCAATCTGAAATTGAATCTCTTTGGAGTATGAGTTTGATGGATCTTGTATCAAGACCAGTTCAGGATCAGGCATATGGGTGTATAACACATAGAACAATCATGCAGAAGGCCACTCATACAAGCTAAATTTTCCATGCACAAATAACATAGCTAAATATGAGGCACTCCTCTTAGGACTACAATTACTGAAGAAACTAGGAGACAAGAGGATAATTGTCCATGGAGATTCAGAATTAGTCATTAGGAAAATCAATGGAGAATACACAGCCCAACATCCAAGATTAAAAGAATATAGAGATGATGCTATTGACGTCTTCAAAACATTTACAGAATATGATCTCACCTTTGTCCCTAGAAATCAAAACATCCTTGCCATTGGTCTAGCATTTGCAGCCAGCATATGTAAAAATCCTTATAAAAACAAGCAATACACAGTCCAAGTCAAATATAGACCAGCAATTCCAGATAACATAGAATATTGGAAATTTTTTGAGGGAGATAAACAGATAGAGGATTTCCTGCAGTCTAGAAATGAGTTTGAAGTGCCAAGTTCAGACTCAGAGTATGAAGAAGACTGCTCTAATGAGGAAAAATCTTACAAAGAAGAACCTCCTGATAATGCTAATATAAATTTGTTAGACAAAAGCCACACACAGAAAACAGAACTATGCACTAATTTATAAAAAGAATACTTTGAAGCGCTGCAATATAATACTGATAACTTTCCAAAGGGACTGGTGCCTCTAAAAGAACATTTTGACTTTAATGATGTTTCTAGGAAGCCAAAGATGGAACCCAGTGAAAATGAAATAGAAGAATGCAATATAGGCAGTGAACAAAAGCCCAAAATGATAAAACTGTCCAGAACACTGCCTGCTCATATAAAACAGAAATATCTTGAGCTTGGAGTTATGAAGATCTAAAGTCCTATGATACAGAGAAAATTCAGCATAAGATACCTCTCAAAGAAAACCAGAAGCCCTTTAGACAGAAATTGTGCAGAACAAACCCTGTGCAACTACCCCTGGTTGAGAAAGAAATTAAGAAAATGTATGATGTTGGAATAATAGTCCCTCTGAGATACTCAGAATTTGTTTCGAATCTTGTATCAGTGAGAAATAAAACAAGATAAAGTAGGCTATGCATAGACTTCAGAAATTTAAACAAAGCCTCCTTAAAGGACAACTACCCCTTACTAAAAATGGATCACATCTTACAAAGGGTAGCAGGGTCTAAAATAATTTCTTTGCTGCATGGTTTTTCAGGATACAATCAAGTGCTGGTACACCCAGATGATCAACAAAAGACATCTATCACTACACCTTGGGGCACTTTCATGTATGTGAAAATTCCTTTTGGGTTAATGAATGTTGGTGCCACCATGGAAAATTTTAGGGGCTAATATTCACAGGTGGGCTAATTTTCCATGGTTTTTCCAAAAAAAAGATTCGCCAATTTCCATTTTTTTATAAAAGGGATTCGCCCAAATTTTACAATATAAAATTATTTTACCTTCAAAATCGCCAACATTATATAGACAATATACATAATATCATTATAAATTTGAATAATTTTACAAATACATCAAAACATGTTTTATATTTTTCACATTAGGGACTAGTGGGATTCGCCAATTTTTTAAACTTCAAAATAATTTTCCATCCTTAAAATTTTCCTTGGGTGCCACCTTCCAAAGAGCCATGGACATTGCTTTATCAGAATAAATAGGTTACTTCATTGTGATATACCTTGATGATTTAAAGTCTATTCAAAAACATATGAAGAACACCTAGCTCACTTAAGAAAAGTCTTTGAAAAATGTAGAAAGTATGGTTTGTCTTTGAATCCCAAAAACTTTGATTGGCCTTCAAGAAGGTAAGCTTCTAGGCCATATCATATCTGAAGAAGGGATTAATATAGACCCAAAAAGGATTGAAGGAATATTGCAAATCAATCATCCTAGAAACATCAAAGAGCTGCAATCTTTCATTGGAAAGATAAATTTCTTAAGAAGGTTCATACCAAAACTTGCAAAACTCCTAAAAAACATTACAAACATGCTGAAAAGAGGAGTAGGAGTCAAATGGACCATAGAAGCAAAGCAATCCTTTGAACTGGTGAAACAAGCACTTACCTAAACACCAGTTCTAATAGGCCTTGATTTTACCAAAGACTTTTTCATATTCTCCTTTGCATCAGAATATATAGTTATTGTTGTCCTACTATAGAAAAACATAAAAGGACAAGAGCATCATTGCATTTTTTAGCAAGGCAGTAAAAGATGCCCCTCTAAAATACAGCATAATGGAAAAACAAGCTTTTTCCTTGATCAAAGCATTTAAAGATTTGAGAGTTTACATTTTGCAATCACACATCATTGCATTTGTGCCTAATTCAGTGGTAAAAGACATCTTAACATAATATCTTGATGGAAAAAGGGGTAAGTTGATTGTTTTTATACTAGAATATGATCTAGAAATCAAGCCCACTAAACTGATCAAAGGACAAGGACTGGCTAAACTCGTGGCTGAAACAAAATTTCAAGCACTGGACATGAATATGATTGATGCATTAGATGAAGTATAGGAGGCGTTGGCAACTTCACCCATTAAAGAATCATTTTTTAATTCATTTTGGTATGTTGATATTTTATATGTGCTTCTTAATCTTAATATTCCTCCAGGTTTGTCCAATACACAGGCTAGATTCTTAAAGTTGAAGGTTGTAAACTACTGCAGTGTAGATAAAATTTTATATTGGAAAAATTCTACTGGTATATTTCTTAAATTTTTGCCTGAGAATGATGCAGATAAGATCAAGCATTAGTTTCATGAAGGAGAATGTGGAGGCCACCTCTATCGGAAAACTACTATCAAAAAAATCCTTAGAGCTAGTTACTATTGGCCCACCCTCTTTCAAGACATCCATAAAATGGTAATTGCCTATCATAAGTGCCAAATATTTGAAGGCAAAAGAAAACTGCTGCCATTACCTCTACATCCTATCTCTGTTGAAGCTCATTTTCAACAATAGGGCCTATATTTTTTTGGATAAATCCATCCTTCCTCCTCCACCCAACATAAATGGATCCTCACTGCAACTAAATACTTTACAAAATGGATAGAGTCCATCCCTTCTAGATCTTCCACGGACTCAGTAATCATCAAATTCCTTGAAAACCACATTCTATCTAGATTTGGCTATCCTAGAAAGATTATCACTAACAATGTTGCTGATTTTAGATCCAAGAAAATGGTGGAATTTTTCCACAAATATTAGATTACATTGGGCCATTCTACAACTTATTACCCTCAAGGTAATGGGTTGGCAGAATCCTCAAACAAAATCTTGGTGAACATCATCAAAAAGTTGTTGGAAGAGAGAAAAAAATCATAGCACAACAAACTAGTACATGCACTATGGGTAGACAAATTAACGAATAAAAAATATATTAGAATGTCTCCCTATCAACTATGTATGGAGTAGATGCAATTTTTCCAACAATTTTAGGAGTGCCAGTGATGAAGCTCATCCAAGAAGTACAGTCTGAAGAAAATGATATGCAAAGAAGAATAAATCAAACTATCCAGTTGCAGCAAACCAGAGAGGAAGTATATAACAGAACACAGCAAGTACAAGAAAACATCAAGAAGTTGTTTAACAAGAGAACCAAGGCAAATGATTTCAACATTGGAAACAAAGTGCTGAAGTGGGACTCAAGAAGAGAAGACAAAGGCAAGCATGGAAAATTTGAAAATCTATGGAAAGGTCAATACACCATCCATTCTGCCAGAGGTAACAATGAATTTTTCCTACAAGAAATGGATGGAACATAATTATTTGGAGGTCCTGCCAATGGCAGGATGCTCAAGAATTATTTTTGTTGAAAATCCCAGTTTAAAGCTTTATTCATTGTATATAACACTGTTTGAATAAAAGATCAGAAAAATAAACATAAAAACAAAGAAAAGAAGAAAAGAGGGTAGATAAAAAGAAAAAGGTAAAGCCCCATACCAAAAAAGGAATACTTCTGAAAGTGTGCAAGTCCAAATGCCACTAATTTTGAAGAGGAAGTCATGTTCAGTCATACAACCTAATCATGATTGAAAAAATGTTAAATTTCTATTGATAGGCTAGTGAATGAAGATTTTCCAAACTATTTAAACTTGGCTTATCAGTAGATTAGATTAGAAAAAGAGATTGGTTCCAATATTCAAATATGAATCAATAAATAAATAGAGGGATGCATGATAAATTCCAAATTATAGACCTCAAGTTTTAGTTTTACTTTTTGCAAAATAAATTTGTGAGTAGCTTGTTCACAAATGCCACAACTCATGACAAATCAAACTACTTATTTTTTATTTGGTCATGTTTTCAATTTCATGTTGATAGAATAGAGAATGAAAATATGTTAAACTATTTAACCTTGAAAGATAAGTAGATTAGGTAGAGAATAAAAGAGCTCATCAGTCTAATCCGAGCCTTTGGATGATATAAGTGTAGACGTAGATAGTTTCCTGTTTTAAAAATAAAAATGATGTCAAGGGTTGTCCAAGCTAAATTCACCCAAATGAGGACAAAATTTTAGTAAAAGTATGATGGGTAGGTAGTTGATTTGAAGCAATCATGTTTTTCAGATTTTGAAAATCACAACTTCAAAAGAATAGCAGTAAATCAGAAAATTTAAGAAAGAAGTTTGTCAAGTGCAAATCAAGGCACTGATTTTCTTATTCCAAATATTTTCTCTCTAAGGTTCTTGACACCTCCTAAAGGAGCTGCCCTCCCCAACAAGAGCCACTATTATCCTCCTATATTCTATAGACTTCACTAGGTGACTATGTATCTTCTACAAGTAGCTAAAGATATCATTCCTTTCCTATAAGCTATCTTTAGAAATCTCACTGCCTTCATTTTCCTCAAATAAGTGTTTTTGACTATATTTCATCTCTGTCCTTTCAAAAATTACCTTGTTGCTCTTAAAGAATTCATTTTGGTCTCGTTTCCTTCATTATCACTCTCCTCCCTGCCAAAAAGCCTCATTCCATCATTTGACCCACTAAAAACCCCCATCAAAACCCTCCTTTCACCATTTCTCCTCGTATACCTTAAAAAAAGGTAAAAAACAAGGTTTTTACATTATTTTAAGTTTAAAATATTAATCTTTCGGGACCCTTTTAATTTATATTAAACGTTGTTTAAATATATTAAGACCCGAATCTTTTGTTTATTTACCTGACCCTGTATAAACATTTAAGCCTTCTTCTTAAATATTTTTACCTTTCTCTTTATTGAAAAAACCCTGTCACCCTTCCCTTTTTCTTTAGAAAGTGCTCCCGCTTATGTTTTTGTCCCGAGCTCCTTTTTCAAAGCCTCACGACCATATAACCATAACCCCGCATATGTTTTAAACTTCGTGCGCTACACGAAAAAGACCGCCACATCACATGGTGCCCGGACCCCACCGCTTCACCTGCCTGTCACCCCAGATCACTCGACCGCCGTTGATCTCCATCCCCAATATCCGATGGCCCGCAACCCTCATCGTAAATTTAATTGCGTCAGGGTTAGCATTTTCAAAATGCGCGAAATGACCAATTTTCCCTTGCCGTGCATCATCCATTGTATGAAATCGCGCGCTCGCTCCCAGTACCATTACCACCCCTCCATCTCTGTGAAAATCGCCTTCTTTGCTACCGAAACCGCCTAACCATTTCCCACCGAGATCTAAAATCACCACCCAATTCAAATGAACCATAGCCCTGTGGCTCTGCGATAAGGCCCAGACCGCCATTTTTTTCTCCACAAGCGCTCCAAAGCATGAAAACCCCTAGATAAATGCAGAAAATCCTTCCCTGTAGGTTTTCAAGTTAATTTTTCATTTTATGTGAAGGTTTAATGGTGGAAATGCATAAAATGCATTCCAATGGTCCAGAAATGTCTAAATGAATGTCTGGGTGACAATCCAGAAGTTTATTTTAATTTGAATGGACCAGAGGCGAAAATTCAAGCTTAATAACCGATGAATCATGATCCTCGGTGGTTATTAAAACCCTCCTACAGCAGAAAAACGCACCCCTATTCCATAAACACAGAAAAAACATAGATAGAGAAGAAGGCAAGATAGTTAGAGGATTGTGACAAGTAGTGAAGATTAAAGGGCTAATCACATATCAAAAGACAAATCATAAAGATTAGCTAAAAAGCATAAGGTTAAAGATGATGAAGACAGAGGAAAACATTAAAGGATTAATAAATAAACAGAGATGAAAGAATAATCAAAGATAAAGCAGTAAAAATACATTCAAAGGATAAATCCAAAGTTTAAAGGCCTAAACAAAGTTTAATTGATAAACAGAGGAAAATCTACCCAGAAAAAAAATTCAAATGACTAAACCTACAACAATTACTTCTTCATAGGACACATTTTTCCACCTACAGCATGTTTTCTTTCAACAAGGCATCAAACAGTTATTACAAAAAGTCAGAGATATTTTTCATCTACCCAACAGTTATTGTAAAGTTATTGAAAAAGCCTTAAAGTCAAATATTTCCCAAAATTAGCTCAAAATTTAAGTTAGGAGTTATTATTTTAGAGAAACACTCTTAGATATTTTTGCCTTGGGCCTTGAATGGTCTCAAAGGTCAAAAATTCATTAACTCTGTAATAAATGACATCTGAAACCCTAGCTTAGGATCACCTCCTTATTTTGCAGATAAATACTGCATGTAAGCTTCATTTTTAGTGTTGGTTAGTTGGTGGTTAGTAGAATGATTTATGTTGCTCAGCTAGTTGAGGATTGCTAGGCTGGATTTGAGAAAGCTCTGAGCTACAGAGATCCATTGCACATGGAGTAATTTAATTGTTTTGATCATCAGTAACACAAGCACGTTCACAGGATTCTTGAGTTATGTTAATGGCGAATTTTTCCTTCTTTGTCAATTGTTTCCTTCTGTTTTCCATTCTCTCCACTATTTCTCTAATAAAACAACATAAATTTTAGAGTAGGATATGTTGTCTTGGCACCCTATTTATGTTTGCATTCTTTATCTCAATGTTTTCTTCTGCAAGGTCTGATTGGAGAATTATTAATTTCTCTCTAGTTCCACCTAGCTTGTTGTCTTGGGAATGATTTAATAGAGTCAAGCCAAATAAGGCTATGGTAAGCACTGTCCTTTGGTGTAGCTTGAAATATTGTTTTTTGTGGCCTTTATTTGAAGTATACTTAGTAGAGTCTAAACCAAGGAAGTCTATGGTATGCCCTGTCCTCTAATCTCCCTCTAACTATTGCTTTGAAGGTATTTTGAGTGTTTAGTTAAAGAATATAGGTTTATCTTTCTCTTTAGCTACTCTCACTGTTATCTTAAAAGTTTCCTTTGTCTGAAAGTAACTCTAGAATTGTTGGATTGTTGTATGAAAGGTGTGCTTATTAAAGTCTGGCTAAAGAAGTCTATGGTATGACCTGTCCTTTGGTTTGGCTCAAACAGTTACCTAAAAGGCTTTTCTTGTTGAAGTAGAACTAGAAGATTCTTAACTGAGTATAGTTTTGCTACCTTCACAACTTATTGTTATTTCATATCACATCTAATCTAAGAGATCCACTTGATATAGTTAGCTTTCCCTATGAAAAACCTTGCAGACTTGATGACCAATTAAATCATTTTATGACTCCATAGCCCAATGGATTAATGTTTTCTCATATTCTATCTATTCAGCTGAAACACTCCCTCAATTAATTACACCATTGATATGTCAACCTATCAATTAATCAGCCAAAACCAACAAGTCCTTAGAACTTCATAACTAGCCTAATACCATAAACAAAAGCACAAATACATATCATCTATAAACAATTACATAGAGAGATCCCTCTCTGAATCCAGGAAGGCTAGGTCCTAGGATTCCAAAGTGGTTCTGATGTGGCCCCTGTAGTGTTTGTTCTTGCCAATATTGCAAATCACAGGGAGCCAACATAATGCTAGCACATGCATCATTTTTATTTCACTTAAGGGTTTAACAGTTTTGAACAGTTTTATGTTATTTTCATCTATTTCCAGAATTACTTTTGATGGGTGACCTGATATCCCAAGGGACTTGTACCATGTCTGTGTATTATCCTACCTCTCCTACAGGACAAACAATTTTTACTCATGGGTTTTTCCTAGGGTTTAACTATCATACTTGATTTATTTACTATTTCTACCATGAGATTCAACTAGCATTCCTTAAATATATTTTTCACAAACAGGATAAATAAACTTGCAAATAGTAAATATTTTAACTCTCTCTACTGTTTACAGAGTTACTACTCTTTCCATTTCTCCAAAAACATTCATCATTCATCATTTTGTTTTCTATGACTAAACATAAACTCATCAGTAAATAAAACAAAAACTTTTCCAATATAATTTACTTATCTCACTTTGTGAAAAAGTGATGCCTTCCGCCCAACCTTGAGTGAGGCAATGACATCCTCTACTCCCCCATGCTCCTCTCCAAAGTAGGAAGCCATAGTAGTAATTGCAAGGAGGTAGACCTCGGGACTCTAGTCCAATCTTCTCTCCTAATCAGGTGGGAGAGTTCCACTCTTCTCTCCTAATCAGGCAACTACTTTGGAGTCTTCTAAACTTTTACCATCAAATTCATTGTATCACACCATAATTAAAACTTTATTTAAAAATTAATAAACTTTAATTCACAACTTTTTTTGATTAACATACTTGTTAATCTGTTATATAAAATTAAATAACTTCAATGTCTAATTGAAATGTCTTTTAGTAAATAACATTAAATACAGGCATTAAAATAGATCCCAATGAATATGTAGTAGTTCTCTCTCACTATATATACAAGTTGTAATTTTTCATTATTTAAATGGTATTTTTGAATGCCATATAGAGTATATAACTTAAACTAGTAAGTCCAAAAAATCTTTGTTGAAGGGGAAATTGATAAAAATATATATCTAACAAAAGACACAAATGTAAAATTGTGAGATTACTTTAAACATTTTAACCATAATTTTTTTTTTCAATTGTTTTATATAATATGTACATAATTTTTTTTAAGCATACATAGATGATATTAAAATATTTCACATAACATGTGTATTCAGAAATTTTATGTATAAACTACATTATTCACATTAAAATGGTTCTTTTGGTGTTAATATATTTTTATATATAGCTCAATACTACTCAATCATAATATTTTATGGATGTCCCACATTGAAATTTTTTATTATTATAAATATTTTTAAATGTCACATATTAATTTTATATTACCAAGTAAATGAATTAAACCTCTTCCTCTTATTATTCCTATTAAGAATTAATTGTTATTTTTTATTTTATTTTTTTTACCTTAAATTACACTTTTTCTTTGGGCATCTTACTCACTTTTTTTACTTCTAATTACACTATCTCTTTTCAAAATTGATCTGAAATTATATTATGTCATGTGGACATCAAATTATTTTCTTGAGGTTTGTGAGTGAAATATTCTTACCACATTGAGTTTTGTATTATCAACACCAAATTAAGTGAGCATAGTACACTATGGATTATTGATGTTTTATAATACTTTTAACTAAAACTAACTAAATATGCATATTCATTTATATTTTCAAGTATATTCAATATTTATTTTCTATTTAGAAAATATATATTTTTTTTTGTAGGAGTAATGTGTGTAAAAATTATAATTACTTTCAAATATAAAATAGAGATGTATTTAAAAATACTTTGATCACAAGTGCTACATAGTAGCTGGTACCTTCCACTTAGTTTAAATATAGCTAAATTAAAGTAAAATTATTAAAGTCAAGTTTGTATTAAGATTAGAATCTAGTCAATTTAGGCTTTACTAATTAGCAAAATAAGGTATTTTGTTAATTATAATTCTTTCCTATGGGAGTGGACAATCTAATCCTACAAAGCAACAATAATAATTTCTAATTAAACATTTTTATTGAGATGATTTTCATATATATATATATATATATATATATATAAAGACAATTGTTCTTATGTGGTATCTCTGAAAGATAGGTTGAATATATTCCTTAAAAAGGTATAACTATTAAAAAATGCAGTTTCTTTATTAACATAGTTTTTTGTTATTTTAATTGATAACCATTTTAATTTATTATTAATTATATTTTAGTGATTTTTTATTGATATTAAATAAAATTATATATATATATATATATATATATATTTATATATATATATATATATATATATATATATATATATATATATATATATATATATATATATATATATATATTTAATTTATTTGTTAACTTCAATTTTGTTTAAGTGTCTAACTATTTTTAATAAAATTAAATAAAATTTATTTATGAATAAATTTAATTAATTAGATTAATACATTTTTAAATGTGTTAACTAATAATATTTATTAATATTGAACTAGTTAGTTAATAGTATTATTATAAAATTAATTTAAATATTAAAAAAAAAGTTAACATTTTAATTAATTAATGGTTAACCATATTTTATTTTGTTATTATATGAAACTAAAAATTTATTTCCTACTATCGAGCAAAGTCTTGAATAAATTTTGGTGGATATTTGCATATTTACATTTTTACTCCTAATTATTATGTCTGCACATTTACTTTTTCACTTTTACTCGTTAAAATGTTGAAGAAAACATAAATAATGGTAGGTACTAAGTGTATTTATTTACATCTTGTTACTATCAGTTTTTATGTAAATACTTGCTTAAATTATGGTGGGTAGTAATAGATGGTAAATATGTTCTTTACATGAGTATGAGTTATTGTCAAGGATTTTAATTTTTGGTGGTTTCCTATGAAGCTTAACAATGAAAAGGATAAAAGTATCTAATGATGTGCATAAGCGGCAATAACAATAATTACCGAATAAAAATGTGAACCCATAATATTATAAATAATTCTAAATATTCATAAAGATTAATAAAATTCAATCTATAATGTTAAACTAGGGAGAAGTTACTATTTTTTTTGTTATTGTAAAAAACAAAGTAATATCTAGTCAAAAGAAAACTCTAATGTGTAATATCATGCTTTGGCAAGTATAATTAAAAAAAAAATCAATATGGAAAACATGTACCATAAACAAAATATTCAATGCCTATATTGAGTAAAATATTTCAATACCACCTAGGTAAATATTTTATAAAATAATGAAAATAAAAAATAATCTTATTTTTAAAGCATTTTATTATTTTGATGCTCAAAATGAAGAGCGGATATAACTCCTTCCATATTGAGCATGGATTTAATACATGGTACACATAAAAAAAGAGTCAATGTATATGGATGGTGGTGCAAGAAAATGCTATGTGATTATGACACGTTAATTGGAATAGAAATCTTGGAAATCTTGAAAAATAGAAATTTGATCACTAAAACAATTATTAAAGGTATTTGTTGGTGTCCCGTGTTTTGATAGATTGGCTAACTAATAGACAAGGCAACATCAGAGCCAATCTTTAGAGTTCCAGGATCTAGTCCTCCTATTCTGAGAGAGGGATCTCTCAAATGTTTAGCAAAGATATGTCTGGTTTGCTTTAAAGTATTGATTTTAGACTAGCTATTAAGTGCAAGTGATTGTTTGGTTTGTTTGTTTGGTTGAATTGGTACAGCAGAATATGAAAGGTCTAGGAAAGATAGGGAGAAAGAAAAAGTGTCAGTTCCATTGGGCAATGGAGTCAAAATGAAGTTGGTAACAAGCTCATAAGTGGATATGGGATATCAAAGTGCAAATCTAACTTGGCCAGAGGATCCTTTAGTTTGTGAATGAGATGGACATCAATGGTTTGGAAAAGAGAAGTTTAATTCTCAACAAAGGGAACTCGAAAACATAACTTGAAAATAAAGAGCTATTTGATAGACAGGGCTAACCATGAATTCTACAAACCACACTTTAGGCAAATAATGAATTCAAGACAACTTTTAAAATGAAATCTAAGATTCGGGGAACACCGTATTTCCTCAAATATTTTATTTCAAATGCCTTAGAAAACATAAAATATTCACTAATAATTGCAGTCATAGAAGAGGGAACACCTAATACATCTATGATCACGACTATAAAGACCTTTAAAACAACTGTTTAAGCAAGGACAAAGGGTATGATCGAAACAGACCTCTTTGGCTAACTTAAAACAATGGTACTTCAAAGGGAGACTTCAATAACAGCTTTCAAGTGATAGCAGACAAGCAGGGAGAACCATAAATCATGTTGAAACCAACTATTTGAGCTATTATAGAAATAAACAGGCATGAGAACTAAAGAGAGAGATTGAAGACTCTAAAGTACCTCAGCAGAAGAAAACATAAAACAGTGAAGGATAAACAGGTCTAAGGTGCTTCCAGGAGTCATTTCTTAGCCTAAAAATTTCATCCTACTGTAGTAAGTAATTATGGAACAGAATGAAAATAGGAGAAAACATTAAACAGTTCAGAATACTTCACCAACAGCCAAGCTCATGGATCCAATGATAGAGCCTTATAGAGAACCAGCATGCAACAACATCATCAGGGCTTCCAAGACTTCAATTTCTTCTTCAACTTCAATAGACTATATATTATTCCAGAGAGTTTTCAGTATTACAACTAGTGACCAACCAACCAACCAACAATGCACTCCTAAACAAATTTTTATAGAGGAATGAGGAGGTCGAAAGAGAGAAAAGATCTTTCGAGTTCAATTAATACAGTTAATGCTTATCGACCTTTGAGGGGCTCAAGGGAGAAGTTTACAGATATTTCCTGTATTAATTGGTTTACATTAACTATTTCGGATTGTTGGAAGCTTATGTTGACTTTTAAGGCTCTGTTTCATGTAGTAATAACTTTGCTGATATTTTTTCATTAAGCTTATTTGGCAGAATTGATTGTTCGGCTGAGTTGAGGCAAATATCTTATTTTGATCAATAAATTTAGCCTTTGTCGAATGCTTTGAGGTAATAGGTGGCACTGTGGTAGCCGAGAGGAATCAATTGGCCTCTAATGTGGCAATGGAGGCCTTCTGTCTGATAAACACTTATGATTTTCTTTTAAATGTGTTTTAATTTGGAGGATTAGGCTTTTGATAATAAATCTTAGCTGTAATCCCCACAAATCTGTCTTCAATCTTCTGTTCTGGTATGTTTTGTCTTCGACACTCATACTCTTTGATTTGATTTAATTATTTGTGTCTTGTTGATGTGCAGGTATGTACAAGGTCCACATGGCATCAATGCCCACGATTCATTGATGAAACGTGAAATTGAACCATGTATATGGCTTTCCTTTTAATGAATGAAAGTCCAGAGGATTGTTACCCTCGGCTTTCATTTTATTTTTGAAATATTTGAAAACCCTTTTAAATCCTACAAAATACAAAAACAATTAAGAAATCCTACATATTTGGTAAAAACTTCTTTGGAGGTTCCGGCTTGGAGCATGGCCATTGGATGACAGCATCCAATGGTGGAGATTGTGTGCGAAGATCAAAAGGGGCATTTGTTGGATAAGCGGTGGAAGTTTATATCAAAGGCGTTGATTTCGTAAAGATCGACGGTGGGGAGTGACAGGGGAGACATAATGAAGCAGGGTTGATTTTTGATAAAAACATAAGAAATACAACGGAAATGAGGAATTTTCCTTTGGTGAAGAGAAAAACATAAAAAGAAAATTTGGGGTTTCAGGATGATCGTGGACCGTCGAATCAAATCCACCCACAAAATCAACGGTGGAGATCGCTCTGAGAAGCCCTTTAGGAAAGGCAGAGGGCGATAGCATATGGCCAGGTTAAATATGAGCCATTGATCTGCAGATATCAACGGTGGGGGACACCATGCGATAAAACACAATAAAACAGGGGAAAGTGGTTTCGAAGAGAAAAACAGGCAGTATCGCGTGGAGAAATGGGAGAAAGGAGGTTTCACCTTTTTTAACGCGATATTCCTTGGAAGGTGACATGTGTCATTTGAAAACAGCCTATGTCGCGTAACTTTTGAAAATTAACCTTTGCGCTGAAAGTTGCGTGAAAATCTGTGTGGGTCGTCAGATCTAGGCCCTCAGATCTAACTATGGAGAGCAAGCACGAAACTGACTAGACGTGCGAGGGATAAACGGTATGGCGGTTTTAGTATGGACCGTCAGATCAGAGGATCAACGGTGGAGATTAGTTCTGGAGGAAGGCAGGACCCACATGGGGCAAGCCGGTCGAGATCAATACAAGCCATTGGATGTACAGGATCAATGGTCGGGATTCGATATGGGATATAAATGAAAAAACACAAAGGCGGAGAATGGGTTAATGAGGACCATTAATCTACAGAGATCAACGGCTGTGGATTGGCCAAGAACATTATAACGCGAGGCGCATAAAATATAACCAAAGTCAAGAGATGCATTCTGGACCATTTGATCTGGACATGTGGATGACCCAGATGCAATTGGGGCTTGCCGATCGGCGGGGCAAAAAACATGGAGTACGAAGATGCGATTGATTGTGAGCTGTCGATCTGCAGATCAGATCGACGGTGGAGAATGGATTGAGGAATGTCAATTGGGGGAGGAAATAAAATGCGCCCGATGAAAAAGTGTCGATGCCATTTGGCGGAGTCCGTTGATTTAGTCTGGTGATCAACAGTGGATATGGTTTCACATCATACACCAGCGGAAAAACATTAATAAATATGAAAAAGAAAAATTTAATATAATACAAAGGTTTTTTGGCTTCGGGGGCGGGTTTATATATGTGGACTAGCGCCCGACTGCGGGGCCTTGGTCTATACGAAATGTAATATGTCTAGGGCTTATATATGAGGGCCAATCGCAATCGGAGGTTGGGCTCGGTCTTTCAATCTACCCATTGGAAATTTGCGATGCGATGGCGCTTCGGGACTTAAACTCTTGGTCCCGGGCGTAGTTATATGGAGTATATAGCGAAGGGGGGCAGAGTTTAAATAATAGGGATTGAATCGCATCGGAACTTTTGATGTGGTCTTTCAATCTACCCATTTATCATTTTTTTTTAAAACATAACTCCGGCGCATTTTTAGAGCAAACTTTGGAAAAGTGGGTTTTATGATTTAACAAAGAAAAATATTGATCGGAGATGGTTTATACAATGGTCTTAGCGCTCGATTGCGGGCACAAGGGTTTATGAAGCGGTGATAGGATCGGGGGATATAATACGTAGGGCTAATCGCATCAGAGCTTTGATTTAACCAAAAAGACTTGTCTGCTCGGTCTTTGCGATGCGATAAGCGCTAAAATGGTTAGTGCTTGGTTTTAGCACCATGGGCATACGGTGGGGGAGTGGTTTGGATTTTAGCCCAAAGGGGCTTAAACCCATAGTCAAAATACTTATTTTTTATGATATTTTCAAAACCTTTTAAAGGGATTTGGGGGTTTCGGCAAAGTCAAAAAGTGAGTTTTAAACTCTATAAGGTGGATTTTATGAAGGGGAAAATGAAACAAAAGGAAAATAGAGGAATTTTATAGGAATGAAAGGGGTAAAAATGAAGGTTAGTTTTGGAAGTGGAAGGAGGGGAAAAATTTCCTTTGCATCAATATTTCCTCAATGAAATCAGCAAAATTTCAGAGTTTTTAAGATGGAAACAGCAGTGAAAATTGAAATAAAGGTATGATGTTTTCAAAAGGCTTCAAGAGATAAAAAAATTTTGCAATAAAACTGTTTCTTGAAGGCTCCAAAATGTTTTGGCCACATTTTGATATAACAAATTTTATAGGTGGCCAACAGTGGCTCCACTTGGGGATGGTGCCTTCTTGAAGGCATCAAGAACTTCAGACTTGCATTCTCTGGGAGGCTGATCAGTGCCTCATCCATTGGGTTGCCTTCCTTCATTTGGATGGTCTTCTTTTTGCTCTGGAAAATATTAGCAGCCATGGAAAACAGAGGAACTTTATCAATACAAGCTTTCTACCTAACCAATCCTATAGATCTAACATTTTTTCTTCATTAGAGTGCACTTGGATTGGCAAACTCTCTCTCAACATTTTATTCTTTTGAAAGCATAAAATATAATCTATTTCTATCCTTATTTCTCCATGAACTCAAATTAAACAGTTGAGTCCATATGATTCTTTACCTAATCTACCAATCTGCTAGGATTAAATAGTCCAACAGATTTTTATTCTCTAATTTCTAAGGCAGAAATTTAAAAGCATACAAGTCAATATTGAATAGTCTAACTTGATGTTGATCTATGGCATAAAAACAAGCTGCACATAGATTATTATTTGCAGAAAATTAAATCAAAATGATGAAGGCTTTAAGATCTGAAAGTTTTAAGAACATCCTTCTCTTTTCTTCAGCTCTGTTTTTAAGCTTGTTTGAGCTGTTTTTCTTTGTTGACTGGTTCAATTTTTGATCATATCAGAACAAATTTGCTTATATCTTTGACTCAAGATTTAAACAGATTGGAGTCATTCTTTCTTTTGGAATTTACAGGTTCAGATTTTGAGCTTGTTTGAACCTTTATTTTATCCTAATCTACCCTACTGATAAGCCCAGATTAAGTTGTTTGGAAAATCTATTTCATTAACCTATCAGCAGTAAATTGAAAACTAATTAGTCAAGATTAGGCTGTTTGACTAATTAGAAGTGTTTTTTCAGGAGTGGCATTTGAGTTTGCACACTTTCAGAATTTATTTCTCTTTTTATTGGTATGGGGTTGTACCTTTCTTGTTTTTCTATCTGCCCTCTTTTCTATCTTTTATTGTTTTTGCATTTTTACTTTTCTAATTTTGAAGACAAAAATCAACAACTAACTAAATGCTCAAAATCTAATATTTATTGACATCCCTACATATCCTAATCTAACTTGGAATATTTACATGTTTAGCTGATGAACTCTCTTTTCTAGTACAACCAATCCAGTAGATGATTCCATGATTGGGCATTCTTCATCTCTTTGGGCAGGCTGTACAAACAAGGCCACTCCCATTCCCTTTTTTTTTTAGCAGTAGTGCTAAATAATCTTCTTTCCTTTGGTAATACACTGCTCTTAATAACCTTTATCCCTTCTTCAAATATCTTCAAGAAGTGAGCATAGGGATCTTGAAATAATGCCTGGCTAAGAGTATTTGGAAGACATGGTTCTACCAGGATCATATCTTCTTTCTCCACTGGATCAAGGCAAAGATTCTTTTGAGAGAGAACCTTTTCTTCATCTTCATCATTATCTGAACTAGAGGTTTCATCATATATTGCAGTGTTGTCCTCTTTTAGTCTTGATATGTTCTGATTCAGTGGACTATATTCTGTAAAGAGATCATCATATTCTTGAGCAGTGGTATCCTTTATTACCTAAATCCTTTTAGGAGAAGGCTCCTTATCTTCATCCTGCTCAAGAAATTCCTCTTGCTTTTTAATCTCAACCTTACAAATAATAGATTACTGATTCCTAATTATGTGAAAGCTATTTCTGATGGATTGGATTGGCTGATTTCTGCTTTCAAGCTCATGATAATGAAATTCATGACACCAATCCACTGTTGGTTGCCCTGAATGATTAGTTTTTGTTTGGAGCTCATCATCATCATCAGATTTATTAGAAGTTGAAAAATCATTAGTATACACAATTTCACCAATCAAATATATTGGGTTATTAGTTTGTTCCTCTTTGAGATTTTCTATAGTTTTGTTTTTTGATTCAAGACAACAAGGTTCAGTAAGTAGATGAGCAGAAGTGTTTTGATCAAATGAAGGTTTGGAGGTTGGCTGTCTGTTTAATATAAGATCAATCTCTTCTTCTGTTAAGAGAGAAGGAATTTTATTTTTGCTTAGGAAAACTGTACAGCGGTCTTCTTGAGCCTCTTCTAATGGATATCCATTTGAGTTTGCAGGGAACCTTTGAGGTTTATCTTGTTTTTCCTGGTCTACCTCAGTTTTGAACAACTCCTCATGATTTTTGTGACTGTTATTTAGAATATGGGATTCAGGATTTGTTTCTAATAGATTATCAGGCTGCCACTCTTCTTTAGTAATCTGAAATGAGTCATGACATAAAGCCAGAGACTCTGGTTGTGTTGTCTCTTCTCCTATTTCAGATTTTGTGGATTCAAAATGGCTTATGTTTTCCTCAAGGCGCTGCTCACTATTATTTTTTGCAATTTGGTCATGAATTTCTCTTAATAGAATTGTACAAGATATAGGTAGGTAATATGGAATTTCCTGACAACCTTCTTCATTGCTTTATTTGTAATATTGTTCATCATACACATCTTGTAGCATTTGGGTTTTTTCTTGATTTGAAAGGAGCATGGGCGGCTCTAGATCATCAATATTTAAATTAGCCTCATACCTTTCAATTCTTTTGCCAAGCACGTACACCATTTTCTCCATCATGATCAGTAATTTTTCTTTATTGTTTTCTCTGTAATCTTGCTTACCTTCTTCTATAAAGTCTTGATCATCATCTACATATTGCTCATTGTCTAGGTTTTCTAATGGTTGAGTTTGTGTTTGATCTGGGAAAAGCATAGGTGGCTCTAGATAATCAACATCTATATCATCCTCATTCCTTTCTAATATTTTATCAAGTATGTACACTATTTTTCCAATTAGGTTCAATAATGTGTTTAGTTTAGCTTCTCTATCCATACTTGGATCCATGTTTATAATAAAGAGGTCACTGTATCTTTTCAACCAGTTCAGAGTCTTTTACTAGTGGATTCATTAGGTCTTTTGGGATTGTGGAGTCGCCAGGTGGAAGATTTTTAACTTTGCTGTCCACAAACAACATGATTGGGTTTTCTCAATGCATTCCCAAGGGAGTCTATAAGGACCGGAAGGGTAAAAGGCCTACTGGAGGCCAGTGAAGTCACCAAATGGAAATTTTTAGCTCTTTTGGAGGTAAAAGGTTTTATGGTCCACCACCATGTTCATTATGAAGCCAATCTGAAATATTTTTGGGTTTTTCTGAGTTTCTATCGTTGTTTGAAAGACTAATGAGTCTATAATATCTTGCTAGGAAACTATGAACTCAGTGGTCCCACCGTGATCACCATTATGTTGGTGTCTCGTGTTTTCATAGATTGGATAACCAAAAGACAAGGCAACATCAGAACCAATCTTTAGATTTCCAGGATCTAGTCCTCCTGTTCTCAGAGAGGGATCTCTCAAATTTTTAGCAAAGATATGTCTTTTTTGCTTTAAAGTATTGGTTTTAGACTAGCTATTAAGTGCAAGTGATTGTTTGGTTTGTTTTTTTGGTTGAATTGGTACAGCAGAGTATGAAAGGTCTAGGAAAGATAGGTAGAAAGAAAAATTGTCAGTTCCATTGGGAAATGGAGTCAAAATGAAGTTGGTAACAGGCTCATAAGTGGATATGGAATATCAAAGGGAAAATCTAACTTGGACACAGGATCCTTTAGTTTTTGAATGAGATGGACATTAATGGTTTGGAAAAGAGAAGTTTAATTCTCAACAAAGGGAACTCGAAAACATAACTTGAACATAAAGAGATATTTGATAGACAGGGCTAACCATGAATTCTACAAACCACACTTTAAGCAAATAATGACTTCAAGAAAACTTTTAAAATGAAATCTAAGATTTGGGGAACACCCTATTTCCTTAAAGATTTTATTTCAAATGACTTAGAAAACATAAAAGATTCATTGTTAATTGCAGTCACAGAAGAGGGAACACCTAATACATCTATGATCACGACTATAAAGACCTTTAAAATAATTGTTTAAGCAAGGACAAAGGGTATAATCGAAACAGACCTCTTTGGCTAACTTAAAACAATGGTACTTCAAAGGGAGACTTCAATAACAGCTTTCAAGTGACAGCAGACAAGAAGGGAGAACCATAAATCATGTTGAAACCAACTATTTGAGCTATTATATAAATAAACAGGCATGAGGAATAAAGAGAGAGAATGAAGACTCTAAAATACCTCAGCAGAAGAAAACATAAAATAGTGAAGGATAAACAGGTCTAAGGTGCTTCCAGGAGTCATTTCTTAGCCTAAAAATTTCATCCTACTGTAGTAAGAAATTATGGAACAGAATGAAAATAGGAGAAAACATTAAACAGTTCAGAATACTTCACCAACAGCCAAGCTCATGGATCCAATCGTAGAGCCTTCTAGAGAACCAGCATGAAACAACATCATCAGGGCTTCCAAGACTTAAATTTATTCTTCAACTTCAACAGACTATATATTATTCCAGAGAGTTTTCAGTATTACAACTAGTGACCAACCAACCAACCAACAATGGACTCCTCAACAAGTTTTTATAGAGGAATGAGGAGCTCGAAAGAGAGAAAAGATCTTTCGAGTTCAATTAATACAGTTAATGCTTCTCGGCCTTTGAGGGGCTCAAGGGAGAATTTTACAGATATTTCCTGTATTAATTGGTTTACATTAGCTATTTCGGCTTGCTGGAAGCTTATGTTTACTTTTAAGGCTCTGTTTCATGTATTAATAACTCTGCTGATATTTTTTCATTAAGCTTATTTGGCAGAATTAATTGTCTGGCTGAGTTGAGGCAAATATATGATTTTGATCAATAACTTTAGCCTCTGTCGAATGCTTTGAGGTAATAGGTGGCACTGTGGTAGCCGAGAGGAATCAATCGGCCTCTGATGTGGCGGTGGAGGCCTTCTTTCTAATAAACACTTATGATTTTATTTTAATTGTGTTTTAATTTGGAGGATTAGTCTTTTGATAATCAATCTTAGCCGTAATCCCCACAAATCTGTCTTCAATCTTCTGTTCTTGTATGTTTTGTCTTCAACACTGATACTCTTTGATTTGATTTAATTCTTTGTGTCTTGTTGATGTGCAGGTATGTACAAGGTCCACATGGCATCAATGCCCATGAGTCATTGATGAAACGTGAAATATAACCCTGTATATGGCTTTCCTTTTAATGAATGAAATTCCGGAGGATTGTCACCCTCGGCATTAATTTTCTTTTTGAAATATTTGAAAACCCTTTTAAATCCTGCAAAATACAAAAACAATTAAGAAATCCTGCATATTTGGTAAAAACTGCTTTGGACATTCCGGCTTGGAGTGTGACTGTTGGATGATAGAATCCAACGGTGGAGATTGTGTGCAAAGATCAAAAGGGGTGTTTGTTGGATAAGCGGTGGAAGTTTATATCAAAGCCGTTGATTTCGTAAAGATCGACGGTGGGGAGTGACCTAGGACACATAATGAAGCAGGGCCGAATTTTAATAAAAACATAAGAAATACAACGAAAATAAGGAATTTTCCTTTGGTGAAGAGAAAAACATAAAAAAGAAATTTGGGGTTTCGGGATGATCGTGGACCGTCGGATCAGATTCGCCCACGAAATCAACAATGGAGATCGCTCTGAGAAAACCTTTAGAAAAGGCAGAGGGCAATAGCATATGGCCAGATTAAATCTGAACCGTTGATCTAGAGAGATCAATGATGGGAGACACCACGCAATAAAACATAATAAAACAGGGGAAAGTGGTTTCGGAGAGAAAAACAGGCAGTATCGCGTGGCAAAATGGGAGAAAGGTGGTTTCACCTTTTTGAACGCGATATGCCTTGGAAGGTGACACATGTCTTTTGAAAACAACCTATATCATGTAACTTTTGAAAATTAACCTCCGTTCTGAAAGTTGCGCGAAAATCCATGTGGGCCGTCAGATCTAGGCCCTCAGATCTAATGGTGGAGAGCAAGCACGAAATTGACTAGACGTGCGAGGGATAAATAGTATGGCGATTTTAGTATGGACCGTCAGATCAGAGGATCAATGGTGGAGATTAGCTCTGGAGGAAGGCAAGACCCACATGGGGCAGGCCGTTCGGGATCAATACAAGTCGTTGGATGTACAGGATCAACGGTCGAGATTCAATCTGGGATATAAATGAAAAAACACAAAGGCAGAGAACGGGTTAATGAGGACCATTGATCTACAGAGATCAACGACTGTGGATTGGCCAAGAACATTATAACGCGAGGTGCATAAAATATAACCAAATTCGGGAGACACATTCTAGACCATCCGATCTGGACATGTGGATGACCCAGATGCAATCGGGGCTCGTCGATTGGCGGGGAAAAAAACATGGAGTGCGAAGATGCGATTGATTTTGAGCCATCAATCTGCAGATCAGATCGACGGTGGAGAATGGATCGGGGAATGTCAATTGGGGGAGGAAATAAAATGTGCCCGATGAAAAAGTGTCGATGCGATTTGGTGCAGTTCGTTGATTTAGTCTAGTGATCAACGATGGATATGGTTTCACATCATACACTGACGAAAAAACATTAATAAATATGAAAAGGAAAGATTTAATATAATACAAAGGTTTTTTGGCTTCGGGGGCGGGTTCATATATGTGGACTGGCACCCGACTGCGGGGCCTTGGTCTATACGAAATGTAATATGCCCGGGGCTTATATATGAGGGCCAATCGCAATCGGAGGTTGGGCTCGGTCTTTCAATCTACCCATTGGAATTTTACGATGTGATGGCGCTTCGGGACTTAAACTCTTGGTCCCGGGTGTAGTTATATGGAGTATAAAGCGAAGGGGGGCGGAGTTTAAAAAATAGGGATTGAATCACATCGGAACTTTTGATGCGGTCTTTCAATCTACCCATTTATCATTTTTTTTTAAAAACATAACTCCGACGCATTTTTAGACCAAACTTTGGAAAAGTGGGTTTTACGATTTAACAAAGAAAAATATTGATCGGAGATGGTTTATAAAATGGTCTTAGCACCCGATTGCGGGCACAAGGGTTTATGAAGTGATGATAAGATTGGGGGATATAATACGTAGGGCTAATCACATCGGAGCTTTGATTTAACCAAAAATACTTGTGCGCTCGGTCTTTGTGATGCAATAAGAGCTAAAATGGTTAGTGCTTGGTTTTAGCACCATGGGCATACGGTGGGGGAGTGGTTTGGATTTTAGCCCAAAGGGGCTTAAACCCATAGTCAAAATACTTGTTTTTAATGATATTTTCAAGACCTTTTAGAGGGATTTGGGGGTTTCAGCAGAGTCAAAAAGTGAGTTTTAAACTCTGTAAGATGGATTTTATGAAGGGGAAAATGAAACAAAGGGAAAATAGAGGAAGTTTATAGGAATGAAAGGGGTAAAAATGAAGGTTAGTTTTGGAAGTGGAAGGAGAGGAAAAATGGCCTTTGCAGCAGTATTTCCTCAATGAAATCTACAGAATTTCAGATTTTTTAAGATGGAAACAGCAGTGAACATTGAAACAAAGGTATGATGTTTTCAAAAGGCTTCAAGAGATAATATTTTTTGCAATAAAATTGTTTCTTGAAGGCTCCAAAAAATTTTGGCCACCTTTTGATATAACAAATTTTATAGGTGGCCAACAGTATTTATAAAACTTTTAGTGCATGGTGTAAAAGGACCCATCCTAGAAAATAAAATTTATGAAAAATTATTATAACTTAAAAAAAAGGTATGTAAATGATGGGATTTAAAATAAAATAAAATAAAATATTATACACCAGATGGATTTTGTGGATCATTATTTTTTTTTAATTAAGAAACACAGTGAAGGCTTAAAATGATGAGTTTAAAATTAGGCCCTAGAATGAATCTCTGAACATATTTATAATTTGATTTTAAGGTATGTAAGTCTTCATTTATTATTTATTCTAATGTGAGTTATTCTCTAATTTCAAAATAAAGAAACCAATATTGGAAAAATAAAAGAGTCATTCTTTTTATAAATTTAATATATGTCAATATATATATATATATATGTTATACTAGTGGAATTTTTTTTTTTATAAAAAAGAACCATAACACTAACAATATTCATATCTCTACCATGAAATAACATTAATTTCAAAGTCCCTATTGTAATACTTAGTGTTAATCCTAAATTTCAGCTACACAACTCACATATAGTATAGGATGATAACAAAAGTTCTCAAATATGAGCAATCTCTAGTGAAGAAGAAAGCCATATAACATCCTAGTTGGAGTTTGAGATATATATAGGTGTTGCAGGTGTACGAGGAGAAGACGGACCTTTTTCTATAGAGAGAATGGCCTCGATTCTAGCCAAATGAAGGGCCATGACTATGTGTTCTAGGGAAATTTCATCCATCTACATAGATAATTCCCTCCTATCCTCTTCTCTGTTTACTATATTTTTTCTCAGAAGGGCCTTGATGTGTCAATATACCTCCATTTTCCATATATATTGATTTTTCCTTCCTTAAGTGTGGCCCAATTCTGGGAGCTATTTAGTTGTTGAGAAAATAATATTTACATATGTGTACTCATACCTATCATCCATGTCCTCTAAGTATGCATGATAAATTTCTAGTTATATGTGGTTTGGGGTATGGGCATTATATGGCTAAGCTATATAATGCACTCATCGACAGGCTCTAACACTTCCCTCCATTGTATATCAGGAGATATGATGCCTCCTTACCCTTTTTCGATGCATTATAGGGCATGTAGCAATAGAGGTAATGTTGAGGGAATAATGGATTAACCATATAGGAGGAAAAAAGGGTGAAAAGGACAATAGGGAACTAGGGTAGAGGCCATATAAAATAGGCACGATGAGCATGGAAAGGGAACTTGTTGGATTGAGACAATGAAGAGGAAATAAGGTCTAGAAAAACAAGATTGATCAAAAGAGAAGCACAAAGTAGAACCACAAAAAGGGAGGTCACACCTCTAGAACACTAGTGGGTGCACTTAGAGTACCATTTTTTTTACCTTTTGAATCCTAGGAGGCAGTGTCCCTAGTTATAACATGGTGTCAAGAGTCCAAAAGAATCATTGGTTTTCCCATTCAAGTCCTGATTTGAACTTTATGGTGAGTTTGATTTTTCTCAAAAAGAAATTTAAGGACATAATTTTATTTTTTCTAGGCGGATGAAAACGAAACCAATTGACAAAAAGGAGTTTCATAAGCTTCAAATTTTATTTTGGGCTAAGGCCCATGTGAGCACACTACCCATAATTGCTTCAAATAGTGTTTTTCAAAAGTGACCTCCTTATGTAAAATTTTCATTGATATTTATTGAACAAAACACTAACGCAAACTATCTTCAAATAAATCAATGTTTAAGTTATGTAACCCTAGGATTTGGGTATCCCTAATTGTAACATGGTGCTAAGATTCTAAGAAAATCAATGGTTCACCCATTTTGATGTCCTCATTTGAAATTTATGGTGAGTTGTAAGTCACTTTCAAAAGTCATTTACAGACATATAGTGATTTTTGTTTGTGGGTATAAAAAAAAAAAGTATAGAAGAGGAGTTATGTAAGTATCAAAATTTGTGTTTGTCCAAGGCCCATGTGAGAAAACCAACTGACACTTGCCCCAACTAGTGTTTTGCAAAATTTACAACATTTTTCAAAATTTACATTGACCTTTATTGAACAAAACCCTAGCTCTAAAAACCTATCAAATAAATCAATTTTTTTCCTATGGAGTCCTAAGAGAGGGGTGTCCCTACTTGTAACCTAGCTCTAGAATTCAAATGGAATTGACAATTCACCCATTTTTTTCCTTCTTTCAATTTTATGGTGAGATGCAAGTTACTTCCAAAATCCATTTAGGGACACATTGTGATTTTTTTGGGGGTTTTTAAAAATGAAATTATGTAACAAAAAGGTGTCTTTTAAGGTTCTGCATTTGTGTTTGGCCAGCACCCATGTTACCATGCTATCGAAAATTGATCCAGTTAGTGTTTTTCAAAATCAACCCTCTTGTGCAAAATTTTCATTGATATTTACATATCAAAACCCTAGCTCTGGAAATCCTTAAATAAATTAATTTTTGACCTATGTATTACTAGGAAGAGGTCTCCCTAGTTGTAACCTAGCTCCAATAGGCCAACAAAATTAATGGTTTTCACATATTAATCATTTTCCCATCTGATTCTTGGTTTGAATTTTATGGTGAGTTGCAAGTCTCTTCCAAGATCCATTTAGGTACATATTGTGATTTTTTTTTCCGAGGGTATAAAAACCAAACTAAGCAACAAAAGTGAACTTTGTAAGTCTTAGCATTTGTGTTTGGAAAAATCCCATGGGAAAATTTTATAACGGATATGATGGAATTTTTCCTTAGACCATTGTGACATACTAAATTCAAATTTGAGAGCATAATTAGATAATGTTGGTTAATGTATGTTGAGATGGAATTTGAGAAAACATAGTTTTGTGCAATCCAATGTCCATTTATGTATATTTATATGGGATTTAAAATCCATAGTTTTATGCAATTCAATGTTCATTTGATGTATATTAGCATGGAATTTGAAGGACTTTATTGTTGTGAAATTTGAAAACCCTAGTTTTTTGGAATTTTAAAACCATGGTACCGAGGAATTTGATGATGCTAATTTTTTTGAAATTTGAAAAGCATAGTTGGTGGCTAAGGTTTCTAATTTTGGTGGAATTTGTATTGGGGGTTTGGAGAGTATCATTTTTTCCAACTTGCATTGATTTATGGTGACTAAGGTTAAGTGTGTAAATCATATTTAATGGCTATGGTGAATTATGGATAACCTGATTTCCTCCTAAGATGTAAACATAAGTTTTCTCTTTATGCAGTTTCCTTGGGATGTTATATTTTTTCATTATATTTATGAATTTCACGAAGTCATGAAATATTGTATGTATGGAATTTTATTTTATACCACTATGACTAATTTATACCCAACAAGTGACTCCCATAAGTGACACAATTAAGAAACACACATATAAGTGACATAATTTTGAAGCGATGCCCCATAGGTAATGTACATGTGATTTATTATATCCAATGTGAGATGGATAGTTGATATTCCATGTAATATTCTTACCGTAAGTGACATACATAAGAATAAATGCACTAAAGCAATGCACATGAGCCATGGTACACCATACTTGGTGTTACATATAAGTGATGCACCTTAACTAGAAACACATAGGTGAAGCCCATAAGCAATGAATGGTGACCGACATAGTGAGATCAAATTTGAGAGAATAATTAGAAAATGTAAGTGAAAACATGATATTGAACTTACATCACAAGCTGTAAATGTTTGTAAATGTATATTAACATGGATGTTGAAAAAACATATTTTACTCAGATAAATTTCTTTCAGATTAATCACATCATTAGGATTTGGTCGATGTTTAGAACCATCTAATGTGGTTCATCCTCAGGACAAGGTGAAAAACTAATCGATCTTCATGAATAAATAGTATGGATGCATCATTTCCCGAAGATAGTCGTTCAAAACTAGCTGTTAAAAAGTTGTCGTTATTGAATTAGTTTATTAGTTATTAAGAAAATAATATTAAAATTTGAGATTTTTAAGAAATATTTATTAAATGGGTTAATGAAAAATAATATAAAAGAATTTATTTATAAATAATTTAAAAAAAATTTAAAAAAAAAATTATAATCATAAAGGTTAAGAAGGGAATAATAGTAGAAACTATTAGTTGCTAACCTTTTTATGGAGTATTTTGAAACTAAGGCATTAGCATCAACACGATTTCACCCTAAAAGTGGAAGAGGTTTATGGATGATACTTGTGTCATATGGCCCCATGGTCAAGAGAAGCTAGATATATTTCTTGGCCACCTTAATTCCCAGTCTAATTCCATCAAATTCACAATGGGAGGTGGAAGGTTTCTTGCCCTTTTTGGTCATATTTCTCTATATAATGGATGATGGTTCCATTTCTCACCAAGTTTTTTGCCAAAAAACTCACAGAGAACAATATATTCATGCTGGTTCTCATCATTTTCTGGCTCATAAATTTGGTGTTCTTTCCACTCTTTCTACCCGTGTTGTAAGAATATCTGACAAAAGCCCCCTAGAGTCAGAGAATTCCCATATTTTTTATGTCTTTAAAAATAATGGGTATAGTAGATCTCATGGCCTTAAGGCCTTTCAAAAATCCTATAAAGCGTTAAAAGGAAAATTTACTCACGTGGATCCTATCTCCAAGTTTCATCTCACGTTTATCCAAGGGACCATGTACATAATTTCCCATGTCCTTAGAAGGAATAATGTCTCCTCTACATTCAAACCTCTCTGTACTAGTAGAAATTCTCTCAGATCTATCAACGACCCAATCAACCACAAGGAAATGAAAGGTGTGTACATGATTCCATGTTCCTGTGGTATCCCCCATATTGGAGAATCGGGTCCATCCATTAAACAGAGAATCCAGGAGAATGCTACATACGTTAGGCACAATCGTTCACGCACATCAGTTCTTGTAGAACATACGGAAAAATATTGTCAACATGTTTGCATTCAGGACTCCAAATTCATCACTAAGGTTGATCACTTCCACCATAGGAATCTTAGGGAGGCTATTGAGATTGATAAGCATGCTAGGAATCTCAACAAGTATGATGGTTGGAAATTGAGTAAGAGCTTGACTCCAACTCTCTCTATGTGATTCCCCCCCCCCCACCCCCTCCCTCTCATTGGGATTCTTGTTGCATTTTGTCTCTGTAGGTTATTTTTTTGGTTTTATTTCCCTTCTATCTTCTTTTTTTTTCATCATTTCTTTAATATTACCCTCTGTCTTTGATTAGTATTGATCTTTTTTCCCCTCCTTCAACATTTTTTCATAGTTTATTTTTATTCTTTTTTGTTAGTCTAGTCTTTATTTTTCCCCTTAATTTATATAGTTTCTACTATTATTCCCTTCTTAAACTTTATGGTTATAATAATAATAATATTTTTTTACTTTTATTTAAATTATTTTATATTATTTTTCATTAACCCCTTGAATAAGTATTTCTTAAACAAGTAAAATTTTAATATTATTTTTTTAATAAATAATTAACTAATTCAATAACGACTAGTTTTCAGCGGCTATCTCAAGGAAATGATGAATCCATACTATTTATTCATGAAGATTTGTTAGATTTTCACCTTGTCCTGTGGATGAACCATATTAGATGGTTAAAAACATTGACCAAATCATACTGATGTGATTAATACAACATTGACCAAATCATACTGATGTGATTAATACAAAAGACATTTATCTACATTATGTATCACAAAAGTCTCAGATCTAATATTTTATTCAATTTGATAAACCTAGTTGTGTGTATTTTCAAAACGTTGGTAATTTGGAATTTGATAACTCTAGTTTTTTGGAATTTGAAAAGCATAGTTACTTTCTAAATTTTCTCATTCTGGTGGTGTTAGGACCCTATAATATAGGGTCAAAATAGTAAAATTAATTATAAATATGTGTGTCATAAAAGAGTCTATTAACCCTAATTCGAATTTGTAAAGTCATAAAGATTCCATGAGGGGTCATGTCATGAGGTATTTTCTCATCATAAGTCAATTGTGCTAATTATGCCAGTCATGTGGGTTATTTTACCGTTAGTTATGAGTCAGTGAGTGTCATTTCCTACTCATGATTGTAAGAGTGCCCTCTCATGTCACTTCAATTTCATCATTCTAAACCATTATCATGCTAAGAAAGAGGTTTTAAAAGGCATAAAATTTAAAATTTATTTGAAACTCTCCCAATACCTCATTTGTGGTTCATTCTTAGCGTTGGAGCGGTGTCAAAGTCTAATAAATTTTTCAGACAATCGAGAAGAAGGTTCGAAGCTTGTGGGAAATAGGTGTTGTGCAACTATTATGCAGGGAGGTCGAAGTGTTCTCAGGTTTCTGGGTAAGGTTTTCTCCATTTTTGTTGGATATTTTATATTTCATGAGCCATGTATAACACCTCCCAACAACTTTCAACATCATAAATAGTCCCATATATCATAAACTTGGAACTGCATTCATTTCTGATACGCACATGCTCACCAAGCCATTGTATGTCATGTTTGGGCATGTAGTGTTGTATCCAGGGGTTTATCTGGTTGGTAGATATTGTAAATATCATTTTTATAAATTCAAAATAATCACCTGCTACTAAGATTTCACTTGTTAATTTCATTCGAAACCCTCCATCATGGCATTATACATCTGCTACGTAAAATACCTTGTTTTAATTATGACTTTGTTTTATCATTTTCCTTTCCATAAATTGTCTTGGGGGGAGGGCGGGTGACCCCTCCAAAGATGAGATGAAGACTATAGAAAACAAAAATAATTCCACAGGAGGAGATGTGGTACGTTATGAACCACAAAATCTTAGTTTATTCAATGCAGACAAAACCCTTCGAGTGGTTTTCGACCAGACGAGCTACATTGATTTTTGTGAGAAGGTTCAAGTCACGGGCTATCATTTTCAACTCACTAGAATTTTCGCATTTATTTTCAAGGGTAATGAAGTAAATATGTGTGATATTGAATTCATTGTTTCAAAGGAAATGATTTCACAAGCAATAGATATACCCTTGACAGGAGAAAACTATTTTAAGGGCATGTAAATGGATGTGTCACATTACAAAGAATTCCTAAAACCTCAATATAAAAAGAAATTTGAGCCTACATTTCTACGTAGCTACATGTTAGATCATTGAAACAAGCTTCTTAGAGTAATATAGAGGTACTTCACTTGTGAGGGGTGATTTAGCAGGGTATATCAATATCACATAAGGCTCCTGATGCATTTTACTTGAAAGTGAATTCTAAATTTTCCTCATTATGTATTTAATAGTTTGTGTAAGATGGCAAACAGGGTCCAGTCAAAGGGAGAAAATCATGTGCCCAGTTTATTCCACTTTTACTTAGTTAAAATTTTAGTTTTTGAAGTGCTTGAGAAGAGGAACAAGATTTGGGATAGTTTTTTATCAACTTCAAACCTTTTGGCTCATTCTAATAATACAAAGACAGAAACAGGCACTCCTTCTATGGCAACACCTAGAATTTCATCAAGAGCGAGAGAATCAGTTAAGAAGACTTTGATAGAAAAGAGGAAAACAAGAAAAAATAAAGGTAAGAAACTACATTTTACACATGAGGAAAAGAAGTGACTCACACTCCAAGAACTACATCCAGAGAAAAGAAAATAATTTAAGATCCTACTCCTAAAGATATCATAGAGCCATCAAATGATGTACTATAGGAGTTTGAAGTGGGTGACCAAGAGGTTGAAATGGAAGACAAAGATTTGAGAATCATGGAGTTGCAAGACCATCTTGACAAAGCTCATCTCATGGTTCCATATTTGCAGCAGTAAAACAAAGAACTTAGGCATCAAGCATACCAAGGAACTGCCCAACTTATTGAAGGAGAACCATCAGGGAAAAAAACAGCACATGTTGCAAAAGGAAAATGTAAGTAGATTATTGATGTTGAAGAGATTAAAGAACAAGTTGAGCAACCAAAGAAACCTAGAACAAGGTCAAAAGCTAGAATAGAAGAACACATGAAGGACACTCTTCCACCAGAGAAAAAGACAATATTTGATGAGCATAAGTAATATGAGAAGTTATTAGAACAACTTTAAGGAATTCAACAATAGGTGGATCAGCTTGCAGAGAAACATGAAAGGGAAAAAATGAATATATTTAGGTAGATACCAATTTTTGGACCCACTCTAGATAAGGCTAAGCATAAGCTGAATTGGACCTTGCCTCTGCATAGGAATGTGAAAATTTTGTATGTACAGAATTTGGTGTTAAATAGAAGACTTAGATTTGTTAACCATAAGCTCATCAACGACAAGTGTTAGCCCCCTAATTTTCTCTCTTTTTTCCATTTTCCCCTTCCTAAATCATAACCATTTACCGTTGTTTTACCTCTTTTATGCACCCTCATCTTGCACCAGTCCAAGCACAGTGACATATTCCGTATAAACTTTATTTTTCATATTTTTAATTCAACTTTGCATCAATTAATTATTTATTACATGATTTCTTACTTTTTATCACTCTTTGTAACTTATCGATATCTCCAATGTTTATTTGGTAGTTAGAGTACTTATCGTGACCGATGATCCTAGTGCATGATCAGATCTTGCAATGTTGGCAGCACAACAAATCCTTGTAGAAGATCTGAACCTCCTTGATCATTGCCTCGTTTTGAGCAGCTTCAGCCACGACAGCAAGATCGACCCAAAGGCATCCGAGACCGAATCTGTGAAGGACGAAAGCTGGAGATTGGCTACGACTAAAATATCTAATTTTGAAGGATGAAAAGCTAAATTTTGCGTTTGGTTATGTAATCAGTTCAATGATCTATTTTGGACTTTAGCCAAAGATCTATATAATGTAGAATGTAAATAGGACTAATAATAAAGTTTTTGATAGTAGAAGAGAACAGAGACACATCCAGAGAGGCGGTAGCAGGTTGCTGTATTTTGTTATCGCCCAAATCTAGGCTGAACGATGTATTAATGTATGTACTTGCCTCGGTGAATTAATAAAATGGAGCTCCGACTCATGTTTCACAAATTTCATTTCTTTATTTGAGCTGATGAATTGATTAAGGTAATAAGCAACGTTTTTATTTAGAAGGGAAACGTGCTAGCATTAGGGGAATTTTGAGGTCTAAAATGGGCCTCCTCAGGAAAATGTACAATCAAAATTCACTTTATGAAAACCAATCACATTTTAGGAGATGACATCATCCCTAATGGTTGAGGTGGCATTGATTGAGTTAAAGGTACTTACTTGTCACATTTTCAATGGTGGATAAAACCTCATGGTTAACCATGGTAGTGCTCTAAGTACTTTTAAAGTCAAAGTAAAGTACTCATAATAAATGTCATTTCACACTTTTTGAATAAAAATATATTATTGTCATTTCATATTTCTTGAAAGAAACAATGCATATCCCTATACATTTATTATATTATATTATATTATATTATATTATATTATTTTTATATAGTATATTAATTACATGTTATTAAACAATTTAAATAATATAAATTTTAATTAATAACATATAATAATTTATAATTTATAAATTTATATTTATATTTTATTTTAAGTTATTTTAAGTACAAAGGAAAAATGCATTAGTTGTTCAATGATAATGACTTTTTTTCTTGAAAAGCTCATTCTTATTTATAGTCACATCAATACAATTTTTTTATTAATTTTATTTTGGTACAACTTTTGAATTGAATTTAACTATGGTTACATGGATTATGGTGCAAAAAGTGAAATTCAAACTAATAAATATTATTTTATTGGTTTAGCTATTATTTAATTATTTCCTTAGGAGGCCCATTTTAGACCTCAAAATTCCCCTAATGTTGGGTAGGGCCCAGCCAACCCAACACATTTACCCCATTTCTTGTTTTCCTGTAATTTGTGTTTACGTTGTCAAGTGTGATTTAATTTTAAGCACATGCATTCCTGTCTGAGTGAAAGCAGATCTGTTGTGTGATGTAGATAAATTTCCTTTTCTCGCAATTTCCTTTCTTGCACTTGATTTCAAATTGGTTTTCCTTTACCTGGTCCAAGCAGGAGAAATAACACTGCACTAGTGCACGTTGGTGTGATATCTCCTTTTCTGTAATTCTGTTTGATTGGTTTTCCCCACCTAGTCCAAACAGGAGAAATAACCCTGCACTAGTGCACATTGGTGTGATATATCCTTTTCTGCTATTCTGTTTGATTGGTTTTCCCCGCTTGGTCCAAGCAAGAGAGATGAACCTGCATCAATGCATGTTGGTGTGATGCAGCAAACCTTCTTAGTCTACTTCCCGCAATCTTCTTTATTTCATTAAATTCTTATGACAAGATAAATGTATATTGATTGTTTATTTATTCCTGCACTCTGTTAAGATCAGAAACATTCACTTTTTATGTGTGCAATTTGAAATAACAGTATAATAGCACTTGCAATAATTAAGCACTCATTTTAAGAATTAAATGCTAAGTGCACAAAGCTTTGATCCGGTGTAAGAACTAGTTTCTTTCCACGGGATCTTAGTGCTTTGAACCTGGAAAAGTTCAAGCCCTTGCATGAAGTAAAAAAGTCTTTAGTAAAGACACCATTTATACCTTCTGCATAAATCTTTGTTCCTGCACTAGTGCAAGCAGACTGCGATAGTGCAGGACAGATTAGCGCAAGAAGGAAATCTCTAAAGGAGCAGGTTTAAGGGTCCATCTGATGAGACTGCTAGTGTCTCTACTAAAGAAAAACACACACTCAGTAGTAAAACAATAATTAGCTAGATTGATTGCCTTTTATATTTAATTCCCTCTTGCAAATGCATTCTTTCTTGTTCTAGTCCAAGATTATTTTGATGGTTCAAGTCGCCTTTTTCTCTTTTTAATTTGATTCTGCAATCTTTCCTTTAAAGAAAATAGGGATTTATATTAGGAAGATTCATACCATCTCTGGCATTTCCTGTGCTTCATCTCTAAGTTTATGGATCCCCCGGGTTGACAAATTAAGTGTTGAGGAGTTTTCTTAAGTGTAATTCCTGCACCCAACATTTTGGCGTCGTTGCCAGGGAGGCGATTTGATTTGGTAAGAATTTTCTGATTATACAATAGAGGTAATTTATTTATTTATTTTTGTAGTATTTTTTGGAAAATCTTCTTTGAATGAATTTTACTGGTGTTAATTGATTTCTGACAACATCTTTTACTAGAAGTTGTTTGTTATTTTTCTTTCTTTTTTGAAATAAATGCCTAGAAAAGGTAAGGTTTCGAAACCCACTAAGGGCCAAAAGTATTCTAAAAACAATTCTCATATTGGGTCTCCTTCTGTAAGCAGGAAGCCCAATCTAATTCAAACCCATCACGTAGGAACAATCCACCTAGATTCTGGTGACAACAGCTCAGGTGTGGTTCAGCCTGCTGAGAGCAGTACAAGTAAAAGGGAAACAATGGTGGACCATGAAGATCATTTGGAAGGGACTGGTGAAAACCAGGTAAGTAAAGAACAATCCACTTTTGTGTTTCCAATTATGGATCCTGATACTGTGGTGCAAATGAATAATATTCCACCATCATCTCTCCCTCATTTCCATGGTAAAGTTCATGAAGATCCCGACTCTTTTCTATTTGAGTTTGATATTTTGTGTAGAAGTTATGATTATTCAACTGACGCTCAGAAGTTAAGATTATTTCTTGTTACTCTCAAGGACTCATCTCTACGCTGGATTATGCGGTTAGGAGGAACCACTATAAACTCTTGGGATCAGATGAAGAGAGTGTTTTTGTCTAAATATCAAGAATATTGCAAAACTCGGGACATGCAGGATGAGATTTTTACAATCATACAGGATGATGATGAAACTCTTGAAGATTACCTAGAAAGATTTATGTATATTTTACAAAGGTAGAAACTTAAGTTTGATCCCAGTACTATTAGAACCTTGTTCTTAAGAGGAATTACTGATAATGCTAGAAATAATTTAAATTTGTTAGGACAAGGTGATATTTCTTAGCAAACTTTTGAACAAATTTGTGAATTATGCAGGAAATTTTCAAGAAATCAGTACAGATCCGGTAGAGGAACTCTAAATAGAAATAGAAAAACTGAATCTACTGATGTTGTGATTATTGGACTAGAAATAAAATGGAAAACATGAAAATTGATATAATGAATAATGTTACCAAATAGTTAGGCTCTTTAAAATTTCAGTAAAAAATCATGAAGGAAGAAGATTCATTATGTATTTTATGTCCTAAATGTAGAGACAAGAATCCTCCTAAAGAGTGTCCTCTTAATTTGAAAGAAACTAATAAGTGTGCTATTTGTACAGAAGACCATGTCACAGAAAAATGTCCCTCTATACCAGGACTTAAAGCTGTATTTACAGGGGGACAACCTGAAGATGAATACTTGTATGCTATGGGAGAAAGAAGGAATTGGCCTTAGGTAGGTGTAGGTATGGCTCCTGAATTTTATCCACACTATTTTGATTATAATTCACATGCATATTCTTATCCTAACACTAATCAGCAGTGGAAGTATGGGAATCAATATCATCATGGGCAACCTTCTCAACCATGGCAACAAGGTTGGAAAGGGCCAACTCATTCTCCATACTCCCACCAGCCACCTATGCATTCATATCCATCTACGCATACACCTTATTCAATGCCTCAACTTCAGAGTCAGTCTACTCCACCGTTGCCTTTACCTCCACCCTTTCTACCTCCTCAGTTGCCTGCTCAACCTATGCCCAATCCTAACAATAATAAATCAGTGCAAATGATATATGCAACAAACCCACCTTTACCATTCGAGTACCAGTCTATTCTACTTGGGGTTCATGATATTCAATTAAGATCGAGAAGGATTGTAACATCAGAAAATCAAAAGCAACCTATAGTGATTTTTGAAGAGAAAGGAGAAGAGGAAACTCTTAACCATTCTCCGAAAGCTGTCACTAAGCAACCCTTACCCTCTGAATCCTTGCCATCTTCTTCCAACCAGCCTCCCTTCCCAGAGAGGCTAGTAATGGAAAGAAGTGAGCCTATTTCTAAGACTAGTTTGGCATCTGAGCTTCAGAATCTTTTCATTAAGATACCTGTGCTTCAATCTATTAAAGAGATCCCCATTTGTACCAAGATTGTTAAGGAACTTTGTCTCAAGAAACTCGGGAGGAAGAGATTGGAACCCCAAACCATTCAATTTGTTGGTAGGGTAGCAGAGTTGATGACGCGATGTGTGTCTATGGAAAAATATACTAATCCCGGAAACCCTGTTGTCTCAGTTCAGATTGGTAATGTCCTTGTCTCTAATGTTCTTATAGACCTAGGGGCAGCCATTAATGTCATGACTAAACAAACCATGGATCAAATTCGGTTATCTCATCTTCGCCCTACTCCCACAGTGCTTGAATTAGCAGATAGATCTAAAATTAAGCCAGAAGTAGTATTGGATGATGTGATCATCTCATTAGATTCTTGGGAATATCCTGCTGATTTCATTGTGCTTCAGCCAAAGAACCCAGTAGGAGTACATCCCTTGATCTTGGGTCGACCATGGCTTGCTACAGCCGATGCATATATTGGATGTCGTTCCGGTGATATGTATATTTCGCATGGAGATTCTAGGAAGAAAGTTACCTTATACCCCCCTGCCAAATCCATTCGGGACCTTCAAGATACTTTATGGTTGGATCAAAGCAGTGATGAGGAGACTCAGCCCATTTCCCTTATTCATCATTATACTGGGTCTTCACAAGAAGATGAGATTTAGGATTTCCTGAATAATCTAGATACTATGCCTAATTTTGAGCGATTGAGCCAGATTTTTAGCCTAGATTTTCAAGATAATCATGATTCTCATTCTTCTATTCCATTGCATTTGACCACTCCCTTGAGTACTCTTGAGCCTGATACTACTCTTTTTGAGATTAGCCCTGGTAAATCCTTGCATATTAGTTCAGATTTGGACTCATCCCAGTAGGAGCAACTTGTGAATTTGTTGCAAAACCATCTTAGTGCCTTTGCTTGGGGCTATGAAGATATGAAGGGTATTCCTCCTTAAACTTGTACACATCATATATATATTAAAGAAGGAACCTGACCTATCCAACAACCCCAAAGGAAAATGAATCCAGCTCTAAGAGATATTATGAAGGAAGAAGTACAGAAACTCTTGGATGTCGGTTTTATCTATCCTATTTCCGACAGTCAATGGGTCTGTCCATTAGTGCTAGTACCTAAGAAAGATGGAAGATGGCGTATTTATATTGATTATTGAGAATTAAATAAAGCCACTCTCAAAGATTACTTCCCTCTCCCTTTCATTGACCAGGTGCTTGATACCCTTGCAGGAAAGAAATATTTTTCCTTTTTGGATGGCTTCAGTGGCTATAACCAGATACAGATTGCACCCGAAGATCAGGATAAAACTACTTTTACATGTCCATGGGGTACATTTTCTTATACAGTGCTTCCCTTTGGTTTATGTAATGCCCCGGCTACCTTTCAAAGGGCAGTCCTGGCCATTTTTGCTGATCTATAATTTGTAGAAATTTATATGGATGAATTTTCTGTGTTTGGTGATTATTTTCAAGAAGCTCTCAAAAATCTAGAGAAAGTACTTCTCCATTGTTAGGAAGCCCATATTGCCTTGAGTGACAAGAAATGTAGATTAATGTGCAAAGCAGGAGTGGTACTTGGCCATTTGATTTCTGGTAAAGGAATCCAAGTTGATCCATTAAAGATTGAAATCATTCTGCATCTTCCTGCACCCAAAACCCAAAGGGAAGTAAGAGATTTTTTAGGACATGTTGGTTACTATAGAAGATTCATTGAAAATTTTTCTAAGATAGTTGCCCCTCTTTTCCGACTTCTAGCTAAGGATAGTGAATTTTCTTGGTCCACAGCTTGCCAACAGTATTTTGAAACATTGAAGGAAAAGTTGGTACAAGCACCAGTTTTGAGAGGTCCTAACTAGTCCCTTCCTTTTCACATTTCCTCTGATGCTTCAGATTTGGCTATTGGCGCAGCTTTAGGACAAGAGGAAAATAAGCAATCCTATGCTATTTATTATATTAGTAATAATTTGTCATCCTCTGAATTAAATTAAACAGTTACAGAGAAAGATTTTTTAGCTGTAATTTTTGTAATTAATAAGTTCAGGCATTATATTACAGGATATAAAGTATTTTTACATACTGATCATTCTGCGATTAAATATTTGATGAGCAAACCATTGACTAACGAAAGAGTGATTAGGTGGTTTCTATTGTTGCAGGAATTTATTGTTACTATTATTGATAGACCAAGAAAATCTAATGTTGTAGCCTATTTTGTTTCTATATTAGATAATCTTGGTGAAGCAACTCCTGTTAATGATGATTTTCCGGATGAACATATTTTTTCCATGTCAACAGATTCTCCATGGTTTGCTGACATTGCTAATTACTTGGTTACTGGGAAAACACCACCCCACTTGTCCACTCGTGAAAAGCAGAATATTATTCAGAAAAGTGTTGCATACTCCTGGATTCAAGGAGATCTCTTTTACACTTGTCCAAATCTGACTATCCGTAGATGTGTAAAACAGGAGGAAGTGTTTGACATATTGAAATCTGCTCATGATGAACCTTGTGGAGGCCACTTCGCTGATAACCAGACTGCATATAAAGTATTACGTGTTGGTTGCTTTTGGCCTTCCTTGTTTAAGGATTCCAAACAATATGTCAGGCGATGTGATAGCTGTCAATGAATGGGACAGCCTAATCAAACCAATGAAATGCCTTTATGCCCCCAAGTTATGATTGAGCCGTTTGAAAAATGGGTTGTTGATTTTATAGGGCCAATAAATCCAACGTCATTAAGTAAAAAGCATATTTTGGTTTGTACAGATTTGGTTACAAAATGAGTAGAAGCTAAAGTTATTTCCTTTGCTACAGAAAAAGTTATTGTTGATTTTATTTTTACTGAAATATTTACTAGATTTGGTGTGCCTAGAGAAATTGTTTCTGACAATGGTCCACAATTTATTTCTAATCTTGTACAGGGTGTGATGGAGAAATACAAGATCTGGCACAGGAAATCCACGCCGTATCACCCGCAAGAAAATGGCCAGGTGGAATCCACAAACAAAGTGATCGAGTCCATTCTTACAAAGACAGTAAATATGCATCGGAAAGACTGGGCTGAAAGATTACCAGAAGCTTTGTGGGCATACAGAACCACTTGGAGAAATAGCACGGGACATACACCATATGAGCTGGTATATGGAAAACAGGTTCTATTACCAATTGAATTCCAGATCAAAACTTTCAGAATTGCAGTTCAGTTAGGACTAGATCTCTCTGAGGCACAACAATAGTGTCTTCTCCAATTAAATGAGTTAGATGAATTTCGAAGCGATGTTGTTAAGAATAACATACTAATTTAGCAGCAACGCAAAAGGTGTCATGACAAGTCTATTCAGAAAAATCAATTCCAACTAGGTGATTGGGTGCTCCTTTATGATTCTAGATTTAAATTTTTTAAAGGGAAATTCCATACACGTTGGATGGGACCTTATGAAGTGATCCGAATATTCGAGAATGGAGCAATAGAAGTTAAAACTATTGATGGAAAAAATTCAGTATTCTTGGTAAATGGACACAAATTAAAAAAGTATTTTCAACCACTTTTCAGGAAATATTTTACACAGCAAGTCCAACAACAATTCGGGATGGTAGTGGTGATTGGTAATAACAACCTTTTGAAAACATGAATTCTTCTTCTTCTTAAAAAATAAAAATAAAAATTAAATTAAATAAAAAGTAAAGAAAAAATATTTTCCTGTAATTATGAAAATCAGTTCGCTGACATGATTGCAGAAGGATGAATCCTGAAAACCAGCTTGCTGGCAGGAAGATCAAAAATTTCTAATAAAAAGAGAATGTTGTTTGATCTTTAGATATGCTAGTGACCACCAAGTAAAAACAGGTTCAACAGAACTAACCTTTATACAATTGGGGTAATTAGCATAGATATTTTTATTCAAGTAACACTTAATTCTCACTGCAATTATTTTTCCTGCACCAGTGCAGACAGACCTTCTAGAAAATTTTATGCTTTTCTTCATATTCCACTTTCATAATATTCCCTCAGTTTTCTTCTTCAATCCCAGAATGATTAACCTTCCCATATTATTCTGAATTTACCTTATCTGTTTCGTAAAACCCCACTTTACCCTTGAATTTTTTTTTCCTATCCCACTTCTGTTTATCCCCTCTTGTGGTACTATTCTTGGAATCCCTGTAATAAAATTCCTTCCCATTCTGAAATTTCCCTTTTCCCACTTCTTTGTTCCCTCATGAATTCATTGCAAGATCTCGCGCACAAAGAGCAAAAGGATATGCTCTAAAGCATCAAGAAAGGGTGAAGCAAATTTGCAGTATAAGTTGAGGAAGCCATGTTGGAAGTCCAGCCTATATTTTACTTAAATTCCCTATTCTTTTTTCAAATATTATGCTTGCACTAGTGCAAGCATGTCATCCTATATAATAAGTGCAAGCAGAATGGTACCAGCAGAATAGCATATTTTAAGTGGTGCAAGCAAGCCGGTGCAAGCATGCACCCTGTCAGAAACATAGTACAGTTTGTTTTTTTCATAGCATATGTCATAGGAAAGTGGTCATCATGAAAGTTTATAAGAAATCCTTTCACTTAGCCGATGGGTACTTGTGCTATCATATTAACTAGGAGAAAATTATTTAAAGTACAAGTTACTTTAAAGTTAAGAATCATGATCATTTTGTAATGAATGCTAAAGTTATTTTTTTGAATTATGAAGGAGTGTGGAAGTGTTTAACCGTTGCTTGGATATAATTGCCCCTTTTTGCCATAATCCTAGATGTCCCTCAATCGTAATGATTACCTCACCTAGCCGTTAAAACACCGCCGCAAGTACCAGTCTAACACGACCTCAAAGATGCCATGCATCCACAGATATTTCAGTGGAATGAATGGGTGATAAGATGGAAGGGATGGTGGACGGTTGGATCCCTATCTATAAGAACCAATTTTCCCTGTGTTGCATGTAAATTTTTGACTGTTCATAAACGTTAAGCAGTGATGCCACCTATTCGAAGCGAACCTTCGTCTCTCAGTAGGGTAGAACAGACTGTTGAGTATCACAATAGTCTTGCACTATTGCGAGACTCAGGCTTTCTTCAATACTTACAAAATTTTGACAGGCACAACCGTGAAGTGGACCTACAGTTTGCCAGAAGTTTCAAAAATGGCCGAGTAAAAATTGCGCCTCTAAAATTTGAGGTTACGAAAGAGTTTATAATAGCAGCGTCGGGCTTGGAAAATACTGGTGAGCAGTGGTTTGAAAATTAGAAACTAGAAAGGAAGCGATCACAGCGTTTTGTTGTCGACAAGAATATGAAGGTATATTGGAAGAAAGGAATTCCGTGCAGTGCCCTATTGGGACAGTGGCGGGACCTCCTTTTCATCCTATAGAAATTCGCAACCTGTGAGGGAAGGTACTCCCTCACTTTTGTGTACCATTTTAGGATGTTGCAGCATTTTGAAGCCGCGCGGCATGTCCAGTGGAGGATTGATTTCCCCATTTTTTTCTTAAGAGATTGGAAATAATGGCCAAGGGTGTGTAGGATAGATGGGCAGACCAGGCCGACCAGAATTTATATCACCATGACGTGATAAATATTTTGGTCCAAAAACAATTAGAAGTTAAAGGCATGACCTGGGAGGCGTTGTTAAAATAGCTACATAAAAAGACAACTGTCGGAAAGGAGAGAGAGGACCCCGCCAGCACAAGCAAGGGTCCGAGTAAGAATTTAAAGGGGAGTCCTTCTTTCACTAGTACAAAAAGGAAACGACCTGAAAAATCAACAGAAGAAAGGGCTCCATCTCCAAATAAGAAGACAACTAGTACACCTGTTGAAGAGACTCCTTCTACGACACCAGTACAGATACAAACCCCCGAAGAAGACAACCTTTCAGTCCTTTTGGATGCAGCAAAATCTGTAGAGGTCAAAGATGACACTCTATTGGCCGATTTCATTAAAAAGGCCCAAAAAATTAATGAAGAATATAGTGCAGGCAAAGAACCACAATCCCCACAGGACGTTGAATCCCCTTCTACACCAGTGCAAGAAGAAGAAGATCCAGACGAAGAAGAAGAACCAAAAGAAGAAGAAGAACCAGACAAAGAAGAAGAATCAGAAGAAGAAGAAGAAATAGAAGAAGAAGAAGAAGAACCAGAAGAAGAAGAAGAACCGGAAGAAGAAGAAGAAGAAGATGAAGAAGTGTTTGTTGAAACCATGAGGGATATTGAGGTCCCTGAGGAAGACATAGCACCTGCCGAGACAGAAAAAGGAGATATGGTAACTCCTGCTGCTCGGATAGTTGAAATAGAGCTTCAAGTGCAGAAATTAGAACAACTCATAGCTAAAGCGTAGGAGGATAAATAACAGAGTAAAGAAGAATTAATTGCGGAGATCCAGAAAAAGAAAGGAGAAGTTATAGTTTGGAAGTACCGAGCTGTACAATGTTTCAAGCGACCTAAAAAGGTGACAAAGAAAATAAAGAATATCAGAAAGAAGAAGTTTGAAACATTGCAGGTTGATGTCAGTATGTCAGAGTAGGATTGAGCTAGAATGCTCAATGTTTTGAAGGTTTTTTGCAAAGGTAAAGACTTTTGTGAGGACACACAACATCTTAGGGATGGGAGGATGTTAGCCACCTAATTTTCTCTCTTTTTTCCATTTTCCTCTTCCTAAATCATAACCATTTACTACTGTTTTACCTCTTTTATGCACCCTCATCTTGCACCAGTCCAAGCACGGTGACATATTTCTTATAAAATTTATTTTTCATATTTTTAATTCAACTTAGCATAAATTAATTATTTATTACATGATTTCTTACGTTTAATCACTCTCTGTAACTTATCGATATCTCCAATGTTTATTTGGTAGTTAGAGTACTTACCATGACCGTTGATCCTAGTGCAGGATCGGATCTTGCACCGTTGCCAGCACAACAAATCCTTGTAGCAGATCCCAACATCCTTGATCACCGCCTCGTTTTGAGCAGCTTTAGCCACGACAGCAAGATCGATCCAAAGGAAGCCAAGACTGAATCTGTGAAGGATGAAATATGTAGATTGGCTACGGCTAAAATGTCTAATTTTGAAGGCCGAAAAGCTAAATTATGTGTTTGGTTATGTAATCGGTTGAATGATCTATTTTGGCCTTTAGCCAAAGATCTATATAATGTAGAATGTAAATAGGACTGGGAAGAAATTTTTTGATAGTAGAAGAGAACAGAGACATAGCCAGAGAGGCAATAGCAGGTTGTTGTATCTTGTTATCGCCCGAATCTGGGCTGGACGATGTATTAATGTATGTACTTGCCTCAGTGAATTAATAAAAGGGAGCTCCGCCTCACGTTTCACAAATTACGTTTCTGTATTTAAGCTGATGAATTGATTAAGGTACTGAGAAGTTTTTTTATTTAAAAGGGAAACGTGCTAGTTGGCTAGGGCCCAGCCAACCCAGCATGTTTACCCCATTTCCTGTTTTCCTGTAATTTGTGTTTACGTTGTCAAGTGTGATTTAATTTTAAGCACATGCATTCCTGTCTGAGTGAAAGCGGATCCGTTGTGTGAAGTAGATAAATTTCCTTTTCCTGCACTTGATTTCAGATTGGTTTTCCTCCGCATGGTCCAAGTAGTAGAAATAACCCTGCACCAGTGCATGTTGGTGTGATATCTCCTTTTCTGCAATTCTGTTTGATTGGTTTTCCCCGCCTAGTCCAAGCAAGAGAAATAACCCTGCACCAGTGCACGTTGGTGTGAGATATCCTTTTATTCTATTCTGTTTGATTGGTTTTCCCCGCCTGGTCCAAGTAGAAGAGATGAACCTACACCAATGCACATTGGTGTGATGCAACAAACCTTCTTAGTCTACTTCCCGCAATCTTCTTTCTTTCATTAAATGGTTATGACAGGATAAATGTATATTGATTGTTTCTTTATTCCTGCACTCTGTTAAGATTAGAAACATTCACTTTTTATGTGTGCAATTTGAATTAACAGTATAATAGTACTTGCAATAATTAAGCACTCATTTTAAGAATTAAATGCTAAGTGCATGAAGCTCTGATTCGGTGTAAGAACTAGTTTCTTTCCACGGGATCTGATTTCTTTGAACCTGGAAAAGTTCAAGCCCTTGCATGAAGTAAAAATCCTTTAGTAAAGACACCATTTATACCTTTTGCATAAATCTCTGTTCCTGCACTAGTGCAAGCAAACTGCGATAGTGCAGGACAGATTAGCACAAGAAGGAAATCTCTAAAGGAGCAGGTTTAAGGGCCCATATGATGAGACTGCTAGTGTCTCTGCTAAATAAAAACACACACTCAGTAGTTAAACAATAATTAGCTAGAGTGATTGCCTTTTATCTTTAATTTCCTCTTGCAAATGCATTCTTTCTTGTTCCAGTCCTAGATTATTTTGATGGTTCAAGTTGCCTTTTTCTCTTTTTAATTTGATTCTGCATTCTTTCCTTAAAATAAAGTAGGGATTTATATTAGGAAGATTCATACCATCTCTGGCATTGCCTGTGCTTCGTCTCTAAGTTTACGGATCCCTCGAGTTGACAAATTAAGTGTTGAGGATTTTGCTTAAGTGTAATTCCTGCACCCAACAACAAGGAATCTAGAAGAAAAATAAGGAGGGAAGTTGATGTTCTAGTTGAAATTGCCCAAAAATGCATTTTTCAATAGAATAAAATTTATGAGTTTTTGTTGTTTGAAATTTTTTTCATGTACCCTCTTTAGTCAAGTTTTTGTTGAAGTTTCACTTATGCAGTAAGGTCCTGCTACGAAGGTTGCATAATGCCATTCTGATGAAGTGATGGAAGTTTCGTTGTTATGAATAATTGATAAGGTGTTATAAGGATGTATTATCTTGTAAAGCATGCTCCTCATCCATTTTCAGGTAGAAAAGCGATCATTAGACTAAAATGCTAAATCTATTGTGCATCTGTTGTGCAAGTTGGAGTTAGTTGTTTTGGAGATCTACAAGAGATGGAAAGACTATTTCATGGGTTCTACACCATTACACCATAATTTCAAGCATGCCCATCGACTTTGTTTTGACCAGAAGGATCTGCAACCATGTCAAACTTGGAATTATGCTACACATTGCTACGCAAGTGAACATTCATCGATTCTCTTTGAAAATTCAAATTTTTAAGCTTCTAGAAGTATTTTGATTAGTTTAATAGGTGTCTAAAAGTCTTAAAGTTGTGTATTTTCAGCTTTGAAACAAATATTACATTTTTTTTTGATGTTGTGAAAATGTATTGGTCATACTAAAATTGTCCCTATTTTTCAACCTATTGAGTAAGTATGTAATGTATCTAGCCCAATTTGACTTCTATGAAGAAAATTCAACCACCTAGAGTGGTAATTCGAATTCGAGATGTATATAATAATGTAAAAACATGAAAATAGGGTTTTGGTTAGTGTGGAAAGGTAGCTATTATAATTTTTTTCAAATTTTTCGCAAGTGAATAGAATAAAGCAGGGTGAAGTTTTGACAGTGATTCTTGTGCCAATATTTATTGATATGTGTGTTTACTTGTGATATATCACGTTTTTCCTTCTAATCTATTTCTAATATATACTTTCATGGCACAAAAATTCCTCATGCTTAGTTTGAAACGATATATTTCCGAATTCATATATTGTTGTGATTTAATTCAGCCGATCATATGTGTATCTTTTTCTTCTATGTCAATATGAACTCATCAGTGTCTTGATTCTATATTTTTCATTTTTTCTCATGCCTCACTCACCCATTCACTATAACAAAATATGATTTGATATGAATAGGTCTGCCTATCTTTCCTCTGTTATAATTTCAATATATCCCTTATTCACTTGGAACTAAAACAATGATCTCATATGGAGTAGCTTTACTTTCCTACACTTACCCTCAAAAATAAAACTTTAAAATACCCCTTCGATCAATGTATCCATCCTAAGACATATATCTCATCAGTAATTTAGTTGATTAGTAGTAGAAAATGGTGAGAACGCCCTCTCCAAGGCTAGTGGGGCTAGACCGTAGCCTAAAAGTGGTTAGTGGTTACCTCTGTATTTCTCTTTTCAACCTAGATAAATTTACAGAGAAATAATAGTTGGATGACATATTATTGGTTTCAAGCGTCTCACTTGTTCCAACTTGTATTAACCTATGGTGGCTAAGGCCAAGTTTTGAAAACTTAGTTGATGGCTTAGGTGACAGCCTAATATTTTCATGAGAGATCAAGTTTAACATTATTTTTATGTAAATTCCTGAGGGTGTTATATTTGTTCAATATATTTATGAATGTTATAAAGGCATGAAATTTTATATGGAATGATTTTTTTTTGTTTATACCGTTGTGACTAGTTTATATACAACACACCATAGGAGACTCCCTTAAGTGACACAATTAAGTGACACACTTATAAGTGATAATATTAAAAGTAAGACACAACATGCCATGTAATATACCTATGATATCCAGCATTGTTAAGCATGAATTGATTGAATTAATTCACGCTTGATCCATGGTAGACTAGATTAGGTGTCACATATAAGTTATGCACCTCAACTAACAACATAAAAGTGATGCACATAAGAAATTAATGATGACCAACACTATGAGTTTATATTTGAGAGAATAATTATGAAATGTAAGAAAAAACATTATATTGACCTTGAAATGGAAGTTGGAAATGCCCATTGATGTATATTGACAGGGAATTTAAAAAACCTTAGTTTTGTGCAATTTAAAAATGATAGTTTTATGGAATTTCAAAACCCTAGTAACATGGAATTTTATAAAATTATTTTTTTTTAAATTTAAAAGCATGATTGGTGGATAATATTTATTATTTTTTTGGATGTCATATCAATGGTTTAGAGAGTATCATTTGTGACAAATTTTATTAGCATATGGTGGCTAATGGTAAGCATGGAAAACCTAGTTCATGGCTACGGTGAAGTGTGGAAACTTCATTTATCATGAGAGGTAAACATAAACTTTCTCTTTATGGCCTTCCTTGGGAGGTTATATTTTTTCATTATTTTTATGAATGTTATGAAGCCATGAAATTTTATATGGATGGAAATATTTTTTTTTGGACCATTGTGACTAATTTATACCCAACACACCATAGGAAACTCCCATAAGTGACACACTTTTAGGAAATGTGCATATGAGTGGCATATTATTAATTCATGCCCTATAATCAATGTACATATAACTGGTAAACTGCAATGTGAGATACGTAATCAGCGTGCCATGTAAGACACTTATCATAAGTGACATAGTTAAGAATCCATGCACTAAAGCAATACACACTTGAGGAATGGTACATTATATTATGTGTCACATATATGTTATGCACCTTAACTAACAACACATAAGTGATGAACATAATAAATGAATGATGACCATCAAGACACATGCATTGATGAACATAAGTGATGCACCATAAGTGGCATATAATTAATGTTTGTACATGACACACATAATTGAAACACCATAAGAAACATATGCAATCTAGATTAACCAATGTAAATGGTGATTGCAACATAATCAGAGATAAGTACAATGAAATTATTCCTTATATTAAAAAATTCCTAGTTTTAAAAAGCGGTCAATCTGCCTTTCTTTATAAAATGATGTACTGTAAGCATAAATATGAGAAGGTGGATATAATATAATTGAAAATTATAAGACTTTGGTGCAAAAATAAAAACATAGTGAATTTAAATTTGAGTGCATAATAAGGAATGGATTTGACCTCACATAAAAAATTGGCAATATTTATTGATGTATATTGATGTCAAACTTGAGAAACCATATTTTTGTGTAATTTGTAAACACTTATTTTTTGGAATTTGAAAACCATGTTATTATGGAATTTGATAATGCTAGTTTTCTAGAATTTGAAAAGTATAACTTGTAGATAAGGTTTCTTATTTTGGTGGATGTGATATTAAAGGTCTGGATAGTCTCACTTCTGCCAACTTGAATTAAGTTGTGTTGGCTAAGGTTAAGTGTTGAAAACCTAGTTGAAGGCTAAGGTGAACTATGGATAACCTCATTTTTTCATGAGGGGTCAACATAAACTTTCTATTTGTGCATATTCATTGGGATGTTATATTTTTTCATTATATTTATGAATGCTATAAATCCATGATATGTTATATTGTTGGAATTTTTTTTGTTTAGATCACTATGACTAATTTATACCCAAAAAACCATAGGAGGCTCTCATAAGTGATACAATTAGGCAACACACACATAATTGACATAATTTTAAGTGTTTCCCCATAGGAAATGAATATATAAGTGATATTGGTCATAGTGAGGCACATACTCGACCTACCATGTAAGATATCGATCTGTAAAATTATATGGATATTCCACCAGATAGTTCGTCACAATAGATCATATAATATTATACTAAAAATATGAAATTCTACACTATTACAATTTTATTAAATTTCTAGATTTCTAGATTTTACTATAATTAGTGCATATATGCCAATGGAAATTGTTTATAAAATGGAGAACAAAAAAGTAAAATCTCACATGCACACAAAAGACACAAGATATGCTCTGGGAAACCCTTTTCAGAGAAAACCCGACTAGAAGTTGAGGTCGCTTCACTCTCTTTCTATGTCTAGAAATATGGTTGCAAGTACAAAGAAGTATGACATGTGGTCTGTGGGCTGCTACAATGCACAAATCCTTTTTGTGTGCTCTACCTCTTATCCCTCTTGGATATTTTTTCTCAGTTATGGAGAAAATTGACTTGAAAGATTGGAATTCCCCTTCCTCCTGTTGGCCCAGTTATAACACAACCCAATAACCTACTAGTGGTTAAGTTTGAATACCTAAACACTTAACCAAAATTACAATATAGACTCTTGTAGAGTCTTTTACATCACAATCATGTGGCTAGCCCCTTTTCCATTAATAATTGTGGTTGACATTCCATCCTCTTGAACCATGGTGGTGAAATCAAAAAGGTCATCTCTGAGGCATAAATTTTGCATACAGACTTAGATTGACACACTTATTACGATGTTAGAAAGAAATTTATGTGTAGAATAAGATGCAAATATGTCGCTTTAAAGTTGTAATCTTTAACCCCAAAAAAACGTCTTTTGATGCATCAAAATGATCCCAGAAGGTTTGAGGACACTTTTTTCCAAACTGGGCCCTCACAATAAAAATAGTCTTGTGAGTTGATTATGTTATCACCCCCCCCCCCCCCCCATTTCCCAAGGTTGTGAATGGAACTGAAGGAGGTAACCTCAAACCAACCTTTAGGGTTGGTAGCTAGCCCTACCAAAACCAGAGAGGGATCTCTCAATGTAACTTTAACAACCAATGATATGATTGAATATGTAATGATCTTAGGTTAGTTATGATGATCACTAAATTAGGGTTTGTTTGTTTTGAGTTTGTGTTGGACAAGAATGAGAGTTAAGGAACTAGGTCTAGGTTTTAGGTCTGATTTCAAAGGTTTAGTTGTAGATATAAGGATGAGGACAGGTAGGTAAACTTAGGAGCATACTTAATTTTTCATTATGTATAGGTCTTGAAAAGAGAGAGAGTCAGAATGAGCATGTTAAATGAATTCATTCATCAAAAGAGTAGACACATTCATGAAAATCTTATAAAACAGACCATGGGAAGCAAGATTTATATTCATAGAATCATAATATTAACATACATAGGCATACATGTGATGGAAAAATAAGATAAAATTCAATTTTATGAGGTAACAGAGAAGAAACAATGCTCAAAATCATACCATTGGAGTCCCAATATTATAGATGCAACATTTATTTGATATCACTAAAAAAGAGTTTGTAAAATAGCTCCACACTGCAAATAACAACTATCCAACCTTTAAAATGTCTTGAGGTGGACTACATATAGAAAATAGAAGTCATGACACCTCATTGGGTTGAAATTTGATCTAAAACACATCATAAATGCACTCTATGAGTCATTACCTAGAATCTAGGGAAGTTAGAAAGCATCGCCTCAAATTTAGCTAATAACTAGGAGTGTATGTATCTTCAATTAATTACATGTTTCCTCCACAACAAGAGGCAAAAACAAAGTCTCCTACCAAAATGACACCTCATGGGACAGTTTCACTTCGAAATTTGGAGTTTTTTTGGCTTGAAAATTGTCTAAAGGAATCCAAGGCAGAAGCGTCGTGCCACTTTGGAGCTGCATTTGACTGAATTTTATGCATCTATTTGCAAATATGAAAGTTAGGCTAGGTATCCCAATGCGTCTTCTTTCCATTGCACCCTCAAAACTAAGAAAATACCACCTGGAAGGCCTTCTAAAACTCATTCTGCCAACCTCACTCCATAAGCGTCGTGCATGTTAGCATTCTATAATTTACTAGAGATTTTGAGAACTAATCACATAGGCCTATAGCAAACCAACTTACAAACTGGGATCTAGCCATGCCAGTTTCAGAGAAGGCTCTCTCTATAATATTTAACTTTGTTTGGATAATTTTTTAGGCTAGTTATGATTGTACTTGGGTTTTTTTTTGGATTTTGGAAAATTGATTGTATTCAATTGATTAATGTCTGTTGGGAAATGGAGTCAAAATATAACTGGATAGTTTCATCAACTTCTCCCAGAGTAAACATAGGGCAAGTTAGGAGTATTTACTAGATATTTCGAATTTATAAATGGATTATGACATAAATATGAAAATATTCAACAGAACTAAATAGAAATTAAGAATTCTTTAGTTTGGCTTTCAGTGGAAAACATTAAAATTGTAAACGCGGCCAGAACAAGGTGCTCAACAGTAAATCCTATTTATCATGCTTTCTGCTTTACAATTGGAATTCAGATGATTACAATGAAAGATGACAATGAAACATAAGAACAAAATAAAAACATCACTAGTATTTAAGCCACAAAAATCCTGTGAATGGTATGATTATTATTGATGCTCCAAAGCTTTGAAAAAGCTTACAGTACTCCAAAAGACAGTAATGATTCTAATCTTAATCAATCAACCTTTGATACTTCTAAAATTGAAGTATTTATACAAACGTTTACAAAAATAATTCCTACAATACAGTCTCTAACAGACATGGTATTTTTAGACTTAAACTTGAACTAAAAGCTCTAAATTATTACAAAATTATATTCTCGGTGGAATGCATTGTGAAAAGTAGGTGCTGATGTGGTGGGGCAGTTAGGACATGGACCACATTTTACTGATGTGCTAGCAGATTGAGTGTTGTGTTAGCGAAACTGTTGTATGAATGCCCTTTACCTATTTTGCAGTTACAACATGATCATTTTGCGCAAACTCCTTTGCCCGACTTGACCTTTTTGTCTTTTTTCTACTTGAGTCCCTTCTGCCATATTTAACCCTTTTAAAAACAAAACAACGTAAAAACTCATATACCCGGACCTGAAAATGTTTAGATTTTAGTTACGAATCTTATCACATCCATATAAAATCTCACATGGCATGTTTTAGAGTTTATAATAAGAGAAAAGGAATTGGCAGTGCGATGCAAAGTGTGGAGGTGACGTTGCAGGTAAGGTGGGACCAACCGCATCGCAAATCACAAATCTTAGGTTTTGTTATGAGCATGGAAGTTAAATGCTAAATGTTGTGAAGTGCGACATGCGATTGGGACCCACCCACATCACACATCGCAATGTTTATAGTTTACCGCATGTCACAGTTTAAAGTTTGGGCAATCCGGTAAGCGCTAACATCTGCGAAGTGTGAATTGCGCTAGTGGAGGATGATGTGGCAGAATGGAGATGGATCCCACTACATCGGCGGATTTTATAAAGTGGAAAAATATTTCTGCAGTAAGGTAGGGTCTATGAGGTTTCATATGATATATCAATGTATTTAAAATAGCCTAAAGTGGGGGGCGGAGCTACTATGGTGGGGCCAACTACATCGCAACTTAAAAAAATACATTGCGGGTGCTTCAAACAGTAAGTTAAAAAATGTGTGATCTTGCGATGTGATGGATATCGCATATCATAAATTGCAAGATTTAACGTTTGGCAGAATGGAATAAGTTATAATTTCTGAAATACGATGGATGGTGGGGGAAGGGTGATGTGTCAGGGAGGAACGACCCCACTTTAATCGCAATTAGGGAAATGGGAACATGGAGGTAAGTGAAAATGATGATATTGCGGTAAAAAGATAGAGTAGAAATATAAAGTGGAAAGGCGGAAAAGGGTGATGTTTAATGATTTTTTATGAAAATGAAAAGAAAGGGAAGTGTGGCAGGTGAATGGGTCGGGATTTTGTTAAAAAAAATGCGTCAGGAGATATGAAGGGAATTGTAATGAAATGTACGGAAATATATGTGTGGGGAATGAAATAAAAAGGGAAATGAAGGGAATGAAAGTATGGCAGGAATATATTTCTATGGTTTAAAACTTTATGATATGAGTTAATAATCACGATTTAAGCCATACAAATAACTTTTCCATAGGCGCATTTAGACTAGCAGCCAATTAAATCCTTTAAAACAGAAGGAAGCTTTCTTTTTCTTTCTTTCTTCCCTAACATTTTATTTTGCCTTCTTTATTTAGAGAATCTAACATCTAACATTTTATTTTGCATCCTTTATTTAGTGCATCTAACTCCTAACATTTTATTGACATGGATGACTACAAAAATAATAAATTTTCTAACATTTTGCTAATTTTTCATTATTTTGCATCCATATCCTACCTTATCATTTTGAAAATTATTTAACTACTTATGCTAACTTTTTAGATTTGTAGAAATTCTTTCGGTAGTAATCACATGCAAAAGAACGAGGTCGACGCGTTTCGAACCAACCAGTGTGGTTCATCATCAGGACTATGTGAGAGATCAGATCCAGTCATTAAGTATAAATAGATGTAAAAATGACTCAACTAGCCGTTAGGATAACGGCTAGTTTGACTTTGAAAAAGTAAATAGTCCATTATTTATTTATTTATTTAATTTTATTAATTTTATTTATTATTATTAAATAAATAAAATAAAATAAAATAAAATAAAATAAAATAATAATAATAAATAAAATTAATAAAATTAAATAAATAAATAAATAATGGAATATTTACTTTTTCAAAGTCAAACTAGCCGTTATCCTAACGGCTAGTTGAGTCATTTTTACATCTATTTATACTTAATGACTGGATCTGATCTCTCACATAGTCCTGATGATGAACCACACTGGTTGGTTCGAAACGCGTCGACCTCGTTCTTTTGCATGTGATTACTACCGAAAGAATTTCTACAAATCTATATTATGGATCACAGAAGCTTAGATTCCAAAAATTATGCTAACTTGTCAAAAAAAATGATGTTACAACACCTCCTTTGGTTCAGATTAAAATATTGAACCAATTTTTATTTTCTACCTAACTAATTAATTTTTCAAGATTAAATAGTTTGACAAATCATTTTTCACTACCTAAAAACAAGCAATTTAAACCTAATTCAATCATGATTAAACTGTATGATTGAATTCTACTGAAATTTTGTGGAATTTTAAACAAGTTGTACACAATTTATTTTCCGAAATAAGTTAAGCTAATATTAGTGGCATTTGGAGGTGTAGCACTTTCAGAATTCCTTTTTTTTCTTCTTTTTGATGGGGTTCACATCCTATATTTTTTTTATTAATAACATATACCCTCTTTTGATTATTTATGTTATCTCCCTTTTTTTCATTTATTTCGAAAATTATTTGCAGATTGGAAATAATTTTACAAAATAAATTTGACAGATAGAATAAACTTAGTCACCATGAGATCCTATGAAATATAGGACCCTAACAGCACAGAGGCAAAATTAGTGGTAGAAGCATGAAAAAAGTGGTGTTTTTTGGATTTTTCTTCAAAACTGGAAGGCGACATGAAAACCTGAGGTCATATATGTGATGTATAAGAGAAAATTCATCCAACCATATAATATTTTCTTCATTTAGATGCTATTATAAAAAACATCGCACCACTTCCTGACGCTTTTGCAAAACCAATTTTTCAGATTTTTCAAAAAATCACCAAAAATAAAAATCCTCAAAATATTCCAAAATTTGGTCTATGATGTCTTTGGATGATGGGCTAAATATCTGAGAAGACCTTAGTAACTAGGTCCAAGTTAGCCTTCTCCTTAAGCTTAATTAGGGTTTCCTTAATAGTTTTCCTCAAGTTCTTCACCCTCACCTTGGCGATTTGGTTCCTAGTGAAATAATGCCTCACCATATGCCTCTGGAGGTTTTTATCTCTTTTTGCCATCTTCAAATGATTCTGAAGATGAATTTTTACCCTATTAAGCCAAAACACTTTATCTTGTTCAATCTAGTAGCTATTAATTCATCAAAGGTTAGCTGACCTAATGGAGGGGATGGCTCTCTTTCTTACTCTTTTTGCTTAGTTAACCCTATTGTTCTTGGCCTCCTTGACTTTGTTTCAGTATCAGTGTCCTCCAATTTCTCAAAATCCACCACTTATTTTCCTTTACCCTTGCTTGCCTCAATACTCATCCTTGATTTGCTTTGGAGGAGTTGTTTTACCTTCAACTGCATGTTTTCTTGTTGTAGGAAGGTAATGAAGAATTTTTCCTTTGAGAGGTTGTCCCTCAAATATGTTATCTTTGCATATTTTTCCCTTATAATATCCTTAATTTTCCTTTCTTTTACCTACTTTTCCATGTCAACCTCCATGAATGCTTGTTCTTCATGCTGCTGCAATGGTGACTCATCCTCATGCATGAGTGGATCACTATCATGACTAGGTGGCTACTCCATGTTTGTCTTTCTTCAACAGTAGTATCAGCTGTGATTACACCTTTGATGGTCTAGGGAAAAAAACCATTCTCTTACCTTTCTCATAGGTTTGGGTGATCTAAAGCCTAGGTTCCTTTGGAACCTCTGCTTGCCTACTTGAAGAGTCAGCCCCTTTTTGATGTGCTAATGTTGATGGTGTGTTATGTATGATGGGTGGGCTAGTAGTAGGTGTTGATGCAACCATCTCCATGAAAGTTTCCTAAGACATATTGATTTTTAAAATATCATGGAAAACAATAAGCTTGACCAAGCCATGGTGAACCAAACTAGGGTGATGATCTTCACCTTTTCTCTGTACGTTTTCAGTCATCTTGGCCAAACTCCTGAATAAATAGTTATGAAAATTGAGTGGCTTAGTAGTGGTGAAGTGCATCAATAACCTGACATGGTACTGGTATAGCCTTAATAATCTCTCTTCACATGTAAAATATTTCATAATTATTTTCATCAAGGGGGCATATTTATCAAGTAAATTCCTGAAAGGGAATATTTTCTTAGGATAATCTTTACAATGAGGTTTCATGAACATTTTGTAGTTCTCAAGGTCCAAGTCCATTCCTTTGAACCAGATTTCTCCATGGTTTTGGATACATGTTGGTGAATTAATAACATCTGATGATATGGTGAATTCAATGCCTGCTATGATGGCCTTGTCTCTCCTGAAGCTGCTAGCAAAAAGGCTTGTCAATTGAGCACAACAACCTACCTCGTTGATTCTCTCACAAAACCTCAAACAACCATTGTTTTCAAAACATTACTTGGAAAAAGGAGAGGCATTAATCTCTTGCAAGCAAGATGGCTCAAACCTAGAATGGTGGCCTCCCTTATGAATCTTATTTTCACCCTCCATGGAATTTTTCAATCAAGATAAAACCCAAGCTAGATGTAGTGGGTAGGGAAGATGGAGATTTAGGAAAACAGGGGATAGTGGTAGGGTCGTTTTAGGGGAAGAAATGGGGTGGAAGGAAGCTAGGGAAAAATACCTAAAAAAATAGGGTGGCAGGTTAATGATTTGGATTTAAACTGCAAGTGAAATTTCTAGAAATGGGCATGAGGAAGGTGCCCAAAAGGTCAAAACATATGGATTTCCTAGTTTTCCTGCAAAAAAGTTGTGAAAACTAGGGTTTTGATGAAAATGATGGCAAGGAAGGTTGTGAGTGATATGGAATGTTTGGATATGGTGTATGGAAGGTGTATGAAGTTTTTAGATGGTTATATTAGGGTTTTATCAGTTGAAACAAACCAAAGATGAAAAACAACAAAAACATAGTGGAGATAACCTAAGGAAGGAATCCACTCATTTTGTTGATGAATTGACTTGAGAGAGGTATTGAGGGTGTCCAATTATTAGTTTTGATGTTTATGAACCTTTTTTCAGTTTCTTTGAACCTTTGGATGGTTTTTTTGAGCTTACAAAAAAAAGCATAGCGCTTGCCAGAAATGTAGAGCAACACCGACAGAAACGTAGTGTGACACCTCTAGAAGCGTAGGATTAGAAGTTTTGGTACAAATTTTCTTGTTTTTCTTCAACCCTTGGTAGTTGTGGAGTATGATGATGAGAATAGAAGAGCTCCATCGAAAATCAAAGGATGAAATGAGTTGAAGGAGCCTCTTTTTCCTTTTATAACATCACAAAATGTGCTTTTTTGTCTTCTACTGAAATCATACAAACTTTGAGAAAAACTTTGCTTTTTTGAAAACTTAATCATGTAACATGCTTCATTTGATGAAAGAAAAAGTTCCTTTACTTGTTTTCCTATCTTTTCTAACTCCCTATGAAAATTACTTGTATGGTGAAAACTACATTTTGTTCACCTTCTTTCATGACATAATTTGACCTTATGGTGGTGAAACCAAAGAGACCTAGACTCTGGCCTAGATGAAGGTGTGATGAATGACCAAAGACCCTAGGTGATTAATTGATGACATGAACTTGAAATTATGATGACCATGAATGGGGTGAAGGGAGTATCATTTCATACCTAGACACATTCAGTGACAAAATTTTATTTGAAAGTGGACTTGAAAACATGAAATTTTGACCTAGGACCACTACTAAGTAAACCCGAAAAGAGTATTTTTTATCGTTGAACATTAAGAAACTAACATTGGCTCCAAATGAGGATGGAAAATCCATCAGGAGGTGTCAATAACATTGTAGATTAGGTAGCCTCGTCCATTGGGAAATGGAGTCAAAAATGGAAAATGAAAAAAACTTTGACAACCTGAAATGATTAACTATAAAGAAAATAACTTTCACTCAAAAACTAGCTTGACTTTTTGAACTTTAAAAAAAAAAAAAAATCAGTTGATCATAGAAGTCTCATGGCCTTCATCTCGAGCTTCAAACTTCTAGAACAACTTCCTTATTCTTTGATAGCAAATAAAAGCGACATTTACAATGAAAGTGAACCTTTTTATTCAATATTAGGTAAGGTAGTGTTTGAGGAACCTACCATTCACCGGTCCTCCCAAAATTTCCTGCCCATTAAGATGTTCTAACAAAAACACATTATTACCCCTCAATGTTGTAATCTTGTATGGACCTTTCCATATGTTATCAAACTTACCATGCTTACCTTTGTCTTCATTTTGGGAATTCCATCGAAGAACAACATCTCCTAACTTGAAATCATCAGCTTTGGTGTTCTTGTCATAGATCTTCTTGATTTTATCCTAATGTTTTGAAGTGCGACTCAAAACTTCTTCTCTTGACTACTTCAAATGAATCATTTTACTGATTCTTCGCTGAATATCATTTGGCTCACTCTTGATCTCCTGTAGAATTTTCATCACTAACACTGCTAGAGAAGTGGGAAACACTTTGTCGACACCATACACTAGATGAAAAGGTGACATGATGATTGATATCTTTATGCTAACTCTGTCTGCCCATATAGAATTTATGAGCTTTTATGCCAGTTTTTTTTTTCTTGTAGAAATTTCTTGATTATGTTCACTAATGATTTGTTTGACAATTCAGCCAACCCGTTTCCTTGAGGATAAAATGTTGTAGAATTCACAAGTATTATGTGATATTTATCACAAAATTCAATCATATTTTTGTACTTGAAGGCGGCTGCATTGTCAATGAATATTTTATGTGGGCAACCAAAACGATACAAGATATTTCTCTCCAAAAACTGAATAATGATAGTGGTTGTAGCTTGCCTCATGGGGATGGATTGAATCCACGTTCTGTATTAATCAGTGGCAATGGGTATTCACTAATTCTAAGATGATGATGGAGGATGCATCTCGCCAATGGAATCAAGACCCCACTGTTGGAAGGGTGCTTGAAGGTGGCCAAGCTCAAAAATTCTCTCAAAACATGTCTTGCACCTCCAGGGTAGCTCTCAATGTTGTTGTGTAGATCTCAAAAAACAAGGTTGAAGGTGATTTTGTTGAAAGTAGGTTGGTGGAAGGTGGAAACTAAAGCTAGGGATGTTGGTGGAGTCCTCCTCTACTCCTCTACTCAAACCTACAATAAAACTACTTGTTCATGCAATCAACATTGACAAATATATAATGAAAATAGTGGAAAAGATAAGTTTAATTTAAAAGAAAACTTACATATGCATTTGAATCAAAAACCTAGCTCAACATTCATAATATATTCATGATAAATACAACAACCTATCTATCCTTTCCAATAAATCATAAGCTGAAAGAAATTTTGGGTGTGTAGTGAAGATTTTCCCTCCTCAAGATCCAATGAAAGAGGTGAGAGAGGGAGGCTTTGACACACAACTATGGATTTTTATATGCTAGTGTACCATGATCTACAATAGCCTAACTACAACAACATGAAATGGAAGGAAACTAAACACAACAAAATGAAATGTAAGAAAACTAACTACAACACATGAAATAAACTCACTAAAATGGCATGGAAAGAAAACATAAATACACAAGAGAGACTGAGGCCAATGGATTGGGCCCTAAACCACAAGCTCACCTCTCTGAACACTAGAAAATTTGGCACAATTTCCGACGGCCAAATCGTCGCTATTCCGACACACAGTCGTCGCAAGAGCGATAGTTCGAGGACGGGACAAATGTGGTTTGTCATGCGGTCGCAATTCCGACGCATTTACAAAGTGTCGCACTACCGACACTTTTTCATCGCTTCCAAACATGCGTCGCTCTTCCGACATTTCCCAAACTGACGTTTGTAAAGTGTCGCCATTCTGAAGAAATTTGGTCCGACGTTTTTAACGTCGCTCTTCCGACGTTTGTAAAGTGTTGCCATTCCGACGAAATGTCGTCCGACGTTTTGAACGTCACTCTTCCGACATCTTTATACGGTCGCTCTTCCGACGTCTTTATACGGTCGCTCTTCCAATGTCTACAAGCTGTCCCATTTCCGACGCCGTACAAAAGTGTCAGAAGACCGACGTATTGCAAAAGTGTCACAAGACCGACGCTTTCCAGAAGCATCGCAATATCGACGCCAGGAAGAACTGTCGCAATTCTGACGAAATGTGGTCCGAAATTTTGAGCGTCGCCTTCCGACGTCTTTGTGCTGTCGCTCTTCCGACGTTTCTAGAACTGTAGCAATATCGATGGACGTCACAAGACCGACGAAAATGGAAATCGTTCAAAAAGTCAAAAGAGCGACGCTTACAAGACGTCGGTATAACGACGGTGGTTTCAATTTTTTTTTTTTAAATGAAACTTTAAAACAGGACAGTAAATCTCCAATGTTTGTTATCACAATAAGAAATCAATGATCAGTGATCACGTCAAATTTTCCTCGTAGCGTGACGGGTCTAATAAATTTTATTTTAAAGGTTGCTAGCCGGTGACAACTGCAGCATTGAAGGCCGCGAACTCCAAGCCAAGTGGCAACAACCCTGATAATTTTCCTTACCAACTTCCAAGTTGTGACTCGAGCTTCAGACTCCAAAGCTAAGAATTTTCTTTTCATCGTGTTGGAGAAGAGAACTGCAACCTACAGCAAAAGAGCAATTCCTCAGTCTCACTGCTCAGGACTCAGAGTCATTCCTTGCTAACACGGTATGTGGAAATTTTGATAAGATAACTTTCTTCACCCTCGTTTTTACTAAATTTATTCTTTTGAAAAGGGCCTAGTTCCATTTCAGAAATTTTCAACTTTCGACTTCTAGAATTTGTACATATGATTTTTGGACTGAGGTTTTGTTATTAATGAGGAGATAGTGTCTTGGTTCTATCTGTATAAAATAATTGCCTCTTTTTTTTCTTCATGTTCAGTGTTTTTGATTTTATCAAACCCTATCTCTCTTTTAAGCATGCCTACAAATTAATATATTCCAGGAATGTACACAATTCCAGGCTTCATGTACAACATATTGTATCAACTATATTTTAACAAGTGAGCCACATGCCCATATAGTGTTACAGATTACAGGGCTTCATTTGGAGAATAAATGATAAGCCTGGGAGCACTAAATCCAAGTAATTCCCCTCATCCCTTAAAAGACACCTCTAAATAAAACTAGAAATTTCAAATACTTAGTAAAGGAAAAGTACAAAGATATAACAGATATGTGTTGAGCCAAAAACCTGTGCATTCACAACAAAACTGGGATGGATAAAACTTAAAAACAATTATGGACTTTGACAAAAAATCATCTTATGCATACAAAATGAAAGAATCATTGGCATACTACTATGTTTACAAATTTAAGGACAGGCAGAGTGAGTCTCCGGGCAACACAGTTTCATGTGGAGACCCTAGATCCTTGTACCCACAATATCTAGTGACTTAAAAAAATGATTGCCAAAACAATGCCTTTGCTATGCATGTAAGAACACCACCTGTATAATGAGGGAGATGTAATATTTTCCGAGAAGCAGATTTATATAGAGTGGTCCAAGATTGTGTATTTATGGAAGATACAACTGATTTTGGCATGAAACATGTATCCAAGATTTCAATGTGGCCTTATTTTAGAGCCCATTGATGATTTACTATGAAACCTAAACTTTCAAAACAAACACATTGAAATCACGGGATCTCCATCACGAATATCATAAATATTAACTGTCTTTTGGGCACTGGCAGTAGATACCATAAGAGGCCCACATGGCCTGTACCACCAATGTTGATTCTCTGGCACAACATTTGCAAAGCCAAAATTTCTCCCCGAGACATCCCTCTCTGCCAAAACTAGAGAGATGGTAATGGACGTTGAAGTGAAGGCCTCTGATTCAGTATGGAATGCCATAATTTATTTATTATAAAAGTCCCATGAACAGAAACCTGAGTCCAATGTACAACCTATAGATGCTGCCACAACATATTTACCAGAGCGACCATCTGAACCAGCTGCTCTGATCAACCAACAATCACCCCACATGTTTGGGGTAAGCCCATATGGAGCTTTATATTCAGCCTTCTCCTGGAGATTGGAAAAAAAAAATACTGAGTATTACTCATACATCAACTGCCCTTTATGTTAAGGGAAAATTTAAAGAGTGCATAAATATTCTTGAAATCCCAATCATGGTTTCTAGAAAATTTCAACATTCTTTGAAATGAACTACATCCTATTTAAAATACATCAAATATTTAGGCAAATCATTTTTTTAAATAGAAATTGGTGAATTTTATTTCAAATATAGAAATTTAAACCATGAGAATAATCTAACCCCTAGGATTTTCCCTATTTCTAATAGAAAATACCAAAATGTATAAATTATAACACCCATAAACCCCAAAATTAAGTACAATAATTAAAACCTCCACACCTCTGAATTTCCTATATCGTGAAAAGAGCAGCATCCATCATCATGGGAAAGCAAAACCAATTCTCCATCTGATACAAACCAGCCTGCAGTAGATGTCTTATGGCTAAGTTTATTCAATCGATCACAGGAAACCTCTTCAGTTTCTTCAATATTGCCAAAATGCTCTGGCTTGTTTTCCTGATCATCATCAAAGTCCATATTTTCATCACATTGAATTAGTTGGGGTTCATTACGATCAGGTCCAGTGCCTATTACAGAGCTCCGGACATCCAATAAAATATTGGAACTACCATACCCGTTCCCATTAGAGATTGTAAATCCTGCTTCTGGATTTAATTCGGTAAGTTCAAGAGCACTAGAACTGGATTCAGTTGATTTAGACTTGGTATAGTTGTCCTCTAATTTGTATTCCGATACAACACTATACTTGTGCTTCAACGCAGATAGAAATTCTGCAGCAATGGGATCTTCATCTATGGGGCTTATGGATCTGCCCTCAAAAGCATCCCGAATATCTGATTCATTTTCATTCAACTGATCATGCAAATCCACCCTCGTCTTCAACATAGCAAGCTGAACTGAAGGCCGGTTTTTCAACAATTTATGGTGGGGGTAAAGCCTGTCTTCCAGATCTTGACTATTTAAGTGTTTAATTGGTTTTTTCAGAGACCTGACCATAGAATCAAATGAATCCTGCGAATCCTGTGAAATAATAAACAATAGTAAGGCCATTATTTATTGGTTTGAAATAATAAACAACATGCAACAAACTCGCATAATTAGTAAATTATTTAAAGACAATGTTGGCGATATGTTTCCTGTATCTTATTATATGATTTTCCTTGATGGCAAGCTCTGTATTTAATAGAGAATCGATATAAATAAGGACGAGTTAATTCATGTGTGAACATATGTATGCATCCTGATGATGAAGGATAATTGACATTCGTAAGAAACCCTGTGCTCTGTATGTTGATCGAGGAACCGATGTTAATACGGTTGACAGTGTATCCAAACTGGTAGACATTGGAGTTATATATATTCGTTAAATATATGATGGAAGGGTCTACGCTAATAGTAAGGAGATGACTGGCTTTCATGGAGAAAGGAACGAGGAGCGAGAGCAAACCAATTATAACGCAAAAGAACTAAAACAGATTATCTGGCATTGAACTTTCGGTGGAACACAGACTAACCCTTTGGAATCATAAACGGAACCTGGAAGGAAAGAGGTGGAACATAACAAACGGAAGCGCGACGGAACCCTCCGTGGAAGAGCGGAACCGTGACCGAGAAAATAGTAAAGGTGGTTTGTGGTTTCTATCGCACCACCTTCGACGGGCAAGCAGTTTTCAAGAGGTTGGGAGCGATTCCATAGAATGCGTGACACACGTCCTTGTATGACTCCACAAAACCGCTTGTCACTACGTGCCATCGCATGTTATTGCTCGAGCCAGGATGCCCAGCGATATTGATAAGCGCCGTTGATCTGGGAAGGGGTCATCGGACGATGTTCATTTGCTATAGATGCGCGAAAGTTACCCAAGGTACGGCGCGCCATCGCGCGTTATCATCCGTGCCTCATCAACGAACAATATCCGTCGGATCATCTGATGCCGAGCGATGTGTTCTCCGCTGTCGGATGGAAACGATCGTAAGCGATGGGCCCCAGTTTTTTAAATTATATTGATTGGGCCGTCGATTATATATGTGGGGCCAAAACCGAAGGCCTATTTAAAAGCCTTTTGATAAAAGCACTAGTTATTACTATAAAGTTCTATTATATATTTAATTGCCAAAGGTTGTGAATAATATTTATTTATCAAATTCCAGTTTTTTAAATTATATTGATTGGGCCGTCGATTATGTATGTGGGACCGGAACCAAAGGTCTATTTAAAATCATTTTGATAAAAGCGCTGGTTATTACTATAAAGTTCTATTATATATTTAATTGCCAAAGGTTGTGAATAATATTTATTTATCAAATTCCACGAATTTGATAAATAAAAGAAAGAAAACCATCAGCGACACGTTATTGGTACTTTACCTTGGCTATAGTATTATTTGGCGGAGATAGAGATTACCTTTGGGACAATTCGAGCATGAAAGAACCAAGATCGGGATTTCAATTTGGATTGGTTTGAATTTTAATAATACCATTAGCAATTGAATGGTTTTGACCCATGGTTTCAATAAAGGCGAAAACTATATAAGGTGATGAGAATCATAGTACGAGGTGTGCATGCAGAGGCATTGTAAATAAAAATATCTTTATGAGATCTGCATGATCGAACTCTGTTGTCTGATAACACTGAATCCATGATGCACCTATGGAGTTGATCAAGGAAATGAAAAAGCTCTAGGAAGATTAGCAAAGAAATAATAAAGATCTGATGCAAGTCTCATGAAGAAATTGAAGAAATTCGGTGGATCTGAGGGTTGAAGTCTTCTGCATATAAGTGGAAGCTTTCTTCCAGTTCAAGTTGGTGTTAAATCAGGGGGTCGAAGCTCCCTTCCAGGAGAGGCTGGAGAATGAGAGAAGGTTGAAGCCTTCTGCAGGTTGGTGCCTGCGTGCTAGTATGAGTCTGCACCAGCACAAAATTGTAAGATGTTTTCTTTATAATAAATATTGAAGACTGAGACGACAGCAGCGGTGGTTTTCTCCCAAATTGGGTTTCCACCTTAAATACTGGTGTTCATATGTGTTCCTTTTTTGTAATGGCTTATTTTTTTATTTCTTTTCACATGTTTACTAAAAGAATGATGCAATAATCTAAGTAAAGAATTAACAGCATAATAATATCTCTGGTGAAAAGTTTTCAATCAGCCCTAAATACTGATTCAACCCCCCTCTCAGTATTTTTCCCAATAGACAATAATTCCTACATATTAAAATATAAAGTTATAACATACCAGCTCATACTCGAACATAACATCTGTATCAATATTCTTCTTATGTATCTTCTTGATCTTCATCCAACTGATCAACATCTATATCAACATCTGATTCAAAAACGGTGTTGAAATGATCGACCATGTCATCATCATCATCAATTATGTCATTTTCAATAATATCCTCATCGACATCATCATCAATAATTGTTGCCTCATCTCCTATGCCTGGTTCATCTTCTAAGATATATTTTTTGTCTGTCAATGCATCTTCCTGCTCATCTACCACTGCATCATCTTCTTCTTGATCAATATCATCTTCTTCCTCTACAGTATACTCTACTGGCCTTCCTCTTGGATCATATCTAATAGCAAATGACCATTCGTTCTCACCTAGAACCTCTGAGTAAAAGACTTGTTCACATTGGCTTGGAAAAACATAACGATCTTTTCCTGCTTCAAACTACGATGTTTTAACCATTGGAAATCCATTGTCATGTTGAATAAGTGTTCTATCATCATCACGTACATTCATTCGTAGCCTATACCATTTGACGTTGAACAAAACTATTTTGAAGGAATTAAAGTCACACTCAACTATATCATCTAAGAACCCATAATATCTATTTTCAGATTCTCGAGGATGTCTGTCACCCCTGGAGGAAACATTAGTGACCTGGAATACTGCAGTTATCCCACTATCATAAGTTTTCATGTTATCATCCAACTGTTTAACGCGAAATTGACGACCATTGCACCACATAGCCTTGTGGTGTTTCAACTGCAATATGCCAAACATGAAAAAGATGCATTCTCAATTAATAATTAAACATATAATTTACACAACATGAAAATTAACTGAAAAATCAAACTTCTTGTCACATTATAAATATATTATAAAATAAGTAATGAATAAAATAGGTGAATTAATTGCTTACCTTTCTATCTTTCAAACCATATGCTAAATCGATTTCCCTGTCCGTAACGTTCCCATCTCCACTACGATACGCTTCTCTAATCAATTCAGACAATAGTTGCCATGATAACCTACCGTCGTTACGTGCTTTACATGTTTCAATCCATTCACTCATCCACTCAAGATTGTTTGCAATGTATAAAAGTAGTGCCTCATAATCTTGAGCACCTGAATAAAAAAACAATAATTCACCAATATTAATAGATATTACTTATAACCATGGTAAATTATATTAATTAATAAACTATGAAAGAATAAGACCTAAATGAATATAATGATCATATACATGATGTAAAAAAATGAAACATTATATGTATTATACATAATAAATCTTTTACCTCTCACTTTCTTCATTCTACCTTTTCCCAACAAGTGCTCCTCTTCAAATTTTTTGATGGAGTTCACATCCCAAATGCAATCCACCGCCTTCATGACTGGCGCAGCTAATTTAGGAAGATAATGACTAATATACACCATGGATTGATATACCACATATCCCTACACCATAGAACCCTCAGGTCGTGCTCTTTGTTTAACCAAAGCCTTCAAGGATTTCAGGTGCCTCTCGACCATCCACATTGACCTTGTGTGTACTGGTCCACACATTTAAATCTCCTCAACTTGGTGTATCAAGTAGTGTTCTTGTGCATTGAAAAATGTTGGAGGTAGATACTTTTGCATTTCACACATTAGCTGAGGAATTTCTCTCTTCCAATAATTTATTTCATCTTGATGGATTTATTTCAATGACAACCATCTGCAAATCATTACACAAGGTTATTTCAATGAAACATAATATATATTTCATTACAAGTAAATTAATACATCATTTCATCAAGTACAAAAATAAATTGTAGCAATTAGATTTTGCGTATAAATCAAAACTACTTACCTCATGTATTTACTAAGACCATATATAACTTGTTTGGCATTGTTGTTGAAGTCGTTTGGGAGAGATACAGTAGAACATACTATAACAATAAAAAATGAATCGTTATTGGTTTCCAAATTAAACAGAAAAAAGGAAAATTTAAAATATGTATTCAAGCAATAACAAACAAAAACGTATACCAAAAAAATTACCTTAACAAAGGTATGCCAATCATGTGTTTTCACCCCACTGAAGTCACCTTTCTTTGTTAAGATATTATTTATGTTTGAAGCAAAACCTGTTGGAAATTTAATTCTTCTAACGACCTCTTTTACATCATTTCTTTGTTGTTCTGTTAATAACCATGGAATATTATTATAATTTCGACCTCCATTGTTATTTGATCCATCGATCACACTTTTCATTGCATGATTTGATTTCTCAATGTCAGCACAAATTTTGTCAATTTTATCTCTATCATGTGCACCATCTATGGTTCGCCATAACATTTCTGTCAAATTCTTCCCGACAAGCATTGTATCAAACAAATGAGCTATTTTTAGGTCCTCATAGTAGGGCAACCTCGCGAATTGAGAATGATAACATTTCATTCCAGGTGGAAGTACAATATTAGTACCTTCACGGCGACGATGACCTTGATATCAAAGAATAAAATAAATCAGAACAATATTAATTATAAAATACAATAAAATAAATTCATTAGTTAAAACAAAAATTCCAAACATTACATAAACAAATTATATATATATATATATATATATATACACACACACACAAATTACATACCAGCTGCTCGACGATTATTAATTCTGTTATATTCCAACATCCACAACTGAGGTGTCATTCTTCGTGGTTTTAATCTAGTTTCTTCTTTATCATTGAAAAGATGTTTTTCAGTAGTACGATACTTATGGTTCCTAGGGAGGAAGTGCCTAAACTCATCAAACACCATCTTTTTTAAGTCTGGTGAATGACAATACTTCATCTTAGGGCCACAAACTGGACATGCAAATCTACCCTTTGTTTGAAGACCTGCAATAGATGGATCAATAACAATTAATATACTATGAGATCTGTTGAGCTAATTTATGTACCTAAACTAACACAATTATTTATTATCAATCCGGGTTGTTTATGCTTTGAGGCAAGATCACTATATGTGAAGATCAGATATAATCAACCTTGAAAGATATGCTGAAAGTAATACATTCTACAACTCTAACTCAATTAGTTTAAAAAGAGGAATAATATTGAAATGGTTCTTGACTCAAGAAATTCATTTTCACCTCAATTACCACTTAATGAATCAGAGATTAAAACCAAGAACTTAAGATGGATAAATTATGAATGAAAGAAGCTCTTAACTTAAGAGACATGTAAAGTGTTCCATTATAATCCATTCATCTTAATATCAAAAATCTCAACAAGAAACTGCTTGCACACAAACAAAAGAAACCAACTTTAATTCATCATTTTCATAGAAGGGATGCTCAACTTGATACATCTGTTTTTCCAACTTGATAAAGTGATGAATAAGTTATAAACTAATGACATCAATCACTATGCATGAATCATTAAACAATCTGAAATAGAGCTTTGAAAACCAGTTCTACAATCATCAAATTACAAAGAAATAAAACTAGTTAACAAGAAAGTGTACTTAGCTTGGAATGGGGGCCCTTCCACCCTTGCCTTGCACACTTGATAAATGATCTCAGAAGCTTAACTTCAGTCACACATCCATAACATTGAACAACAAAATTATAACAGCACAAGTCTTCAAATTAACTCCTCAATCCAAAATTGTCACAATATAAAAGTATATAAGTCAATAATAATCCTAATACATAAGCCATCAAAGCTTTGGCTTTAAATAAGAAGTCTCATGAAAAAACTGATCTATTTTTACTCAAACAAACCCATCTACTTCTCATCCACCTATCTAAGTCGAATTCATTATTCTTATCCCAAGAAATATGGTCAATCCCATAGAATCTCAAAACTGCCCTATTTCAATGGGATTTCTGAATGACTAGTCATGATTGACTAGAACTAAATGGGCCTAATAAAGCTTGTTCTGTTCGAACTAAGCATAGGTGGCTTAGTCCTAGTTTCCAAGCTGTCCATCCATGCATTCAACTCGTGCCCAAGTGTCCTGCAACCATATCAACCATATAGCTATTACGGGAATTTCTGAATCAGCCAATTTTGCACTAAAAATCAAACTTTCATAAAAACTTTAGAATTTGAAAAATTAAAATTAAATACCTGAATAAATAACAAATATATGTCAAAATGGAATAAATGAATGGAAAATGGATGGAAAATAGATGGATAAATAAGTTTCTTTGAGCAAAATAAGACCAAAACTAAGGCCCAACAAGATCATTTTTAAAACATGCAATATGGTATATCTAATTTATATAATTATGTATCATATTAAAGTGCAATGAAATATTACATACCACAAACATCTATTAGTCCTGGGGCATCATGAATTGTCCATACAAGCATTCCACGACATTGAAATCTCTTCTGCTTGATTGGTTTAGTGATGTCATACATAGTGATGCCATGCCATAACTGTATTAGCTCATCGATAAGAGGCTCAATATATACATTCATATCTTTGACTTGGTACTTACCTAATTGTTCAAAATTACGGTACATAATAATTACTCCCATGATATATGTATATATAAGTAAGTAAATAAATAAAATATATATTTATGCAAACAACGAGAGAAATGAAAATGTTACATTCAAAGAAATAATGTATCAAATACCTAGAATAATCATGGTCAACATTATGTGCTCCCTCTTTATTGACATCCAAGGAGGAATGTTATTGTTGATAATGAAAATAGGCCACACTGAGTAAGTAGATCTAAGCTCTCTGAATGGATTAACACCATCAGCTGCCAATGAAAGCCTGACATTACGAGGTTCATTTTTAAAATCTACATATTTTTCCTTGATTTCTCTAAATGCAGAACCATCTGCAGGCATTCGAAGAACACCATCTCCACTTCTATTCTTTGCATGGTAATCCATAAACTGTGCTATGCTGTTACACTTGAACATTCGCTGCAAACGTGGAATTATGGGAATATGACGAAGAACCTTTTGAGGCACCTTTTTGGTTAGTTGATCTGTTCGATATCTACTGGTACCACATTTCGGACATTCTGTTTTCAACGCATGTTCTCCATAATATATAATATGATATTTAGGACATGCATCTATAGTGTTATATTCCATTCCAAAGTGTTTCATAATAGCACTTAGATCTCGATATGTTCGAGGTAAAGTATTTGGCGATGGTAACAAATATTCACCCAACAATCTACAACAGAAACAAAAAGTAGTGTCTTGTAAAGATTATTAATCATATATATATATATATATATATATATATATATATATATAATAGTTATTAAAACTGGAACCGGTGACCGGATCGGTGGAGCTAATGAACCAGGTTTCGAACCGGAACCGGTCTAACCGGTAGCGATCAGATCTCAATGAACCGGTTTTAAAAAAAATACATTAAATAATTATTTTTTAATAAAATGAAAAAAATAAATAAATAAATAAAAACTATTTTTAAGATTTGCAACCATGATTCCAAGCCAATAGAGACAAAATATGAAAATTTTGCTCATTTATATACCATGCAAAGGTGAATATATCAAAATGGCACCAAATGAAATACATATCATCGAAAAATACATAAGCAAACTTGTTGAAGTAATGTATCAGGTTTCTCTTATATTATTCACTGTGTTTTATTGCTGAGTTAATATTATAACATACAATTTGTCCCTGCTCAGATCTGTTGTCAATTCATTGTATCAGCCTTAAAGACAATTCTGGGTTCAGTATATATATATATATATATATATATATATATCAAACTATCATTTTGAAGATCTTGTATTCTTCATTATCTATGTTTGCTTGCCAATAAATTTCTAGAAAAACAACTACAACACTTAGAGGTATTGAATTGGTTTATGAAACCCACTATTAGTGCTATTTGTAACAAGTTGAGAGAGCATTACAACTTCAGCAGTCTGCTCACAATGTGTTTGACAAAATTTATCACTGAAAAGATTCATTAAAACCCAGATGCCATGATTGAATTGCTTGTATGTTGTGTGAAAGGTTTTGTATTTATGCTGCTGCTATGTGTGAGCAGAGAGAGAGGGTCTGACAGTTCCTAGCTGAGTGTGAAATAAGGTTGTTGCTGATTGTTTTGAGAACAGAAATTGTCATCAAGTACACTTGATGAGTTTCATGCTGCCAGGGATTTTATGCTAGCTAGCCTTGTATTTATCAGTCATCATGTGTATTGTTGCTACTATAAGGTGTTGAGTATGAGTTATTAGACAAGTTTGTTGCTAGTATAATAGAGGAATTTGCAGCTCATGGAGGAGACACTGAGGAATTTGCAACTCATGGAGGAGCACCTAACCAGTCGGTTAAGTACGGAACCGGCCGGTTTATGCATAAACTGGCAAGTTCCGTACTTAACCGGCCGGTTAGGTCCAATTAACCAGCCAAAACAGGTGAGAATAGGCTATAGACCGAGTTGCAAGGCCGGTTCCAACTGGCAGCCCTACTGACCGGCCAGTTTGACCGGTTAGCAGTTCAAACCGGCCGGTTTTGATATATATATATATATATATATATATATATAAGTTATTATTTTACACATTTATTACAACTAAAAAAGGGAAAATAATCAACATTTACATATATGTGATCATATATACATATTGCATACCTTAGGAGTTGTGTCATACATCTATTCGACAAATTATTCATAACCTTTAAGTTCACCAGCAACAATAGCAAAGAGCTGGTGAACTTAAAGGTTATGAATAATTTGTCGAACAGATGTATGACACAACTCCTAAGGTATGAAATATGTATATATGATCACATATATGTAAATTTTGATTATTTTCCCTTTTTTTAGTTGTAATAAATGTGTAAAATAATAACTTATATATAAGTTATTATTTTACACATTTATTACAACTAAAAAAAGGGAAAATAATCAAAATTTACATATATGTGATCATATATACATATTGCATACCTTAGGAGTTGTGTCATACATCTATTCGACAAATTATTCATAACCTTTAAGTTCACCAGCAACAATGTAGCAGAGAGAAGAGTTGCATTTGAGTGTTCAAAAAGTCGTTCACTTGACCTTTCAATTAGAGGTACATCATAAATACCATCACTGCTATCTCCACCATCATCATCTGACTCACCATACAAGTCTTGGAGCATTTGATTTGTCCCATCATTAATGTGAACTCTCTCATTACTGTCATCATGATCTACCTCCATGGGATCATTAAAATTACCTTCATCATTCGCTTCATGTTCTTCACCTTGTACAACATCATTTCCAATACTAATATTTGCTGCAATATTCTCTTGTACTGGTGCAACATCATCTAATCTACTACTATTTTGCTTTGGAAGCTGGTTGATCATCTAAAAAAAGTTGGGGGGCAACTGTGCCTTTATGAAAATTACAAACATTAATAATTAAACATTAGTGCGCATATAAAAAATATTAAAATAATATAAAATTTTACGATATAATCAAAATGAAGATAGATAATTAATTACCACGGGATGATAGTCATTCGATCCACCATCAATGTGCCCATATTTCCTACAATGCACTGTTGTTGTTGCTATTAAAACTCTAACATTATTTCTCATACAACATTTTTTACAAGGGCAATAAACTCTGCCATCACCCCTTTCACCCTTTTGAATTTTTTTTCCAGCTCTAATGTTTTCTTCCATTGATGCAAATTATCCTATAAAGAAAACAATAAATCTCTCTCAATGGTGTAGAAAACCCAAGACTTGTTGAACTCAATGGGAGCTCGATATATAAGCAAAAAGAAAATAAAAGTGGGCATTTTACAAATTGTGAGCTTTTTACAAAATGTGGGCTTTTTACAAAATTGTGGGATTTTTACAAATTGTGGGCTTTTTTTATTCTTAATGCATTTTCTGTAGAATACTAAACAGATTTTTCCAAAATTTCAGATGCAAACTATAGTCTCTACTACGTTTGGAAAATTGGAGGTTTATAAAAGATAAACTGCGAACAGAATTGTACCACTATGATAAGAAGTTGTCAGAAGCATTCCTTCTGCTTCACAAATGTGGAACTACCTTAAGAATGCTTATGGTTGATATAAATATTAGAGAATGGCAATTAAATGTAGTAGTTATGCTAAAATATTGAATAACAGCTTGAGAGTGCTCTTCAGATACTGTATGAATGCACCAAATTAAGGTTGTACCATTACTAAAGATAAATGGCCAAAAATAGTCAATTTTGATATCGTGAAGTTATGTCTTTCTCGGTAGCAAACTGGGGATAGGATGGAAAATATGAGAGAACTAAGTTCCAAGGACTAAAAAACCAAGGCCAACATAGTTCTGCCTTGAATCATAGAAAAAACGAAGCTGCCCAAAAAAGTGTTCGAGAGCACCCATTGAAGCTCCTATATATAGCAGAGTCAACATTTTCCTATTGAACAAGTTTGTATAGTCAAAGCCACATCAAGAGAAGATAGCCACGATCCTAAATGAGAACCAGAGCCAAAGCTAAGACAGATCCACGTTTAGCAGAACAAGACAGCCATAGCAAAGGATTTGACCACAGAACCAGATCATGAGAGATAGCAAGATTCTTGCTTCCATTGTGGAAATGTAGAAACTGTACAAGGGCTTTGCTTCCAACAGATTTCATTGTGACAGTAATTTCTATGGTGTTGTAAGCGCTCATTAGTAGAATCTTAAAGCCATTCTGGAATTCTTTCAACCTGGAGAGGGTTTTCTGTGGTTATAAATCCTCATGTTCAAATTCCATTGTGGATTGGTTGTGTTTGATATTATGTTTTTACTGTCCGCAGTTGAATTTTCACACAGAAAATTATCAGTCTAAAGCGGAGCAATTTTGCGATGTTTCTTTTGCTTCCTATTGTGAAGTATTTCACTCAGAACTCTACTCGTTGTAACAAAGGTCTTGGGCATAGAACAGGGGACTTGGGTTTTTTGGAATCAAACTTCAGGTTAAGATGCTCATCTGAAGAATGGCACAGTGAGCCTTAGCATGGAGTTGGGAGTACCAATTTGAAGTGCAGGTAGGGTATTGTACAATAGACCAGTTAGATTTCTTGACCCTAATACAAAAGTTTCTTCTTCTTTCAAAACATGTTTCTCCTTTTCTGTAACCAATGTGGGTCCTGTTCTTCTTGCAATTGGGGATGGATGAGAATTTGTTATTGCTCCAGATGATCACACTTTGGGTATCCCTGGAGGCTGTTTGGGGGTGATGAGTCCAATAGGTATCAATGAACTGTTGCCCTTGCTGGGGAATACTATTGCAGTGGAATTTGATACTATTTTGGATGTTGAATTCCACGATCCTAATGGAAACCAGTACCTTCAGCTCCAGTACCTGTTCACAAAAGAGGGTGCCATTGTCATTCATGCATGCAGAGAGGGTGAATTGCAGGAATTGCAACAGGAGGTGTTGTTGTTGTTGCATTGGCCACTAGATTTTTTGTCTGGTTCTATTACAAGCGCAGAGTATTGAAAAGGACAGACAAATTTAGTTCAGATATTGTGAAATTGCCTCGGAAATTCACCTACAAAGAGCTCAGCAATGCTACGAAAGACTTTTTTTGAATGTGATTGATAATCGATAATTGCAAGTAAGGGTAATCCCCTTGTGAAACCCAAATTTCTGAGCATTTTCTAAAACCTGATGATGGAGTCATTTTAATGAACAAGAACCTAGGTCCATATTACATCCAAATCTACCAAGCACCAAAATCTATAAAAAAAAATCCACAATATCTGTGAACTAAGAAGAAGAGGCAGAAAATGTATTTTGCTTACCTGTTCGAATAGTGGTTGGGGTTTACCACGGCAAAAATTTGACAGAGCCCATGTATCATTTCGTATCATTGAAATTCTGGCAGTATCATTCAACTGGGCAAGCACCTGCCTCGGAGCTCCATGACTGACGGCAAGTTCCCTAAATGATGCAGAGTCTCGAACAATATTTCCCAAAGCCCAAACAGCCTTACACGAACACCAGTTGAACTCAAAGTTGGGTAGTAGTTTTTTAAATCAAATTCCAAAATTACAGACGTATAAAGATAGTTGGGAAGAATAATTTTATGCCTCTAAAATGAACGTGCTACCTATTGTCGAACATTATCATTCCCAGAGGCAAGAAGTTCCACAAATATAGGCAGTGCCCCGTAATCAATCACAACCTTTGTATTCTCAGAGGCTCCAAAAAAACCCAAATAGGGTCAACCCTACTATAGGAGGAAGGGCCTGCAGTAAGAACTTACCATTTTGCAAGAACTAAGGGTGAATGCTGTTTTGCAAGAGCTGAGGGCGAATGCTGAGAGCGAATGTTGTTCTGCAAGAGCTGAGGGCGAATGCTGTTCTGCAAGAGCTGAGGGTGAATGCGCGCGTGATATCAAACGTTAATCTAGTTTTTAAAAAAATCATTTTTATGTAGCGCGCATTTGAATTTTAGCATTTCAAATCATTTTTATTTACATTTGATTTTTGCATTTCTAATACAAGTGACAAAAAAATTTCTACAAGAGGTTGAAATTTTTACTAGATAGCCATGAAAGACTAATTAAAATGGCTTAAAATGCAAGTGGAACTTCAAAATAAATGTAATTGAAGGTTCTCTCCACTAAATTTTTGCAAAAGTGCTTACATTATTTAAGTTATCTAGGATATTTTCTTGTATTACACAATCAAAATTAAATAATGAAATAGTTGGGTAGTCTTATTGTTTCAAATTAGGACACAATTTTCAAATGGTGATGAAGTTTCATGTGATGATTAACTGACAATATTCTCCTTTCCTATCCTTGAAAAACTATACAAGGTTCCCTGTTGCCACATGAAACCCTAACTCATGTAGCAGCATAGGACGAGTCCTCCATTTTGCCCGTCATAAGGCATTTTTCACATATTTGACGACTAGAATTTGCGGATTCCCATTTTCCATGAGGTGCTAGGAAGGATAGAAGACTTAATTTTGACGTTTGAAATTTTTTCAAAAACGTTCTTACGCCCTTTAATTTTCACTTACCAATAATTTTGCAACACTAGTCCTCTTCGCAATTGCAAGGCTGTACTCAAAAAGTAAGGAAAGTTACTTTTTTGGCTCACTCAATGATCCAAGTGGACACTGGTGGCCACCCGCCTATTCCACTTGGGGCCCCACCATTGTCTCTTTCAGTTTTTCAGTTCCGGCACAACTTACTATTTTTAGCATTTTTTTGGGTCCTGAACTTCTGGAGCCGTTTTGAGGCCCTAAACGATGTTTTTTGGGCATCGCACCTCTAGTGAATATCATTATGTATCATTCTGTTCTAGAATTATATTCATGGCAAAAGTTGTAGTCCTCGGATAGATCTTTCTAATGATGTATCATGTGCGTCAAACAGAGATAGTATGCCAAAGTTACGTCCCTCGGAAGTTGAAACACCAATTTACCCAAACGGGGCCCATAGTTTTGGCACTTCATCTCCTAGGGTTTGGTTTTTGGATGTTTAGGGTTCTCCATTGTTTCTCAATAATAAATAGGCCCTCAAGCCTCATTGTAACTCAGTTCAGAGGCCTATAGCCGCCTCATCTCTCCTCAGAGATAGCTACCAGTTCCCTAGCTAGTTTTATTTCCATTCTGTCTATAAGCAAATTTCAGTTCTTTGATATTAATAAAATGAAGTGTTATTTCCACTACATCTTTGTATTTATGGTCATGTGTTTATTCTGTTGCATTCCTGCATAAATCCGGATCAGTGGTATCAGAGTGGTCTTCTTTTTCTCGATCCTTCTTTGCATGTCCCCAACGAGGTCAAGGTATAAGGAGTTAGGGCTCAATCTGGTGGAACCTTTGCAAGATCAGCCTCGCAAACCCCGACGGACACCCATGGGGGACGAAAATAAAGATGAGGGAGCAAGAGATCCTATCAAAATATTGCTCAAGGAGGCCCTCGAAAAACAAAGGAATGCGATGATGGATAACTTTGCCCAGATCCTTCAACGGCTGCCCACCGGTGGCGCATCTGCATCTAGCAGCCACTCTAGAGGTGTGACTCCTGTTAAGGTACAAGTAAATTTTGACATTCCCATATTTGAGGGTCAAATAGATGGAGATGTCGTAGATGGATGGTTGAATCTATTAGAAGGATATTTCTCAGTTCATGACTTTTTCGATAGGGAGAAGATTATTTTTTCACTCCTCAAAGTTGCCCCCCATGTCAAGGAGTGGTGGGAATGCCACTGTGAGAAAAAGGACGAGACAGAACCCTCTTTGTTCTTGGTCGTACCCACTTGGAATTCTTTCCGAGATGCTGTCAAGGAACAATACTATCCCGTGGGGAGCTATGAGGACAAGTACATACAATGGACCACGCTACGGCAACAAAGGGATCAAGATGTGCATGAGCTGACGAATCTGTTCCATACCCTACACACCAAGTTGGGTATAAAGATTCAGAGAAACATCTGGTGCTAAAGTATTGTAGTTGTCTGCACAGATACATTTAGGACGTAATGGAGTTCCTCGACATCTCCTCACCTGGTACAGCATACCGGTATGCTGCCAAGATTGAGCAGAAATTCAAACAGAAGAAGCGAGACTTTGGATCTGCGAATCAAAAGCAAGGGAAAGGTGCTCCCAAACCATAGAACAAAGGACAGAGCCAAGGCACGGTGACTCAAGACAACCTGTCGAAGCCACAAGCAAAGAACAACACTGCAAAGCGAAACAAGGACACGAGAAAGTGGTGTGAGTTTTATAAGAGCTCCACTCGCAACACAAGTGAGTGTCAGGCCAAGCAGTCGCTGGTGGCCGAGACGCGGGCTTCTGAGTCAGATGCATGCTCTAACTCTGAATCAGAACCTGACAACGAGAATGAAAAAGGGAAACAGATTATTGATGCGGAGCCCAATGCCACTGTTGCCACTACAAAGATCCAGAAGGAGGAACATCTCTTCCACTCCCAGATGTGGGTAAAGGACTCCCGGTACAGTTCATTGTCGACAATGGGAGCCAAAAGAACCTCATTTCGGCAGATGCCGTGAAGCGGTTGGGCTTGCTGACCACAGCTCACCCACATCCATACAAGATCTCCGCGTCAACCGCCTTTTCTATAGCATCAAGCCCTTCACGGATGAGGTATTATGCGACGTTGTTCCTATTGATGTTTTTGATGTATTATTAGGAAAACCATACTTGTGGAAGCATCATGCGGTGTATGAATCTCGCCTCAGGTCGTTGGGAAAAACACTCTAGAGGGGGGGGTGAATCAGTATTTACTGCATATTCAAAACTTTCACTTTTTCTGCTTCTAAAATTCATACGCTACTTTCCTGAACCAGACTTACGTATATACGCGGATACCCTTTACGAAACTAGCGTATACACAGATATCTATATATGTCATTAATTCATCACTCAAATCATTCCTTCATTTATTCATCAGATATTCAATAAGCAGTAAACATGTGCAGTAAGAACATAATAAATCATGACACAAAGCATCACACATGAACACCAGGATTTTTAGGTGGAAACCCAAGTCGGGAGAAAACCACCGCTGCAGTTGCTCAGCCTTCAATATTTTATTATAGAGAAAACATCTTACAACATATGTGGTGGCGCAGACTTGACCAGCACGCAGGCACCCACCTGCGCTCGTTTACCAGCCTCTCCTGGAAGGGAGCTCCAACCCCCTGACTCGTTTACCAGCCTCTCCTGGAAGGGAGCTACGACCCCCTGATCTCGTTTACCAGCCTCTCCCGGAAGGGAGCTACAACCCCCTGACTGAAGGCTACAACCCTCAGCACCACCTTGGACCACGTTTCATCAATTTTCACACTGGATCCAACAACTTCAATAGAACACCACTTGCAGGCCACATTTCATCATATTTTCATACTAGACCCTTTCCATACTTTTAAGCACAAACATACGTCACCAACAGATACATATCAACACAGATCAGATAGCAGAAACACAGCAGAATAGATCAGATATTTCATACCCCTTGCTTCAGCAAACCCTAGTTTGCATACGCTCTTTTACTTCACTGATTTCGCGTATATACGCGCTTCCGTCCACACAAACCTGCGTATACCTCAGTGTATATTTTATTGCGCATACGCGCTTTCTCTTTGCTGAAGCTGCGTATATACGCGCTTCCTCCGCGTCGAAGTAGCGTATAGATCTTCAATTATTCCAGAGCAGCATACTTCTTCAGATCAGATATTCAGTTCAGATTTACCCTTTCACTTCAGACAGATGTTCGCCTAGATGTTTGCCTCATCACAAATCTAGGCCTTCCATAAGCAGATCTAGTAAATACAAGTGCATTTCAGATCTAGATCCCCTTCTTCATCATTGGTGCATCATACACTCATATTTATCTTCAAGTGTAACCCTTTCCAATCAGATCTACTTCAGAGAGAAGTATTCATTCAAGCCCAGACATCTTGCACCCACCCTCATGTTGTGCACAATGAATTTCTTCTCCTTTTATATGATTATCCTTTTTCAATACCATGAGCCCCTTTTTCAATACCATGGACCAAAACAATACCATAAGCCCAAAAATACCTGGACGAGGTCAATTAGGCGGATCATTACCCAATACTATGGGTCAATACCATGGTGGTTACCCTTGGATTTGCACTTTTTGAGCGCTTTAGCCCATACGCGACTTGTAACGTTCCTTTCCGCGTGCATACGCGACTTCCCCTAGGCCAATCCGCGCATACCAAGAGACATGCTCTTTTTCATCATTCTCTGAGTACATTCTGAAATCCTTTCTTCATTGCCTTCTGTAAATACTGTAGATACATCAGATTTCCTTCATCAAGGACATATTCTATCAAACACAACTTCATCAAGTAAGTTGTCATCATCTTCACCAAGTGGGTTTCCTTTCAAGTACAACACTCAACATCATATCATCAACAATCATCATATCACTTCAGATTTACATCATTTAACAAGTCCATCAAGTCAAGCATAACTTCATCAGGTGGAGTGCCATCAAGGACAATACATGTCAACAATCGCACGTCTTCATCTTCATTCAGTGGGTTGCCATCAAGGACAACACTCTGCATCATATTTCCAACAATCTCCCCCTTTGGACTTGATGGCAACCACGATGGTGTTTGGTTACCACAGCAGACAGATACCATGTCACTCTCCCAAATATGTCACATCATTACCTTCTCTTTATTCAAACACCATGTCACTCTCCCCCTTTGACATCAAGGGCAAAGGGCGGATCAAAAACCAACATTCTCCCTCTTTTCTCCTCATGTGGAAGAAACAGTCTGCAGATCTGATATGTGCTGAAGTGGCCAAGCTCCCCCTGAGTCCATGCTGAATCTCCAAACATATTTGTCAATGAAGTACATGACTCCATGAACTTCCTATCACCAAAGACTCATACTTACATCAAATATCCAACCAAGTGGATTTACATATAAGACTCAAGTACCCAACCAAGTGGGTTTACAAAATTTGACTCAGCTACCCAACCAAGTGGGTTTACAAAAATGACAAGTCCTTACATGACTGATTATTACAATTTTTACATCATGGGTCTCAACAAGACCTTTTCACCAAAATATAAATATGATCATTTATGACCAACACCAGAAAGTCCTCAAGAAAGAGGACATATTTCAGAACCATAATAATGCCAACACTGCATTATAGTCAGCAAAGCTAATGCTCCCCCTGAATCCGTGCAACCATGCATCCTTTTCATATGACTAAGGCTCCCCCTTAGTTTGTGCAACCTGAACATTTTCACCAACAAATCATCAAGGCATCTTCATCAAAATATTAGAAACAGATTTATGAGAACTGGAACACCACCAGAGATACCAAACAGCACTGCAGCTGTGCTGAAGAGAGCTGAACCAACCAAAAATTGTCAGCAACCAACCATACGCGGCTTTCTGTGCAGGGACTCGCGTACATACGCGACTGTATTTCAGGAAACCCGCGTATCCCAAGCCATCTTCTAAAATTTATGCAGATTTGTTGTTTTGACTGGAAGAGACCACTCCCAGCTTCTGTCTTTGATACTCGAACGCTTCCCTGGGCAGAGGTTTGGTAAAGATATCAGCAGCTTGTTCTTTGGAGGTAACATACTCCAACTTCACTTTTTGCTCAAGCACTTGTTCACGTAGGAAATGATATTTGATGGGAATGTGCTTGGTTTTTGAATGCATGACAGGATTCTTTGAGATACTGATGGCACTTGTATTATCACACATAATGGAGATAGGAGTTGCACATTTGAGTTGAAAATCTTGCAAGGTTTGCATCATCCATAGGAGTTGAGTGCAACAAGATGCGGCAGCTACATACTCTGCTTCAGCTGTTGATAAGGCAATAGAATTTTTCTTCTTGCTGAACCAAGATACTAACCGGGGCCCCATGTAAAATGCACCACCACTAGTGCTTTTCCTATCATCAACACTTCCAGCCCAATCTGCATCAGTGTAAGCATGAAGAGTAAGATCAGCATCCTTTGGATACCATAGACCAAAGTCTTGAGTTCCTTGTAGATATTTGAATATCCTTTTGACACCCTGAAGGTGAGACTCTTTTGGATTAGCTTGGAATCGTCCAACAATCCCAACAGCATGCATAATGTCTGGTCTGGTCCCAGTGAGATAAAGTAGACTTCCAATCATCGATATGTATTCTGGTTGATTCACAGTGGGAGAATCATCATTAGAACTGAGACTGCATCCGGTTATCATTGGTGTACTTACAGGTTTTCATTCTTCCATGCCATACTTCTTCAGAATTTGCTTAAGATATTTTGCTTGTGATAGAAATATACCATCTGCAGATTGATGCACTTGCAAGCCAAGAAAGAATTTTAGTTCCCCAAGTAAAGACATTTCAAATTCTTGCTGCATGACAGAAGCAAATTTTTGACTCATAGATTCTTCGTTGCTCCCAAAAATGATATCATCAACATATACAACTACAATCAATAGTTTATCATTTTCAACTTTTGTGTATAAGTTGCTATCAGCAGACCCCTTTGAAAATCCCTGTTGATGAAGATATTTGTCAAGACGATAATACCAAGCCCTTGGAGCTTGTTTGAGTCCATACAGAGCCTTTTTAAGTCTACAAACAAGATTTGCATCATTTCCCAAAATGTATCCTTCCTGTTGTTCTATATAAACTTCTTCTTCTAGATCACCATTAAGAAAAGCAGACTTAACATCCATTTGATAAACTTTGATTCGTTGATAGCTTGAGAAAGCAAGAAACATTCTTATGGCTTCAAGTCTAGCTACAGGAGCAAACGTTTCTTCAAAGTCTATAACTTCTTGTTGAGTATACCCTTTGCAAACCAGCCTAGCTTTGTTTCTTACAACATCCCCATTCTCATTTAACTTGTTCTTGAAGATCCATTTAGTTCCAATGACATTTTTATCATGAGGTCTTGGTACCAAATCCCAAGTGTCATTCTTTTCAATTTGCTCAATTTCTTCATCCATGGCATTATTCCAACATTCATATTTGATAGCTTCATTGACATTGTGTGGTTCAATTGTGGATAGAAGTGCCAAATTACTAGAAGATCCCGCAAGAGTTCTCCTTGTTCGTACACCTGATTCCTTGTCTCCAAAAATTTGAGATTCAGGATGATTCTTTTGAACATATCTGGATGGAGCTTTTTCAGATAAATCATTTTCAGGTTCTTCATTTGATTCACTGTCTATATCATTTCCATCTGATGTATAAGGCCATATGTCATCATCATCTTCTTCTGTTGTTTGTTTTTCTTCTTTAGGAGCTGCAGGAGACTCGTCAATAACAACATCAATACATTCAACAACCTTTTGAAGCCTTTTATTGTAACATGTGAATGCTTTGCTTGAAGATGAGTAGCCAAGAAGTATCCCTTCATCCGATCTAGGGTCAAACTTGCCAAGTTTTTCATCATTATTTTTGATAAAGCATCTACTTCCAAAAACTTTAAAATGCTTTACAGTGGGAGATTTGCCATACCAGAGTTCATATGGAGTTTTATCACTGTTTACCCGAACATGAGCCTTGTTGAGAATGTTAACTGCCGCACGAGCTGCTTCACTCCAAAACATGTTAGGAACATTAGAGTCAGTAAGCATAGCTCTGGCCATTTGAACAATTGTTCTATTCATTCTTTCTGCTACACCATTTTGTTGTGGAGTGCCTGCTACAGAGAACTGTCTTTTAATGTCATGTTTTTCACAAAATTCAAAGAATTCATTTGATGAATATTCTCCTCCTCGATCAGATCTAAGACACTTGATTTTTGAATCCAATTCATTTTCTACCAGTGCTTTGTACTTCTGAAATTTTTCAAAGGCTTCATCTTTGTGTTTAATAAACGCGATCTCACACATTCTAGAGTAGTCATCAATAAATAGGATATAGTATTCTTCCCCACGTAATGACTTTTTCCTCATAGGTCCACAGATGTCAGTATGAATGAGTTCAAGAGGCTTACTTGATGAACCTTCTTTGGCATTAAATCGGACTCTGGTCTGCTTACCAAATTGACAAGATTTGCATATGGTACTTTCTGGAAGATTGATCTTGGGAAGATCACGAACAGCTTGAAGTTTGCTTGCTTTTTTGATTTGAGAGAAACTCAGATGTCCCAGTCTTCGATGCCATAGCCAATTTTCTGAAGATTTGCTTAAGTAACATTGTTCTATGCCGTTGAGTACATACAAGTTGCTTGGATTTCTTTTTCCTTTTATAATGATTTTACCTGTATCAAGATCACGAACCACACATTCTTTGGAACTGAAGACCACTTCTTCTCCTTGATCACACATTTGACTAACACTCAATAGGTTATGCCTTAATCCATCCACATACATGACATCTTTAGCCTTCACCTTTTCTTTTAGAAATACTGACCCTTTTCCTTTAATAACAGCAAGAGTATCATTTCCAAAAGTAACTTTCTTTTCCTTCTCTAGAGCATTATAAGTATGCAGTTTGCTTTTGTCACCTGTCATGTGTCTTGAACACCCGCTATCAATATACCATTGATTCTCTTCACCCTCTGCAAATAACGCTATCCCACAATTTTCAACCGGCAATTCTTTCTTTTTCCATACTTTAGAGCTTGAGGGAACATGCTCTTTTGGCTGGACCTTGCTCCTGCATTCAGATTCTTCATGACCAAAGTTATTGCAATAAGTACATTCAACTTCATTTTGGAGAGGAGAAAAATTGTTATAGGTGTTCTTCTTTGGTTCATCATTCATCCTTATCTTTCTTGCTTCTCTGGTCATGATGGTTTTATATGCAACACACTGAATAGATTTATGACCAAAGTTGTGACATGTGAAACATTGACCATTGAAGTAGAAATTTTTGTGATCATGAAATCTTCTATTAGACTTTACCTGTTGGTTGTAGCCATTTTGAAAGATCTCCCTGTTAGTGTTTCTTGAATTGAGGTGATCTTGCTTTACCTGTAAAGATCCTTTGTTCTCTTGCTGAGTGGCTGAATGTAGAGAACCAGCAGTGGCTGCTTTTAGAGAATTTGGTTCTGATGTCTGAGAAGATTCCCCAGTATATCCAAGACCTGTTTTTATAAAAGGAGACCGTTGTACCTTGATAATCTCATCCAAGGTTTCTGAACTTTTAGCAAATCTGAGATTGAGAGAATTCAATTTCTCATTATCCTTCCTTAGACTTACTACTTCACATTCTAGATCTTCCATGCGTTTTTCTCTTGCTTCAAGCTGATTTTTAAAAGTCTCAATGATTATGTTCTTTTCTTCTAGGCTTACTTTGAGTTGAATGTTTTCTTCAAGAAGATTATTGTCTTCTAAAGAATCCACAAAGGTACCCTTTTCTTCATCACATTCTTTTGCGAGAGCCCATACTTTTGCACCAAAATTCAGCAAGGCTTTTGTATGTATACTTCCCATTGTGACGGATCTCCTTCAAGCGATCAAGCTTCTGTAGAAGGACCCTGCTCTGATACCAATTGTTGGGAAAAATACTGAGAGGGGGGGGTGAATCAGTATTTACTGCATATTCAAAACTTTTACTTTTTCTGCTTCTAAAATGCATACGCTACTTTCCTGAACCAGACTTGCGTATATACGCGGATACCTTTTACGAAACTAGCGTATACACAGATATGTATATATGTCATTAATTCATCACTCAAATCATTCCTTCATTTATTCATCAGATATTCAATAAGCAGTAAAGATGTGCAGTAAGAACAGAATAAATCATGACACAAAGCATCACACATGAACACCAGAATTTTAGGTGGAAACCCAAGTCGGGAGAAAACCACCGCTGCAGTTGCTCAGCCTTCAATATTTTATTATAGAGAAAACATCCTACAACATATGTACTGGCGCAGACTTGACCAGCACGCAGGCACCCACCTGCGCTCGTTTACCAGCCTCTCCTGGAAGGGAGCTACGACCCCCTGACTCGTTTACCAGCCTCTCCTGGAAGGGAGCTACGACCCCCGATCTCGTTTACCAGCCTCTCCTGGAAGGGAGCTACAACCCCCTGACTGAAGGCTACAACCTTCAGCACCACCTTGGACCACGTTTCATCAATTTTCACACTAGATCCAACCACTTCAATAGAACAACACTTGCAGGCCACATTTCATCATATTTTCATACTGGACCCTTTCCATACTTTTAAGCACAACCATACATCATCAACAGATACATATCAACACAGATCAGATAGCATAAACACAGCAGAACAGCTCAGATATTTCATACCCCTTGCTTCAGCAAACCCTAGTTTGCATACGCTCTTTTACTTCACTGATTTCGCGTATATACGCGCTTCCGTCCACACAAACCGGCGTATACCTCAGTGTATATTTTATCGCGCATACGCGCTTTCTCTTCGCTGAAGCTGCGTATATACGCGCTTCCTCCGCGTCGAAGTAGCGTATAGATCTTCAATTATTCCAGAGCAGCATACTTCTTCAGATCAGATATTCAGTTCAGATTTACCCTTTCACTTCAGACAGAAGTTCGCCTAGATGTTCGCCTCATCACAGATCTAGGCCTTCCATAAGCAGATCTAGTAAATACAAGTGCATTTCAGATCTAGATCCCCTTCTTCATCATTGGTGCATCATACATTCATATTTATCTTCAAGTGTAACCCTTTCCAATCAGATCTACTTCAGAGAGAAGTATTCATTCAAGCTCAGACATCTTGCACCCACACTCATGTTGTACACAATGAATTTCTTCTCCTTTTATATGATTATCCTTTTTCAATACCATGAGCCCCTTTTTCAATACCATGGACCAAAACAATACCATAAGCCCAAAACTACCTGGACGGGGTCAATTAGGCGGATCATTACCCAATACTATGGAAAATTGAATATGAATAGTGAGCTAATTGTAAGATCAATGGGCCAAGGCCATACATCAACATTGACCACAGTGGGGAAGTATAAAAGCATGGATATTCATGCAAGTATAGTTATTAATGTAAGATCAAAGTTAACTCTTAGCTTCACTAAAGAAATAGAAGGAAAAGATCTAGCATCAACTAAAACTCACGTGAAAAAGTAGATGAAAAATGTACAATCATCCAATGGAGAGGTAATATATAATTATCCAGTAAGACTCTTGGCTATGCCTTGAGACTAAACTAATTCTCAATATTTTTGAATAATCATCCATTGGAATTTAGTAGGAAAAACATAGTAAATCATTATCCAATGGCCATGCAAAAATATAAAAAAAAATAATATTTGTTGGTTGTTTTTTAATAGGTGGACCATGATGGGACCACTGAGAAGGTGGGGGTGTTTTTTTAATCATGGATGTGAGGTTTAGTAGATTGATAGTCAAGTTACCTTTCCCTATAAATTTTGTCGATCAAGTTATTCATTCATTGAACTTTGATTCATTCCTACTGTTTTGATACACAATCCAATCCAGTTGAGTCTTGAGTCTTCATTGAGAATGGCATTCATAGGTTGTCAAGAAAGAGGTTATCATGCACATGAACTCTTCTTTTCTTGGTATCTTTGTAACTATGTTCAACCCGAGTTCTATATTTTTAAATTATCATAATAGTTCGTGATTATTAGGCTTTTATTTTGTCTTTTAAGAATTTTAATTTAATTATTATTAATCATTAAATTAAAATATATATATATATATATATATATATATATATATAGTTATTATAGTTATTAAACTTTCAATAGAATTATTAAACTTTCAATGGTACATCAACTTTCATACATGAGAACCCGGATGCGGGTGAAGTTGGTAGTGTTTAATGTGATGGGATGGGGGTGTGGCATAAAGGGAAGCCACTGGCCCACCCGCAAGAGTGCTGTCATTCAGTTCTTAATATCAACTGATCGGCGTTTAATGCCATTTACTCCTGGTGCTCGAATAAACCATAGTCCCGCTCCTCGATACACATTCGCATGCCACGACATGGCTCAGCCTCCAGTTCATACTTATGGTGGTTTATTGCAGTCGATTCACAGTTGCACGGTAGACTGGGTTGTTATTATGGAACGTCCCTCTGGTCTGAACAGAATTCCCCCGCCTGTGAATCTGTGGTGCGCTCTAGGAGCAGGGATTTCTAATGTTTGCACTGTAACTGGTAAGAGGAGTTGTCTCAATTGTTGTTTGGATTTTGGAGAAAATCTCCACTTCTCCCACGCTGGTTCCTGCAAGCTTTCTTCTGTCGCCATGTTGCCCCTCTCGCCTCAGTCTTCTGTCCATCTTTTGCCTCCCTTCCCTGCTGTCTTGAGTGCAACTATGCCGCGCCTCAGGCAGAGAATGCACTGCCGAAGAGGCTCCACGAGGCGCCAAATTCAACGCTCTCCCTCCACCTCTGGCACCTCCTCTGCATCTATCTCCCACTCTGATAGTAAACCTAGAGGGCGCCTTCTCCGCTCGGGATGTCGCTTTGCTTCCCCCACTCCTTTCGCTCCTCCTGCTCAAACCCACACCGCGCATTTTTCCTTTAACAACACTCTCAATCAACCCAGGGTGACTGCCTCAATTACGGTCGTCTTTCGTGAAGAGCCTCAGGAAATTACTGCCATTTATCGCCCGGCGGAATGTAGCCTCTCGGCGGCTCAGGATTCGGCACAGTTTGTTGGGCTGAAGCACCCTGATAGTGCGAACGTGCAGGGTCAGATGGGCAAGGCCACGTAGGACCTGGCGAACAAGGAAGCGGTGGGTCAACCTACTGAGAGGCAGGACGCAGTGCAAGCGAGCGAGGCGCAAATTACTCCTCCTCCTTCCGGGAAGGTGATCCATTCTATTGCTGACCTGTATAATGCTGACGGGGAACCAGATGAAATCTGGTGCAGAGTTGTCTACGAACCTCCTGATGAATAGTTCCTCCTCTTCACTCTGGTTTTTTGCTCTATTTCTACCCATTCTCACGGGCCTATTCATGTGTTTCCTGCTGTCTCTAAAAATGCATCTGTTTTTTTTGCTTCGATATGGTCTCCAGTACTACAATTCTCTGGTTCCCCTGTGCGGGATTTTTCAAATGAACTGTTTCAGACTGGTTTCCCTCTTGTAGGGCAGTCTTCAAACTATGGTTTTTTGTTTCAAATGCCACAGCACTTGGAAATGATCAGGCTTCGGCCCGCTATACTGTACTCCTTTTTTTAATAGAATTACTTTTACTTAGAAAAAAAAAAAACTTTCATACATGAGAAATAGATACTGACAAATGGTACATCATGGCCTGATTAATTTCGCTCAGCAATTTCAAATGGTATAACATTTAGTCAACAGTAATCATCAATTTCTACACACACAGACTAATTTCTCTGGAAGCCTCAGATTTCTTTGGCTTGTTATTCTTATAACTACATAGACATAATTAATAGAGAGATTGAGGACAGAAAAAAATCTAGCGCTTAGTCTCCACTACTCAACATGTTTTGTGAGAAATAATACATAGATTGATTTCTCTAAGTGCCTTAGCGTTCTTTGGCTCATTTTTTTAATCACAACAACAATAAAAAATGCACTGAGCATTTGTTCTTAGTCCGATTATGCAATTTTTATAAGACAGATTATGCAATATTAATAATAAACATAACTTTATTGCAATTTAGGGAAAGCTCGTTCATGTTTTTTTCTTTATATGGGAAGGTTACTTGATTTTGAAGTAATTTTTAGTAGATCATAGCATATATTGAGGAAATATTAGTTTGACAAGAATCAGTTATTTCTCTTGAAACTTTAGGTATTAAAAGTCCATGACACAGATATATCACACTCCAAAATGCAAAGAAAATGGAAGAGCGTTCACTTTTTTTAATCAAACTTTTATTGGTGAAGGGTTAATTTATTACGAGAACATCATTAATGAAGTGCAAAATTTTAAACGTAACATTTATTGACTAGAAAAATAATGACCAAAACGTCAAAAAAAATTATGTGACGGGTAAAGACAAATCCAAATTCCAACCCTGCCTGCCACTTGTTGGTGAGTGGAGGTTATTCACTTTTCATTTACAGCTTACCAGGTTACTCATGTTACCAATATTTTCACATGGCTCACTTTTAGGTGACTACTTATTGTACTTCTTATTTATAAAGAACAACTGGTAGATAATTGTATATATTATTTGAAATCTATAACAAACCCAGGCAACAAAATTACAACAAATAGAAAATTATGCAAAAAATTCACCAGGGCACTACTAATGTGTGGATACCCTATCATTTCTTAGATCCTCATAACTTACCAACACCTAATATATTGGTATACACATAATATGGCATTTACCTAAAGTATTTCATATGTATCTAGAATTAAATAAGTTGTATGGCAATTGTTATGGTAGATATAATATGTGTATTATAGTTTATATTTCAATTTTTCTTAAGTAGCATGCATGTGTGGTCCATATAGTGACTACAATTACCAAATATATTTCAGTGAAGATGTGAAGATGATCTCTCATTAGGTCCTAATTACTTAAAGCATCATTAATTAGCTTTCCAAATGAATAAAATATGTTAACAAATTAGAAAAAACTAGGAAAACAAATCATGCTTTAAAAAAATATGGCACAATGAGTCACACTCTGAGATTTATTTAATTACTCATCAAGTGTCACTACAACATATATATGATCACCATTACCATAGAAATGGGACATGTGACCATCATTTTGGTTTCGCCAATGACATTCCACATCATGAGCATTGTTTAGGGTTGATTGTGTTGATTTTTCTTAAACAAATCATTTATACATTTTATGGAAATTGTAGACAATTTATAATCACATTACAATATCATGATGTATGGATAATCCTTATCATTTCTTAGATACTCAAAACTTACCAACACCTAATAGATTGATATACACATCATATAGAATTTACCCCTAGAATGCCACATGTATCCTAAAACAAATTAGTTGTATGGCAATTGTTATGGGGCATATATGATGTGTATTACAGTTTATCTTATAATTTTGTTGAAGTAGCATACAACAATTTACATAGTGATATGAGAACCACTCTCTAGAGTATACATCGATTTTGTACACATGGATTTTCAGTTGATTTTTAAGATATATCATTGGTGATGCTCACATGATTATATAATGAATCATTAAGTTGAACTATGAAATTATTCCTCAAAACACACACATATTGATGAATTAATAATTTTTCTCATATAATTTTTTTAATCTATTTTGAAAAAAAAATAAAAATTATATATAATTATTTCTAAGAAGAACAAGAGAGAGTTACTTACCATATCTTCGTAAAACATATAATAGCGACATTTGGAGGCAATTGCAACGTTTGCAGGCAACCGTCTAGCAACGCTTTGGGGCATAGTGTCGCAATTGCAACACTTTTTCTAAGTGTCGGTATTGCGAGACTTTTCTCTAAATGTCAGTATAGCGACGGTTTCCCAAGATCAATGGCCCAAAGTGAACCTGATAACCTACCTTTTACCTTTTCGGTAAGCATCGCTCTTCTGACGTTTTGAACGATTTCCATTTTCGTCGGTCTTGTGACGTCCGTCGATATTGCAACAGTTCTAGAAACGTCGGAAGAGCGACAGAAAAAAGAGGTCGGAAGCGTGACGTTCAAAATTTTGGACCACATTTCGTCGGAATTGCGACAGTTCTTCCTGGCGTCGATATTGTGATGCTTCTGGAAAGCGTCGGTCTTGTGACACTTTTACAATAGTGTCGCACTTTTACAATTGTGACACTTTTTCTAAGTGTCGGTATTAAGAGACTTTTCTCTAAATGTCGGTATAGCGACGGCTTCCCAAGATTAATGGCCCAAAGTAAACCTGATAACTTACCTTTTCCCCACACCTTTCCTTTTGATCGTGGCCGTTCACTCGTTGAATCCAGATCCAACGGCGCTAATACATTTCCGCGCTCACAAAGTAATCGTTTGATGTTTTGGCAAAGCCGCGCGAAATGGGTGGTTTTTCCAAACCACTCGCGCTTACGTGTCGCCACCACGTTGTATCGCGTTCGAAAATCTAGTTTCCGCTTACCACCATTTACCCTCGCGAATACCACTGGCGGTATTCCCTAAACCTCACCCGTTTAACCCGAGTTTAATGTCATTTAACTATGGTTATCCCATCGAAGGATAACATTAAAATTATTATTTTCATTCAAATTTTCACCTTTTCGCTTTAAACCTGTAAAAACATTGCAGAACCGTTTTTCCTCAAAATCACGTCATTTGAACCCTGAGAAACTTTGCAGAGCCATTTTCAACCTACCAGTACCATTTTTCGACGCCCATTGCCCTGAATTTCCATTACAAAGTACTACATTGTCCTCTGCGAAGCCATTTTCAAAAAATTGAAGACTGAGCACCTCTGCAACGTCTTCAACCGAATTCCGCTGGTTCTCCAGGTACTTTTATTCGAATTTGCCCTCTGAGATTTCAAAATTCCTGTTGATTTCAAATAATTACCAAAGTTACTGCAAAAAAGTGTCCATTTTTCAGGGAAAACTCTGTCAAAATTTCCCTGGAATCCCTAATTGCCCTTTCTCGTAGTTTTTTCCATAACCTGGTCCATTTTTCTGTTGAAATCGATTTTAAATACACGTTCTGAGCTTTAAATTCCTTTCATTTCCTAAAAACCCTGCTCAGAAACCCCATTTTCAGTAGAAATTCGCCAAGAAACCCCTGTTTCTCGTAAAGGAACTTAGCAAACCATTTAAGCTTGCTTCGTTCATTATTAAAAATGACCAAGAAATAGGTAACCCCCAAGAATGGAGGCCCAAAATCTCAAAATAAGTCTTCTGCAAAGATTCCTCGGCTTATGTCCTTCAAAATCGACAAACCAACTCCTGCACTCACGGCTGATTCTACAGAAGTGGTCAGACCAGTCCAGCCTCTAGTAATTTCTCCAAAGAACAGCCCTTTAGTTGATCTGGACTGTAGAATACTAGACCCTAATGTAGAATTTAAACCGCTTGATGTCTATAATTGGTGTTATGGCAAATCAGTGGAAAAGGGTGACAAAGATATTCCAATTTTGGAATCCAATCTTCCTAGATATATTGTCCCTCTCACTCATTCTGTTCCTGACTTTATCAAATTATGCGAAGCATATTATATGCCAGAACAAAGATGTATTGTAAACAAAGAAAAAGAAACCCTGTTTTACATCATTGAAGAGTCGATAAATTCCATGCTGCAAATGAATCATGACCCCAATTCTGCTTCCCTATCAATAGAAGATTTAACCCAACTATATCTTGACTTGGATTTCAATGCTAGATTCAAAATATACCAGAATTTTTGTCCAAATCAAGTTGATATTCCTAAGTTAAATCCTGCTTTCGACACCGTTGATTTCCCAAATGAAACTAGAGAGATTGTCTCAATGCTCTCCTTCATACTAGGATACGCCAATGATGAATTCACTGATGTGGCTATCCTAGGTTTTTTTTCAACTCTAAGCCCTAGTAAATCACCATCCATTCAGTTCAATTTTGCTAGATTTATTGCTGAAAGTATGCATTATCAATTATCCAAATTATTAGAAGAAGGAGTTTTCAGATACTCCTCTTATCTACTCCACCTCTTCCTATATTATCAAATAGATAAGTTTCCAATTGAATGTCAGAAAGTGGATGCAGAAGGAAAATTTATATCAGTAGTATTTTGATCATCTATTCTAAGGAAATGGAACAAAGAGTATAGTTTTACATATTTCAATGACTCATTTATAGCCCCTGCTATGTATCTCTTGGAAAAAGAGGAGATCCCTAGGATCAATGATGAGACAAGAAGAATTCTGCAGTTATCAGAGAGCTACAAAACTAGAGATTGGTATTTATATAAAAATCATACAGAAATCAGAGTGTATGTCTCATCCCTGGCCCCATATAAGTTACCCAGATTTGTAACTACAAGAATATTTTCTTTAGAATATCTGAGACAACTATTGAATGTAGATGAAATCCACTTCATAGCTTTCAAGAAAAAGACCCAATTTAAGCTGAAAAATCAAATTGGGCCATTCATTGTGAATAACAGAGAAGCTGCCAATGAGACAAATGTCAAACTTAAAGAGTATAAGTTCCCATGTAGTTTTACATGGAAGTATGACCCACAAGGTATTTTGAGTGCAATAAGGGTAAAATGTAAGTTTCCTATTTACTTGCATGATCCTAAGCCCCATATTGAAAGATATGTAAATAAAATTGAATGGGAGCCAAACACCCTATATGATGATGATTCACAAGCAGTACAGGTAATACAGGTAGACAGTGGCAAAGGCAAACAGATTGAACAGACACAGGTGGCTTCTACAAGCAAAGATACCGATAATGTACATAAAAGAGACAGAGAAGGAGATAGTTTCATAGCTGAGACTATTGAGGACATAAAATTCAGAACTCCTTATAGTAAAAGAAGCAAGTCAACAGAAGAAGAAAAGGATAAGGCTGTAAATATTGATATAAATGATGAAGCAACAAGAATAGTCACTCAAACATTAGAAGAGCTTCAAAATGTAAAAATTGAAACACAACAAAAAGATACAGTCATGAAGGAAAACCAGGCTACTGTCGATTTGCCTCCTTCTTCTCACGAAACTGACAATATAGAGTCAGAGATTCAGATCAGATTCAGACAGATTAAAGAGAAGAATGAAGAGCTCAAGAATCAAGCTCATTCTAGATTTCTTAAAGAAAATCCTGGAAACAAAGATAGGATTCTTTCAGCATTTGATTATTCATCCAATAAATTGGTAATGTCATTATTGAAGCCTACAGTGGCTGAGCCAAAATCAGTGGCAGATTATTCCAAAATAGATCTTGAACTGGATGCAAATGCCATTCATGAATTAGATCAAATTGAATTTCATAGGAGCAATACTGAAATTCTATATTCCAAAATTGTCAGTAAAACTATGAAATCAATTAGGCTTGAGAAAACAGTGCTCAACCTCCAAAATCAAATGAAGTTGGACAAAGCCTCACTGTATGCTAATAATTTAAGAATAAAAGCACTAGAAGATATAGTGATTGAAGCAAGGGGTGACCCAGCCAACATTGAAGGGGAAAAAGTCTTAATTAAACAGAAAAATGAGGATATAGCTGCTCTTAGAAAACAGTTGAAGTTGCCTCAGAGTGAAAACTCTCAAGCAAAAGAAATTATACAGCAAAAAATAGAGAATGATGATTTAAAGCAGCTTGTACATCAAATGAAAGGTCAGATAAAAACAACGGAAAGTCAAATAGAAGCTCTAATGAAAGAGAATGAAGAACTAAGAAAAGCACAACCAATGGTCATTCCTACAGTGATCCCCACTGTAAACACTGCTATACCATCTACTTTGGCAGAACACTTGGCACCGAACGGAGTACTGCCAACTGCAGTGCCAATTGCTTCTCTAATCTCTGCCTCTTCTTCTTCATCCTCACAGAGGACCACACCACAAGACCAAGATAAAGAGATTCTTAGTTTGAGAGGCACTATTAAAAATTTGGAAAAATCCAAAAATGATGCCTTGACTACTTCTAGAGGACATGAGAAAAGGGCTGATCGACTACAAGAACAGTTAAAGATTCTGCAAGCACAAGTAAATCTTACAGATCAAGTGGCATTTATAAAAAATCATTTATGGACCAAAATTATTGATGACATTCATTCTCAATGGCCTTAAATTCGGATAATTTACGAACAGAGGGAGTTACTTCAAGTTGCTAGTGCAGAGATTGACAAGACTAAGAGGGAAATTGACAAAAAACCAGCCCAAGCAATCCAACTCATAGCTTTTTTAAATAGTAAGACTAGGGAAGAGTTGGAAGAATTAAAAATTGTTGATAGAACAGAAACCATTCTTCAAATCAAAAAGGTCCTGAACAAAAGAAACATAATGAGTAATCTAGAGGACCGGTGTAAAGACATGAATTTATCCATCTCAAGATTTTTAGCCAAATACAAAACATTGTCAGAAGTAGGTTTTCCTGATATTAAATTCACGCATTGAATGACAAGTTAATGCCTCAGAAAGATTATGATCTAAAAATCAGAAATCATGCAAAAGAGCAAGCCAGACAACAACTGCTTCAATGATCACTAACAGGCAGAATACTTCTTCAGTGTTTTGAAAATATGTTCTTTTTAGATAATGAGATCAAGAATATGTTCACTATCAAGCCTAACTTTGCCAAGTATATAGAGGCAGATGAAAGTTACAGAAAATTGAAGACTATGAAGATCCCCTCTGCAAAAAAGTGGCAAGAATTCACACATCTGCTGTGAATTTAATGGATAAAAAACAGGAAATTCACTTGGAAATTCATTTTTTACTGTTACCTCAAATGGTAAAAATACAGGGTTAAAGTGCACAACAACAATCAGTTCAAATTAGAATAATCGGTTCTATTTTTTCTTGTAAAAAGGTAACAGCTTGCAAACTATTTTGCAGCTGTCCCTCTTTTTAAGTTTTCTTTCCTATTTTTGATTAAAACATTATCTCAATTCCTGAGATATTTTGTAAACATTTTTTTGTATAAACACTTCACAATTCGAAGTATTCAGTGTGAATAAAATTTCTCAAGACAACTATAGTTCGTGCTCTCTACTTGGCATTTTAATGTTTTCTACTTTGTTCGTGCTCTCTACTTGGCCATTGGCCTGTGGGTGATATGGAGTTGTAATCTTGTGCCGAATGTGGTAGTTTTGCAATGTTTCAGCTAATTTATTACCTACAAATTGTGGTCCTCCATCTGTGATTATGTCCCTTGGGAGACCATAGCGCACAAATATTTGGAAAAGAAACTGTACTACAGAGTCCTCTGTAGCTTTTGAAACTGCCTCTGCTTCGACCCACTTAGTGACATATTCAGTTGCAACTAGGATGTATGTTTTTTGGTTTGAGGGAGGACTAATAGGGCCAAAAAAATCAAGTGCCCAGCATTGAAATGGTTCAATCACTAGTTGAGGGTTCAAAGGCATTTCATCAGACTGCCCAGGGCGTCCTGCCCTTTGGCAGCTATCACAGGCCTGCACGAATTTTTTGGCATCCTTAAATATGGTAGGCCAGTAATAGCCTGTTCGTAAAACCTTATGGGCAGTTCTACGGTTCCCAGTTAGATCCCCTTCTTCAATCTTCTTATCTGTAGCTTAAGGATTCTTAAGTGCCCTTTTGCTCAGATTCCATCCACTCCATCAAATCAAGCCTATACATAGCCTTAGAAGGTCACCTATCTTGCCCTTAGCACATTTGCATCTCTCAGCCTTATTTCTTAGTTCTGCTTGCCTAGAGAGTTGACTCCATTGCCCAATATTCTGGTAGATCCTTCTGGTTTACCTTGAAATCTCTTTATTCCCACCAATCTTTTAAAATCAAACCCAAATACACAATCATAGCTAGCCTAATATCTGTTACTAAAACAAAGCTAAATCATACGGAGAGATCCCTCTCTAGAGTTCAAGAAGGATAGATCTTGAATTCCCAAAGCGGTTCTTGGTTACCCCTGGTGTTCTTAACTACAAAAATCCCTATCCCACAACCTGAGAATTACTAGGGTGATAACATGCCTTGGGGGTATTATGATCCTTGGAGGAAACTCCCACAGCTAGAAGAGTTGACAGAGAAAATTGGATCGAGTACAAAGGTGTGGCAGGTGGGTTTTACCCTGCACCAATTGTTATGGTGCATATATGATGTGTATTACAGTTTATCTTATAATTTTGTTGAAGTAGCATACAACAATTTACATAGTGATATGAGAACCACTCTTTAGAGTATACATCGATTTTGTACACATGGCTTTTCAGTTGCTTTTTAAGATATATCATTGGTGATGCTCACATGATTATATAATGAACCATTAAGTTGAACTATGAAATTATTCCTCACAACACACACATATTGATGAATTAATAATTTTTCTCATATAATTTTTTTAATCTATTTTGAAAAAAAAAAAAAAAATTATATAATTATTTCTAAGAAGAACAAGAGAGAATTCCTTACCATATCTTCGTAAAACATATAATAGCAAGAAAATTAATCTATTGAAATTTCATTTCCAAACATATTCATGGAGAAAAATGAAGATTAAAAGGATATATTCATGGATTTACCTATAACATCACCTCATAATTAAGAATGTAAATGTACAATATTGATGATACATAGGTTAGGAGAAAATTAATCTATTGAAATTTCATTTCCAAGCATATTCATGGAGTAAAATGAGGATTAAAAAGAGATATTTATGAATTTACTTATAACATCACCTCATAAAAGTGTAAATGTCCAATATTGATAAAATTTATTTATATATGATAAATAATAAACCTTTATCTCACATGTATCATATAATTTTATAAACAAACAATTGCACCGGGGGTGCAATCCTCAAAACTTTTAAACTGTCTAATGTATATGTACCTATTTAAAGTATTCAGGGCCCACATTACAAATGCCCAAAGTGAAATATTTGCGCATATGTTATATATGAGCCAATGGTTTAAATAACTATCGGGCGGTGAAACAAAACTTATAACAAAATATTAATAAAACTATATCATACGTCCGGACTTCAAAAAAAATAAACCCAATTTCAATCACAAATTCGCGTTCCAAAATAGCCTGCCGATGTCACCCTAATTTGTGATGCGAAAACTTCATAGAATACGCCATATAAAAATTCGGGTCCGTTTTTTGGCTTTTCATACGGAGGAAAACTTTTACGCGAAAATCAAATTAATTCCGCCCTATAATGTTTCGGGTCCGGAATTCCACAATGCAGACGGGCCAAAAAATAACGCGATCGAATCGCCTGCTTCCACGTGGATGGCTGATTTGGTCTGTGGTCTGTGGGACCATGTTCTTCTGAATTAAAATCTCCCGCTTTTACTATTAAATTGCTCTGTTTCCAAAACAATACAGCGCTCTGTTTTCAAGTGTGCAGGGACTGTGATTTCAAAACCAAAATTGACTGTTCATCAGTTTTAGAAAGCGGTTGTTTGACAGAGCCATTCAAACAAATTTAGAAAGCGGCCAGAGGACAGGGTAGTTGAAATTAATATTTCAACATCCCCCATTCACTGAGAATACCCTCCTTGGTGCCTTCTTCGCCGGACTGCGATGTGTTCATCAACAGTTGTGAACCCGATGTTCGTTTCTTCGCCAGGCATATTCACAACAATCTTGTTTCCAGAGGATTGCGAGTCTCTCTCGACAGCATAGAATTGCAGGCTGGACAATCCATACCTTCACAAATCAAAGACGCAATTAAAGGAGCCTCTCTCATTATTACTATTTTCTCTCCAAATTATGCGCAATCACAAAGGTGCCTCCATTAACTACTCCTCGCGCTGCTCTGTAAACCGACCATTTTTTCAAAGGCCATATAACTGTTGTTTATTGCATATAAGTGTCGTTATACTGACGGCGGCCAGAGCGTCGCTATTGCGACGGATCCCTCTAAACGCCGTAATTGCGACACTTAGAAATTGTGTCGCAAACAAAGTGTCGCTATTGCGACGGATGCCTCCAAACGTCGCAATTGCAACACTTAGACATTGTGATGTTTGGAAGCATCTGTCGCAATAGCGACGCCTTGGGGAATAGTGTCGCAATTGCGATGTCTTCCTTCAAACGTCGCAACTGCGACACTTTGTCTAAGTGTCGGTATTATGACACATTTCTCTAAACGTCGGTATAGCGACAGTTTCGGGCGGGATTGAAAAAATTTAGGGAAATTTCCGACATTTGGTCAAAAGCGTTGGAAGAAAGTGTCGGAATTTCTGCCAAATGTTGTAGTGGAAAATATATCAATGAAGGATAAATTGAATACTCATTTTATCATAGAAACAATCTCATTGCATAGCCATGAAAGTCACAAAAGTATATTACAAGAGCTAAGAGTCTCCTATCTATCTCTAAAATTTGAATCCTAATGAGCTATTTCTCTGCCCTATTTACCCTAAAGGGTAGCTACCAACAAATCCCTAAAAATTTGGTGATTTTTCCCCTTTAACTGCAAGAGAAATGGAGCTGTGGTTCACTTGGTCTTCCACTTTCTTGGCCGCCTTTGATTTTGAGTTGTTGGAGGGAATCTTGAGGATCATTTCGTTGCCTTTAGGAGTTAAGGAGGTGTTCAAACCCCCTATAATCTCTCCTTGTTGTCTACTCTGAGCTTCGATTGCACAATATTCAATAAAAATGGAATATCTTCGTGATTACCCTGCATTTAAACTATATTAGGCATTTGAAGTGTGACAAGCCCCAATCACCATCTACAATAATAAACATATGACCATAATGTAATTAAATGTGATAAAGAGAGGCTAAAAAGGCTAAAAAGGTGACAATTAACCTCTCAAAATATAATTGATGATGGTGCTCATCATCGCCCCCATACTAGATGGTTTCTCATCCTCTAAGAAACTTAGTCCTCCTTATTCATCTCTTTTAGTGCCTTAGTGGCCCCTCTAACATGCCAAGGAATAAGTGAAGGAGTTCCCTCAAGAGGGTAGAATCCAAAATTCATTTCTGCCTCTTCCCATTATTTTTCTTCCTCAACTTGGTATTTCCATTCACCCAATCCCATCAGCAAAGGTGGACTGAGTTTCAAGCCAAGCCATTGGATCTTCATTTTCTGCATAGCCCTCTTGTACAATGGTGGCCTCTCTAGGGTATTTCTCAATATTTCTTGGGTATGATATTCCATGTTCCTGAGGCTAAGGGGAGGGGGGAATTCCATCTTCTTTAACTTTCCATTACAAATTCATCTTCCAATAATCTAGAAATTTCATCCAAATGTGCAATGACATGTGCTTGGGTGTTGAGGTACTTGTCTACAAGGCTGCCATCATTTTCTAGCATGAGTTGATTGTTAATGACTCCCCTAGGGCTGAATAGAACTACCCTTATGTGTATAGGCTCTATTTTTTCTCTTATCATCAACCTTTTTACCTCCTCTACACTTGCCTCCTCATTGACCATCCAAGAGGCTAATACCATCAATTGCATGTACCCCAACTTAGGGTTAGGGTCGCATATATTTAAATCTGTCAAAACAAGATTGTGCATATAAAATTATGTTAACTTGGCCATGCCTCCTATGTTGGATTGATTGCATAAGTCAATAAACTGGCTGCAGTTTTGAAAAGGCAATGATGAATGAGATTCTAGTGTCTTAATCTGAAATTGTAGCCATTGTTCTTTTAGGTAGATGGCATAGGATTTTGAAGGATATCTATGATGGATTGCATCCATGCACAAATCTGCCATGGTGAATATGTTTGTCCTTTTTTTGGAGTTGGATTTGTAGCCTTGCATTTTTCTTCTTCTATTTCTTGAAGCTTCTCCTTTAACATGGTTTCTCTGAGTCTAACATCAGCTAAATCCCTCCCCATTTCAGTGACCTTTTCTTCCATGATTCCTATACCGTGCACACCTTTTGTTTTTGAAATTTTCATCCAATGATCTATGCATGCTATTTCTTTCTCTAGCTGATAAAATAGAGGGACTGTAATATTTTGAGGAACCATTCTTCCTCTTTCAATAAATGTATAGTAGGAAAACAGATTTGGCTGAGGACTAGGGTGTGAAAGTGTTGAGATGTCTTTAGGGAAAGGTTTTAGGGAGGTAGGCTCCTCCTTTTGTTTTTTATCTTCCTTCCCTTTAGAATCCTTCCCTTCAATATGTGCCTCATTTTCAACATCTCGGGCCTCTTTCCCTTCCAAGGGTGCCTTATCTCCCTCCCCCATCATTTTTGTTGCTCTGTTTGTGGCACTGTTGGAGTTTCTTGTAGTACAGACATTTTTTCCTGTAGAAATCTATGTTTTGCATGTAGAAATCCCTCCTTTTCTTGCTTCTCCTTCTTTTTTGCCTCTTGAGAGTCTGTGGGGGTTGGTACATGTTTAAGGGATGCCATCCTTCAATAATGTATCCTTCTATAGGTCACGGGTGTCCTCTGAGGTGAGGTGGCCTCTTGAACTTTCTCTTCTTCTAAGCGTATGTCTTTTTTTTGGGCGACTCCTCAATTTTTATAGGTATTTTTTCGAGTATGTGGCTTCCCTTGTGTTACCCTAACACTCTTTCTAGTTCTAAAGTACATGGGGGTTTTCCTTCTTCTTTTGGCCTTCACTAGTCTAATTAAAGTGGCTAAGGTAGTAGCCACTTGTTTCTTTGATACTTCTAGTGAAATGTTGGTCTTTTGGGGAGAGGTTTGAGTGCCCATCATAGGGTCTAATGTCTCTTCCTCCCCTATTTGATCTTCCTTCTTCTCTTCTACTTATTCCTCCTCTTTTTCATCTTCCTCTTTTTATTCTTCTTTCCCTTGCTTTGTTTCTAGGGTTTATGTGTTTTATGCTTTAGTATCCATCTCTTCTTCTTCTTCATATTCTCCTTTTATCTCTTCACTCTCCACTCGTTCTTCTTCCATTTCCCTCCCTCCAACACTAGAGGCAGGGTTTTTTCCAATTTGTGTACCTATGAATGCTTCCCTATCCATATCTATGAAAGTGGACCAAGATGCAGGGGTGTTCAATCTATTTAGAGCATCTCCTATTATAAGCTTGATGAGGCCATGGTGAGCTAAGTGTTGGTACTTTCTCTTCCTCACCTTTTGGATCATGTCCCTAATTGAATGTAGGAGGAACTAGGGGATCTTTAGTGTTTTTTCTAGAGGGACATATCCTTGGAACCTAAGCTCATTCAATAGTGTGAAGTGGTATCCATAAACCACACTCAGTCTTCTCACTCCATTTTTCTCCTCAATTAATTCTTTATTTGGCATAAATAAACTCTTTTTGGCTGCAGTGCTAGACACCATATCTTCTCTATTCCACTTGACTCTAAGAGGCAAATTTGTCACTCTGCTAATCAATTTTGGTGCAATGGTGATGGCTAGACCTCTCACCACAGTGGGGGCCCTATCATCTACTTGTGCATGCAGGGCCACTACAAATTCTTGAGCCACCTCCTCATCAAATCTCTTCAGGAGCTCGAATAATCCTAGCCACTGATTATTCCTAAAAATTTCCACCACCTGAGGGTGTAAAATGATCCCCTTGATATCTATGGGTTCCCTTGTTTTAAAATATCCTCTAATTTAATGGTTGTGTTAAGAAGGTGGTTGAATGGTTTTTTCTGAGAATATTGGTGATGTGTGGTGTTATATTTTATCACATTACATAAACTCAGACTACCATGACTCTATTTCATCAATCGGTGATCCGGATTTATGCAGGAACGCAACAGAATACAGATATAACCATAGATACAGAGATGCAGCGGAAATAATGCTTCAATTTATTAATAAACGAATGACTGAAATAAGCTTACAAACATAATGGAAACAAGCTAGGGCGCTGGTAGCATATCTCTAAGAAGAGATGTAGCGTACGCAGGCCTCTAAACTATGTTACATTGAGGCTCGCAGGCCTATTACAGACATAATGAAAATAGATGAGCTATGGTACTGGCAGTGTATCCCTGAGAAGAGATGTGGCGGCTACCAGCCCTTGAACTGTGTTACAATGCAGACATGATGGAGATGTGGCGCGCTAGGGCACTGGTAGCGCTTATCTCTGAGAAGAGATGTATCGGCTCCCAGCCCCATGAACTATCTTACAATGAGGCTCGAGGGCCTATTTACTGTTGAAAAACAATGTAGAATCGGAAACGTCCAAAACCCTAACCGTAGGAGATGAAGCGCCAAAACTGTGGGCCCCGTTTGGGTAAATTGGTGGTTCAACCTCTTGGGGACGTAACTTTGGCATCCGATCTCCGTTTGACGCGCTCAATAGCTCGTTAGAAATATCTGTCTGAGGAGTACAATTTTTGAACGAGCAACATCGGTCCATGGACCCATGTTGCTCTCTGTTTTCCCAAAAAAACGTCGTTTAGGGCCTCAAAACGGCTCCAGAAGTTCAGGACCCGAAAAACTGCTAAAAATAGTAAGCTGTACCGAAACTTACAAACTGAAATAACTGATGGTGGGGGTTCAAATGGACTCGATGGGTCGCCACCAATATCTACCTGGATTATTAATGCCCCAAAACGGCTCCAGGTGTGCAGGACCCGAAAACCTTCTATAAATAGTAAGTTGTGCTGAAGCTGAAAAACTGAAAGAATTGATGCTGTGGGTCAAAATGGAATAGGTGGGAGGCCACCAATATCCACCTGGATCAATCGGCCTCTTAAATTTTTAATTACTGTTATGAATGTGTATAAATTTTCATGGAAGAAATTCACAATTTTGGTGAGGTGACATCCACTTACCTCTGAGCTCTGGTATTTCTTGCTTGGGACATGGTGGTTTTAGGTGTGAATACCACTGGTGAATGGCTCTTGCTGCAATTCTGGGCATTATTCAACCTTTTGTAAAATTTCTTGTAGCATTAGCAGTTTCTTGTAGCACGGGGTTTGCATGTAGACTTTGGCCTTGGTGCGGAGTTCTTCAATGGATCCTGTCACCCTCCTTCTCTCATTTCTCTAGAAATTCTTAATCAAATGTGGAGAATGAGCCAAAACTTCCCTTTATGTCAATTTGAATGAATTTTGAGCGGAGTGGTGACTTAGACTTTTGCACGGGTTTTCCTCTTTTGGACCGTTGGTCCCACTCCACTTAATCATTGTATTTTTCCTCGAAATCACCTCCATATCCTTGTGAACTCACCCTTAACTAATTTGACTACCTAGGTGGCATGTATACTTCACTTCTCGTTCAATTTAACTTCATGAGGTGCCCAAGTTAATTGGCCACCTTTTTTTCATTTTTAACCTCTGATTCTCGACATTAATTGATTTTGATCAACATGATGCATAGCGAGAGGGTGAAGGGCCATACCTGAGCCTACCTATTTCTAAGGATTTTCAGACATTATTTGATGCATGGAGCTGGTGTTTGGTGATAGCCATGGTTTTTTTTCCCTTTGCTATGTTTTTTTTGTATGCATCTTTCTAAGTGAGAGGCTTATTTTTGAGTGAGTTGCTTAACACTTTTATTTGTGTGTTCTTCTTGCAGGTATTGAGTGGAGGTCCTCATGTGCTATTTATGGTGTGGTAATCCTCCTGGAGTCTTCTGGTGGTCATTTGGAGCCATATCCAACAACTTCTTCTCACTTTTAGGCTTGTTGTGTCATGTATAAGATTGCTAATGGAAGTGATTAACTTCATGTAGCAGTTTCCTTTATGTTTCTTTAGAGCTCCAGGTTGCTGAGAAATGAGGGGAAATAGTGTATGGAGGTTAGGGACGAAGATATGGATTGATTGGAGTGATGGAGATATGAGGGTAGAGGCCCCATGTCAAGATATGGGTGACCTAGCTACTAGTGGCGAAAAATAGGGTTTAGAGAGTGAATACTCATGCATGGAGTGGAGTGATGGTTAGGAGTGGTAGGTATAGAAAAAAAAAATTATTTTCATGTTGTTCTTGAAGATTAGATGCCCTTCAAAGAGATTCCTTTATCGTATATTACTTTACTATAGCAGTACAGGGTTTCCTATATCACTATGAGAAATCTTGTAGCAACTAGGACATGCTATAGAAATTACAGACAAGAGAAAAATATGGGATTTTTTCTCACCTGAAGGGAGAAATGGGTGAATGGATGCATTTTGGGGTTTCTTATGGAGTGGGTAGGTAGAAGAGAGATAGGAGAGAGGAATAAATCTGCTCCTCTTTGTGTAAACGCCCTTGATCAGCAACCTGCAAAGAAGAAATAAGTGAGTGCATAGGTGTTGTTTTAATTTTTTCGTTTTCTCTTTTTTTCTTTGTTTTTTTTTTCTTTTCTCTTTTTTTTTTCTTTGAGGATGGGTGGGCTACCTCCATAGAGGTTTTTAACCCACAAGCCTCCCTTGGGCACCTCTAAGAGGCTTTCACCCAAGGATATTTTATTTCTTTTTTTTTTCTTCCTTTTTTTCCTCCGGGATTGGCTCATAGAGTTTTTCAACCCAGGAGTTTCCCTTGGATGCCTCAGAGAGGTTTTCACCCATGCCACTTTATTTTTTTCTTTTTTCTTTTTTCTAGGAAGGAGAGGCCCTAGAAACTATGGATCTTCGAAGGACATACACCTCCCTGTTTATGGAATTAATAAACTCATCCCCAGAGATGAGCTTCTTGTACACTTTGAGCTTGTAACCATTGACAAGCAGGGGAATCCAATCCTCATCTATGGTTATGATCTTAACAACAACATTTTGGTAGAATTTTTCCACTTGGTAAGGTCCCAACTATCTTTTCATTAATTTTCCTTTTAAGTCCTTTAACCTTGAGTCATAGAGTAGCGCCCAATCTCCTTCTTGAAATGTATTTTGTCATGCCAAACCTTCCTTTTCAGTTGAATTACCTCTGTGTGAAGGAGTGCCTGCATTATTAACTCGTCCAAACCACTTAATTGCAGAAACCTTTCTTGTTGGGCCTTTTTGATATCTAGGTCTAACTAAACTTCCATTCTCAAGGTGTTGTACTCAAATTCAATGGAAAGAAGAGCTTTCTTCCCATAGACTAAATCATGAGTAAACCATTTGGTTTTCTTCCAATCGATATTGTAAGCCCAAGTTGCTTCCACCAATATATCTCCACAATCTTTTTTGTTTCCGCTCAAAACCTTGGTGAGGATATTTAACAAGGCTCTACTTGTCACTTCCACGTGGCCATTTTCTTGAGGATAATAAGCAGTGGAAGTCTTGTGCTTTATCTTGTGCCGCCTCAGGATGTTTTTAATGAGATGAGATATAAATTGAGCCCCCTGATCAGTGACTGCCTCTCTAGGGTATCCAAACTTATAGAACACATTTTCTCCTAGAAACTTAGCTACATTTTCCTCTATTTCTACCCTTATAGCCCTTATTTCATCCCACTTGGTTAAGTAGTCACTACAGACTATGATATACCTCTTCTGTCTGGATGGTGGATCAATGGGTCTAATGAAGTCCATGCCCCATTTTTCAAATGGCTCTAGAGCCACCTGAGGGTGCAAAGGCATTTCATCCTTTGATGTAGGTCTCCACATAATTTGGCACTGGTCACACCTACTCATGTATCTCTTGGAATCTTGGTGTAGGGTAGACCAATAGTAACATTCTTACAAAGATTTAAGGCTGTCCTTTTTGCAGCAAAGTGGCCCCCACAACGACTATCATGACATGCCGATAGGATGTCAAACACCTCTTATTCCCTGACACATCTTATGATAATTTATTCAGGACCCAACTTGAAGATATTTCCACCAATCCAGGTGAAAGGGGTGATTTTCCTAATAATCTTGCTCTTCTCCCTAGATGAGAGGTTTGGAAGGAACTTTTTAGCAACCAAGTAGTTATCTATGTCAAAAAACCAAGGAGAGAGTGTTGAGATAGAAATATGTATTCATCTGAAAGTTGATCATCCACCATCACTTCCTCGTATGTAGGTAGAGTTATTCTTGATAATAAATCTACAACAACATTCTCCTTTCCTGGTTTATCAACAATTGTTAAGTCAAATTGTTGTAATACCAACAACCATCTAATTATTCTAGCATTAACATCGGGTTTATTCATTAATTACTTGATGGTTGCATGGTCAGTATGTACAAAGGTCTAATAACCAGTAATATAATGTCTAAATTTGTTTAAGGAATGGACAATCGATAAAAGCTCCTTTTATGTGACAATATAGTTGATCAGTTCAGCTTTGGACAAATTATTGCTAATGAAATAGATGGCGTAGGGTAATTCATCTTCTAATTTCACCAAAGCTTCCTCCACAGCTTTTTCTGGTGCATCTGTGTGGATGTGGAAAGGCATAGCCCAATTTGGACCTCGGAGAATGGGGGCAGTAGTTAACTTTTCCTTAATGAGCTCAAAAGCTTCTTGACAAAAAATGGACCAGAAAAGCTCAGAATCTTTGGCCAATAATCCAAATAATGGAAAAGCTAATTTTCTGAAGTCTTTAATGAACCTTCTATAGTAGCGAGCCAAACCTAGGAAAATTTTGACATTTCTCTGCTTTTGAGAACATGCACCCTTTTTATGATAGTGGTTTTTTTTGGGTCTACCTATATTCTTGTTTGTGATATTGAGTGGCCCAGGACTACTCCTACTCTTTTTAAGAATTCACACTTTTCTGCACTCAGGGACAGATGCATCTCGATGCACCTTCTTAGCACTTTTCCCAAATTAGAGAGAGCCTCTTGGAAGTCATCCCCATAAGGTTTGAAATATTCCATGTAGATTTCAATGGAGTCATGGAATAGCTCAAAAAATATGCTCGAGACTTCTCTTTAGAAATTAGCTGGGGCATTGCACAACCTAAAGGGAAGAAATTTGTAAGCGAAGGTGCCTTAGGGACATGTCAAAGTAGTTTTTTCCTAGTCTTCAAGACTAATTTGGATCTGGTTATACCCACTAAACCCATATAGGAAGGAAAAGAACTTATTCCCTGCAAGGCCATCTAGTACTTGATCTATAAAGGGCAAGGGGAAATGGTCCTCCTTAGTGGCTTTGTTTAGTTCCCGGTAGTCAACACAGATTCGCCATTTTCCATTCTTCTTTAGGACTAGGGCAAGAGGAGACACCCACTCATTATCAAATATGGGATACATGAAACCTACATCCAATAATTTATTTATTTCTTCCTTCACTATTTCCATTAGAGTTGGGTTCAACCTCCTTTGGGGTTGGTGCATAGGCTTTCATCCTTCTTTAATGTAGATATGATGTGTGCACACCGAGGGATGCACCCCTTTCATGTCTTTGTAGTCCCAAGAAAATGCATCAAGGTTTTCTTTCAAGAGTTGGCATAGCTCCTCTTCTTCTTTGGCTGAGAGGGATGAGTTAATTTTCAGAGATTTTGATGGGCCAAATTCCAAAGCCTTGGTGGTTTCATAAGTTGAATCAACTGAGTGCAACTCCATTCAAGGGTGGCTTCAGGCTCTTTGACTGGGTCATCGAGTGGACTGTCATTGGGGGGTTGGCTCTGAATGATGTGGTCGATGAGCTCATCCTCATCAAGGTCCACCCCTCTAAGTACATCATCTATGGTACAAATGTGGTAGGGCGTAGTGATGTATAATTCATCTTCTTCTTCATCATCCTCCAACCACAAAGTTAGGTCACGGTCAATGGAAGGCTACGTAGGAGGATATAATATCAATTGTTTAGGCAAGGGCCCAATCTTTAGAGTCATGTTGTGGGCCCAACAATTGATATAAGAATCGGCAGTGGCTAACCAACGTCTTCATAGAATGAGAGGATTTCCATTAAACTAGGTTTTTGGATGGAGGACCAAGAAATCTATAGGGCACTCCCAAGAGTCGATTGAAACCATAAAATCCTCAACAATTCCTTTCGGAGCTACTATGGACAGGTTTGCAAGTTGCAAAACCGTTGTGGTTTTCCTCAAATTCCCTTGGAGCTTGAGTTTAATAATATTTTCCTTGGTCATTACATTAATGGCAGCCCTGAGATCAATCAGGGTATTGGGTACTATTTCTTAAGTGATTCAGGATCAAGGGTGCAATTGGGTCTTTTGTAGTTTAGCTGGAATCTTTCTTCATAATCCTCTAGGGATTCATAAGGTCCTAGAGCCATCCTAAATATTTCCTCCTTAGCTTCTGTGGATATACAATAGTCCCTGTATTTTTTGTTAAAGGAATCTTGCATTTGTGCCCAGGTAGTGATGTTGTTCCCAGGAAAACCCATGAACCAGTGCAAGGTTGCATCCTTAAGGGTGGATGGGAGCAATTTCAACTTTTGGTCATCTGAGTCATAGTCATAGGTCCTACAGACAACAATAAATTCAAACATGAAGGTGTCAGGATCCTCGGAGGTAATTCCATGGAAATGTGGAAGGGCTGAGGGACTAATGTTCTTCATCCTAGTTTCCCCATCAGTTTCTCAAAGACCTTGGGTCCCAATCTCAACCATGGCTTGAATTTGTGAAGCAGGTTCCTCAGGTGAAGCAAGTTCTTCTTCCTCTCCAATAGGTTCTTAAAATTTTTCAAGAGACTCGCCTATGGTGTGTTCAACCTCACATTCACTAAAGAAGAGTGAAGGGTAACTCTGTGGGGATGTGGAGGTTTTTGGTAAAAAAATTCCTTGGTTATCCCTACTCCTACGAGGCATGAAAGTCAAATTGTTTTTTTTATTTTTCAATATTTTGGAACTGAATGTAAAAGAAAAGAAAAAAATAATGCTAAAAACAGAATCGAAGCATCTATTTAGACACCTCCTCGGCAACGACACCAATAAGTGGTGAGCATTGGTATTGCACCAAGTGTGTTTCAACACCCAGAGGCTACTCTACTTTAATTTATCAACCTGGGGTGTGTACAAACTTGGAGGTGGTAGTGTTATATACACAACTGATGCATTCCACTCATGCCATCCTCTTCTTAGTCCTACGAAGGGGTGCTACTGCTAGGGTTACTTCTAGGGGATGACGTCTGTCACACTTATGAATGAAACCTAAGACTGTAAATAAATCAGCACCATTACTCTATCAGTAAGAAATAAACTATTCTAAAGCATAAGGAAAGAACTAGCTATTTGCAAGAAAGGAAATCCACAATTAGGCTAAAGCAAGAAATAGAGTTAAATTAAGTGGCATTCATAAAGTAAATTTCTGAATTAAACTTGTGGAAAGGGAAACTTATCTAGGCACACATTGTTGGGCCAAATGGCTAATTAACCTCTAACTACTTCATGCTTGACTACTATGTTTTAACAATGCATCTACACATAAGCTAACTATGCTTGTAAACACTTGGTTTTGCAGCAAAAGAAGGAAGCGCTAAGGTAGCTTAAGAAGGTATTGGCCTCATGGATTCATAGTTAAAGGTGTATTGGAGGTTTCTTCAGGTCTAGGTGAGGTGAGAGATGGTTTATGGGCTGAAGAAGTGGTTGACTGGAGCTGCTACGGGATCTACTAAGGGGTTTCCTGTAGTGCTACACGATGTCCTAAAATGCTACAGGAAATAGGTTAAGGGTAGTTTGAGGCATAAATGTTGAGGAAAGGGGTAGGAAAGGTGTGATGAAGGTGGAATTAGATGGATGGAAGGTCCAACCCCTTGGCCAAGCTCTGAACTTCTTTCAAAGCGTGTCTTGCACCTCCAGGGTAGCTCTAGGTGTTGTCGTGAAGATCTCAAAAAGTAGGGTTGAAGGAGAATTTATTGAAAGTAGGTTGTTGGAGGGTGGAAACTAAAGCTAGGGATGCTGGTGGAGACCTCGTCTACTCCTCTACTAAAACTTGCAAGAAAACCACCTATTCATGAAATTAACATTCACAAATATATGATGAAAATGGTGGAAAATATGAGTTGAATTTAATAAGAAAACCTACCTGTGCATTTGAATCAGAAACCTAACTCAATATTCATAACATGTTCATGATAAATACAACAACCTATCTATCCTTTCCAAGAAATCATAAACTGAAATAAATTTTAGGTCTGTGGGGAATTTCTTCCCTCCTCAAGCTCCAATGAAAGAGGTGAGAGAGGGAGGCTTTGACACAAAAATTTAGAGTTTTACATGCTACTATACCATGATCTACAAGAGCCTAACTACAACAACATGAAATGGAAGAAAACTAAACACAAAAAAATGAAATGCAAGGAAACTAACTACAACACATGAAATAAACTAGCTACAATGGCACAAAAAGTAAACATAAATACACAAGAGATATTAAGGCCAATGGATTGGGCCCTAACCCACAAGCTCAACTCTCTGAAACTAGATCAGTGAAGGATAAACTGACTACTCATTTTATTGCAGAAAAACCTCATTACATAGCCATGAAAGTCACAAAAGTATATTACAATAGCTAAGAGTCTCCTAACTATCTCCAAAATTTGAATCCTAATGAGCTCTTTCTCTGCCCTATTTAAGCTAAATGGTAGCTACCAATAGTGCCATAAAAAGTAGGTGATTTTTCCACTTTGACTGCAAGAGAAGTGGAGCTTTGGTTTACTTTGTGTTCCCCTTACTTGGCTTCCATTGATTTCGAGTTGTTGGAGGGAATCTTGAGGATCATTTGGCTGCCTTTAGGATTTAAGGAAGTGCTAAAACCCCCTATAATCTCTCCTTTCTATCTAATCAGAGATTTGATTGCACGATCTTCAACAAAAATGGCATATCTTTGTGATTATCCTACATTTAAGCCATATTAGGCATTTGAAGTATGACAAGCCTTAATAACCATCTACATTAAGCAACATATGACCATAATGTAATTAAATGTGATAAAGAGAGACTAATAAGGATAAAAATGTGACAATTAACCCCTCAAAAGATACCTAATGATGGTTCCCATCAGCTATTGCATCAATTTATTTGTGTTATTAATATGCTGGTTATGAGCATGTATTCGATGAGTGATGATGTATGGATCTATTCATGTTTTTTCCTGTAAATGAATATCCCATGTATCTATGGTAAATTTATTGTATAATAGCTTATGGTGTAAGGGATCGATGCTTCTTAACCATTCTCTGATAAGAAAGATACCCCTTTGCGTAAATCTATTGTTTATGCTTGTAGATGCTATGTTTGTGACATGTTTGAAGAAATTCCTGTCATGGTTGGATGGGGTCGAATGATTTTGGGTGGAAGTGACTCCATCCATATGTTTTTTTTGATGTTATTTAACCTCTCCTAAAGTTATAGGAAGTTCTGGGTAGTGACCTGGGCTCAAGGGCCGAAAATGTGGCACTAATCCTGGAGCTATAGGTGGAAAATTCGTTGTTTGGCCTGATCCACTACCTTCCCAAGGCTATCCCACAGATCTAAACCCTAGAATCACTCCCTTGCCCTTATATTCCCGCGACTCAGCCTCAAAGGGGCTAAAATTCAGTCCCCACTCAGGGAACAAGTCCCTGGAAGGTTGGGTTACCTCATCGGGATGTCGATGATGCAGTGTAAGGTGTGTTTTTTGTGTTTCCATCGGTTCCACTTCCTTAAGGTCATCTAGGAGGTTAAATCTCATATTAGTAGCCTCTTGTCACATGTTTATCCTGATTGGCCGGATACTTGGGTAGATGTGGGAAAAGGGTGTTACAACAATCTTGTTGGTTGTAGGTGTCATTGAACACCGAGGATGGTGTTCCCCCAAGACGAAGGGTTTTGTAATAGCCCTGGTCAAAAATACATGTAAATAATGTTAATAAAGGAAAAATAATAACCAAAGTCATGGGACACATCTTCGAAGTTTAATTTTGGGAAACAAACCCTAGTGTGGGTGTTCATTTGGTTTATTATGGCTAAGGAAATTGGCAAAGGAAAAGGCAAAGGATTTTTAAATGCAAAGTGGCATTTATTGGAATTTTATTTATGAAAATAATGGAAATTAGGATAAAATGAAGGTAAATGGTCAAAGGTTACATTTGAGGCGGAAAATGAAGGAAAACTAATGGAAAATGAATACAATAGAGGCCGAATTAATAAAAACGCTTATGAGAATCATTTTGTAGCTTTTTGTTAGTTCAGTTTTGGAACTCTCTCTCTATTTACTCTCTCTCTCTTAATAGTGGACACTTAGAGAATACTTGGAGCACTCTAGAATTGGAGGACTAAAGGAAAAGGAGGGAAAAGAAAGCAAGAGGGAGAAAAGATCAAGAAAGGAAGAGTAGGATTAAGAAGCTACAACGGAATTACTTTTAGGTATCGAGTTGTATGTATGCTTTCCTTACTAGTTTTGGCATACATGGCACATGCATGTGTATTCTTGATTCTCTTGATGTCACTGGCAGGGGTTTTGTCAGGTGTGATATTTTTCTTCATCCTTACCTTCTCATTTTCGTGTAGCCATGGTGTGATGGGATTCTCTTTTTTGGTTGAGATGGATTGTCAGATGGATTCAAAGTTGAGTGGGGTGGTCTCTAGAGAAGAACATAAGGCCTAGGAATCCATGAACTAGTGAAGATGGGATTCTAGTAAATCTTGATTGTGTGTACCTTGACGGGCTTAGGAATCCTAGACTGGTGAATGGTGGGATACATGGTACATCCTAGAGGTGTATGCCTTTGATTATGCCTTGGAATCCTCAACTGGTGAATGTCAGGATATACGATAAAGCATAGAGACTGGAGATATACAAATTCCTCACATTTTAGGTGGAGATATCTGGAGGCATCCATGCTTGTTTAGGGCCTAATGATCTGGTGGGATTACGGTAAAGCTTGTTTGTATTAATGAAGGCTGAGGTGGTTTTTCCTCTGGAATGCCTCGTTGGTTTTGTTGTGAGTCCCACATTCATGCTTGGAATATGGCACAGGGGTGATTGGCTAAAAGAAATGTTTGGTTCAGCCCAATCTACGATCAATTGGTTTGTGGAAATCCCTAACTTGGTTGGCTTATGCATTCATAAATAATACCTCCTTCTCTTTTGGTATTTCATGTGTAAATTTACTTGTTCATTTTTTGTTTTTATGACTGTTATATTGTTGTTATTTTTGTTGGTTATATGTTGGTTATAAACATGGTTTATGACAGACTTGATATATGGATCTTATCATGTTCTGATTATTAAATGAATGAAAAATGAATATATCACTAGATGCTAATGCAACTATTTTGATGAGACATCAATGCTTCTTTATGAATCTCAGATAAGTATACGACCCCTATGGTCAGATATGTTGTTATGACATGTAGATTTCATATTTATGACATGTTTGATGAAATGCATTTCATGGATAGTAGGGGTCCAGTCAAGTCCTTGTACCAGTGATTGCATTAGTAGCCTTATTCCATTGTTTATATTCATTTATGGGAGTTTCATGAAGTTCTGGGCAGTGGCTTGAGACCTAGCCCTAAAAACATGGCTCACAATTTTGGGTCGTTGGCTCAAAACTTCCTAGAAAATTCCATAGTCACTGCCATGCCTTGTTGTGAGAGTAACTTGAATGCCTCAATCACATGCATGGCTTCTCATGGGAGTGGCTGAGGGTCCATATCAGCAATAAATGAAAGTTGTATCAAGGATTAAGCACCTAGAAGGGTTGGTTGCCTCCTAAAGGGTATGCATCTCTTAAGGTTAGATTGGTTTTTATTTTTTTGGCTCCACTTCCTTAACTATACATGGTGAATCTAATCACATCATAGCAACCTCTCGTCACATGTTTACCACAGTGGACCGGTTAACTTAGGTAAATGTCAGAGAAGTTTGTTACATAATGCATTAAATATTGTATGCTAATATGACATACAGAGAGGGAATAATGACCGTTACATTAACTATCACTACTCACCGAATTCAAACAAATGAGAAAAAATTTCTAACTGATCATGGAATATACATTATGAAATTTAAAGTATTACCAAGAACCAATTATGATCATGGTGATTATAAGTGTATCATACAATTTGATGAGTCAAGAATCATAGAAACAATGTCTCCAATGTGCAAGGAATAAAATTTTATACTAGATTAGACATCATAACCAAAAAAATTGTAGAAATAAGGATATCTATCCAATCAAGACAATTAACCTTGCCATTATGCTTGCTAGGAAAGTGGGCTTGCAATACATTCTACAAATAAAATATGGTTATTCATACAATGGCAAAGCAACAATACACATTTTCATATCCATTTCTTTATACATACTTTTATAATATATTATGCAGCAATTTCAATTTATTGAAAAATATGAGCTTTTCTTTATTTCAACGAAATAAGAATTGCAAAAATATGAATTCCTTTGATATTGTTTAAAAAGATAATGAAGAGAAGAGATGTAAGAGAAAATATCTTTTGCACAAAGAATTCAACATTTATAATATAGCTTAGGAAAAACTCAGTACAAGATTCAAGTACAGCTAGCTTGACAAGTGTTGTAAGTATAAAGATGAAAAATTTTCTACAAATTTTATATAGATATTTATTTAAAAATACTTATACTATATTCCTTAATATATTTTTTTTATGTCATGTTAAATTTGTTTATAACGCAATAATAGTGGCAAATAGATATTCAACTCCATTTGAACTTGCTTATATTATTTGTAATTATACTACTAGTTGTTATAACCCTATTTGGCACTCCATTATATAAACCCAATATCAACTTATCTGAGTTGTTTGGCTAAAATACATCTATTTTTACCTTTTTTTATACCTATGTGAAATTTATCCCATGTTAAAAGGGTGAGATTACATAATTGATCAATTTATCATAATTAGTTTTCCAAAATATTATAATTATGAGATAAAAATTATTTCATAATTGAGAAAAACTCATAATTGTGAAAAATGTTTCTATAGTTTTCCATTCCCAAGGAGGTCAACTTGACCCACTTGCGTATGATTTGGCTAGGGGTCCATTATTGTAGACATTTCCTAACTTCTCAAGCCCCTAGGCGTCTAGATACGTTCTCCCAGATGATTGAATGAGATTATATAATCTCGCCAAGAGGAAAGGGGGAAAGAGGAAGTATCCCAACTGTAGCGCAAGAACTTTGTTGTATTGGGAGAGGCTATGCTACAAGCTTGAGGAGAGGATATTATTTTTTGAAGGTATATTTATGTACTTTTACTTATATGATTAATAAAATTGATGTTCCTTCCCCTTATATCAGTTTTGCAGTAATTTATGTTTTTGATTTCTAGATGTTTTGAGCTGATGAAATTTTGCAGAAGATCACTTATCGTCTCTGTTTGGTTGTATTTGTGAGGAGGATTTTGGTCAGGAGTGGATGAAATAGAGCGCTTGATCAGAGCACAAGGATTCTTCATCAATCCCAAAACTCTGTACCAACCTACGATGAGGCAAGGTACTTGGTCACACTTTGTAGCATTATAAATTGCATCGAAACGACATGCATGGCCATCTGGATTGGCAATTGTTATTATATTGTCTTAGACATTCTATTTTGTTGTTTGGTTATCTAAATCGAGCACGCGATCGTGAAGCAATAGCTCCTTGCATAAATAAATGCAACACTAGTGCAACTACATTTGATAGAAAGAAGAATAATTAACTATGTAAAATGCAATAACAGATGTTAATTTATATACAAACATTGTTCAAAAACATTTATTCAAACCACCTCAAACAAAACTATATAATAGTCAATTAGAGACCGTATAGTGCAAAATTTACTCTGTAGACTAAAAATAATTCAAATGAAGCATATCTACAAAAAAAACCAAACATTGTTTATATTTTACGTGGCCTTCGTTTGCATAACATAATTACATTCAATAAAAATAATGTAGTGCAACATGTCACCTAGAAAAAATGTATGTCAAACAACTTGAGCTATGCTCACTAAATCATATAAAAAATAGTTCTAATTTATTTTTTATTTGATAGGTTATTCCAATATACACTTAATATGAGCAAAAATTATCTAACTACATAATATTCTCTTGGATTTCTGAAAAACAAGTATACTTTTACATCTCTTGAATTTATCTTTATTTACTTCTTTCTCCAAGTTATCAACACAACCTTCCTTCCTTGTCTATATTAAAAGCAATGAAAAAAAAAATTTAAGCACCATGTAACTGTACTTCAAACTTGAGAAACTTTTCACATAATAGTTAAACAATTTTTACATTTGAACATAATATGATTATTAATTTAAACCCATACGAATGTAACTATTTATATTTATGTAGGCACATACTCTAAATGTGATTTAGAAAAGACTTAATAGGGTTTCTCTACTTTGCAATTGAATTTAGTTCATATATATCTATGCTCAAATTGAAGTGTGTTAATAATTTAAATATTAGAATTTTCTTTTTAAATATAAATTTTCAAAATTTTAAATTTATCTTTGCGCTCTCTCTTTCTTCAAGTTCTCAACGCAACCTTCTTCTTTAATATAGACAATTAAGAACAATGAAAAAACAAGTTTCGAACACTATGTATTTGTACTTTCAAACTTGAACAAGTGGGTTAACAATTTAAATATTACAATTTTCTTTTCTTTTTAAATATAAATGATCAACAATTTAAATTTATTTTTGTGTATTTCTTCTTCCCCTTGTCTATATTAAAACCAATGAAAAAACAAGTTTCAACACCATGTAATTATACGATCAACCATGAACAAATATTCACATAACAGTTAAAAAAAATTGTACTATCAAACATGAACAAATATTCAAATAAAAGTTTAAAAAATTATACATTGAACATAATATGAGTCTAAATGTAAAATATATCTGTACAAATATTCAAATAATAGTTTAAAAAATTTGTACATTGAACATAATATGAGTATTAATTTAGAGATATATAAATGTAAAATATATCTGTACATATTGTAAATGTGAGTTGAAAAAGAATTATTAGGAATTTTTTCCTTTGCAATTAAATTTAGTTTTTATTTATCTATGTTCAAAATTAAAGTGTATTAATAATTTAAATATTATAATTTTCATTTTAGATGTAAATTATGCTGTGTAAAACCATGGATAATGCTTTCCTTTTATACAATAAAGTTTTTTTTTTAATTTTCTTCTTTCATAAGTTCATAAATTTTTAACCAACTATAAATTTTTAACAAGCTACCATTTCTAAGTGGGATTGTACTTATATTTTTATAAATATATTAGAATTAGTTAGGATTATGCTTACTTTAGTATATCTTGGATTGGGTTGTTGAGGAAGTTGAGAGATTCTCTCAACTTCTCTTTCTAAGATTAGCATTAGTTTAACTATATATATTTGATGTATCTCTGATTATTGAATATAGAAATAATTATTTGTGTGTATCTATGCTCTCTCCAATTTCTAATATGGTATCAGAGCCTGGCTGGGCTTAATCCCTCACGAGAGTGCCCAGGGAAGATGTGAGAGCAGTGTAAAGATTTGTGTGTTTGTTATTTTGTTTTTTGTGAAATATTTCTTACTGTATTCTACAGTGCAATAAGCGAATCGGATTAGATCCTAATCCTCCTGAGGACGTGCACTTGCACTGCTACGAATTTTATTACTCCTGAACATCGTGCAGGAACGGCACCGAGCATCTGGGGACATATTGTTCCGTATGAAGCTCCAAGATCGATGAGAAAAACAGAAAATTAAGCAGCAGGAGCAACAGTGCTTAAGACCGATGAAAAAGCCCTTCTTTTCGACATGTTCATTGCTGTAAATTTCTGCGCTTTCCGCCGTCGGCTTAGAGTTTTCTCTAACACGTGATTGCTACAGGCAGATCGTAAGGCCGAGTTGCCTCATCTTCACACAGTCGAATTCATTATTCTTTCTGGAGGACGAGTTAGTCAATTGTTTAGGCAGAGTATCTTCTGGTGGCAGGCCGAGAGGCGCTGGAATTGTTCAAACGACAATAGCCATCGGCAGAAAAGCCATGAGTGGCATTGTAGTTCTTTGCATGGTTATTCTCTTTTTTCCTTGGCCTGAACATCTATGCGCGTTGCTTCTAGGGCCGCAGGGCTCTTTCCGACGCCGCTATTTGGCCTTTGTTGGGGACCAGAACTCCCCTAGGCTACACAGAATCGGCCTAGGCAAGTCAGCGATAGAGGCGATTCAAACGTTTGTCTATGAACAGAGAATAACAAAGCTGTGCTAATTCTTATATTTTTTAGAGTTTTGTGAATCTGAACATAGAATTGATTAGATGGTTCTCTTTTTCAATTTGCTCGGTTTGTGTAGAATCTGGACGACTGTTGTTTAAGGGAGATGTATTTTAAATTTCTTAAAGTGGAAGACAATCCGCCAGCGATGAAGTGAGCACATCCGAAACAATGGAGACTTCAGAAATGAATTTGCAGAGAAGCTGGAAGTTGCTTGTGTAGGAACTGTTGAGGCCGGAAAAATGACAAAAGACTTGGCGCTAATTATTCACGGTTCCAACCTTTCCAGGGAGCACTACCTAAACACTGAAGAATTTATTGACGCAGTTGCAGAGGATCTGAAAATAAGACTTTCTGCGAAACCAAAGTTGTAACCCTTCTGCATCCTTTCGTTGGCCTAGCATTGGCTGATAATTTCATAAATAGCTTTGGCAGAATTCATCAGATAGTATTTAAATCGGTTCGGCATAAATTATGTATTATGGTGTATTTTTGAAAGTCTGTAGTATCTAATAATCGTGTTAGTTTAGTGGAATTCTGTAGTCTCAATGGATTGAGTTTATAGAATTCAGTACAAAACGGAAAGTGTTTTTTTTTTTTAGTCTTTGAGTTGTGGAAAGTTTTGGAGTGTAGAACCAACTATGAACAATTTAGCATAATTTAAATTAGTCGTTCTTGACGTTCTACAGGGACGAGAGAACAATTGGCTAATTTGATTGTGTGAATTTGTTATATGTTGATCTTGTTGTGCTACGGGCCAAGGAGCATCAGCTACAGGTTACAAGCAGGTCAAGTTGTTAGATTAGCTCTTGAACACATTCAGTATTCAGACCATTTTCCTAGCCACTGATGGATAGCTGAAAGCGAAATATCCGACAGATGGTGATTGGTCCATAGGATGGTTCATCACTTGTCAGCTCTATCGCGGAAGCCCCGACGAGCCGAGTTGTCAATACTGTTGATCTTGAAAAGTTCATTATTGCTGGTCAGAAACAAATGTATTTTAAATGGGTTGAATGGTAGCTCGAAAATGGTGGAGAAAAGAGCGTTTCCTATGAGATCTCAGAGTGGGTACAAGTGTTAATGAAGACCAGATCAGACAAAGAGACGAAAGTTTACAGTGTTGTATTGTGATTAATTATTATATGTTTTGTAAAGTAAGCATTAAGGGAGGGTATTAGAATTAGTTAGGATTATGCTTACTTTAGTATATCTTGGATTGGGTTGTTGAGGAAGTTGAGAGATTCTCTCAACTTCTCTCTCTAAGATTAGCATTAGTTTAACTATATATATTTGATGTATCTCTGATTATTGAATATAGAAATAATTATTTGTGTGTATATATGCTCTCTCCAATTTCTGATAAAATATGCATATATTATAATAAGAGGAGGGTTTGTAGAATTACTTTATTTTCATGTTTTTCATAAGCTTAATAATATAGCTTGAGTGAGCCTAATGGTTAAGAGCATGTGTTTACTCCTAAAAGATCATAAGTTCAAAACCATAGGGGTAGAGTATGTATGCTTGGCCTTGATCTTAAAAAAAGCATTTTAGTATTAGCCATTTTTACATTTAAATTTGCTAGGAATTTTTTATTATGACAATCCACCTTTTAAGTTAGTAAAATTTTATTTTTTTAAATGAAATTTATTATAATTATAAATATAACTATTGTATGCTTGGCCTTGATCTTAAAAAAAGCATTTTAGTATTAGCCATTTTTACATTTAAATTTGCTAGGAATTTTTTCTTATGACAATCCACCTTTTAAGTTAGTAAAAGTTTATTTTTTTAAATGAAATTTATTATAATTATAAATATAACTATTTTTTGTAGACTATTTTGAAAGAATAATATATAATAAAGTTTCTTTAAAAGAGTTTGATATGGCCTTGACCTTTAAAAAATAAAATAAAAATCATATTAGCCATTTTTACATTCAAATTTGTCATGAAAATTTTCTTATAACAATCTACCTTTTAAGCAAGTAAGAGTTTATTTCTTTTAAATGGAATTTGTCATAATTATAAATATAACTATTCTTTGTAGACCATTTTGAAAGAATAATATATAATCAAGTTTCTTTAAAAGAGTTTCGTATTCTTTTGGCTACATATGATTTCAAGTATAATCATAAATTTAACTTTACTAAACTTTGTATACTATAATAACACATAGGTTGGACAATTAGTTTGTTTTTCTATCTTTTAATTAATTTTTAGGATAATTATTTTATTAAAAAAAATTATCATTTTTTTATAATTATTTTATTAGAAGGTAAGGATCACACCAATTTGATGTTTGATTTGCCTTTAACCTTAAAATTAGATAATAATAATAATAATATTCTAGTTTTCATGATTTTAAAGTAGATTAAGATGAAAAATAAAAAAACATATACTCTAAAAAACATATATATATATATATATATATATATATATATATATATATATATATATATATATATATATATAATTTATTAGTTTATTTCTTTTTAATGTTGTATATAACAAAATTAGTTACATATTTAAATAAACGTCATATTAGCTATTTCTACATTCAGATTTGTTAGGCAATTTTGCTTGTAACAATCCACCTTTTAAGCTGGTAAGAGTTCATTTTTTTTAAATAGAATTTGTCATAATTATAAATATAACTCTTCTTTGTAGACCATTTTGAAGACCATTTTGAAAGAATAATACTTTCCTTTAATATAATAAAGTTTCTTTAAAAGAGTTTCATATTTTTTTGGTTAGATATGATTTTAAGTACGATTGTAAATTTTCTTAAACTTTGTATACTATAATAACACTATAATAAAGTCGATAGGTTGTACAATGAGTTTATTTTTTTATTTTTTTATTAATTTTTAGTATAATTATTTTATTAAAAATAATTTAGTAGTGAAATTGTCTGGGGAAATGGGTCCCTTGTTTTACAAATAAAGGAGTTACACCAATTTAGTGTCTAGCTTGATTTTGACCATAAAATTGGATAATAATAATATTCTAATGTAATTTTTATGATTTTAAGGTAAATTGAGATGGAAATAAAAAAATATATACTCTAGAGAGCACACACATATATTAAAATTAAAATTAAAATTAATGTTTAAGATTTATTAGTTTATCTCCTTTTAATGTTTTATATGATAAAATAAGCTACATGTATTTAAAGAAACATAATAAAGAAATTTTCATATTAGGCATTTTTACATTCAAATTTGTTAAAAAGCTTTGATTATAACAATACACTTTTTAAGCTAATAAAAGTTTATTTTTTTAAATTAAAATTTATTTTTTTTAAATGGAAATTATCATAATTTGTCATATTTATAAATATAATTATTCTTTGTAGCCCATTTTGAAAGAATTTCATATTCTTTTGGCTAGATATGATTTCAAGTATGATTGCATATCTATTTACTTTTGTTTATTATAATAACACTGTAATAAAGTTGATAGGTTGTACAATGAGGTTGTTTTTCCATTTTTTATTATTTTTTAATATAATTATTTTATTAAAAATATTTTTTTTATTTTTTTATAATTATTTTATTAAAAACAACTTCCCAAATTATATATGATACAAATTAGAATTAATACGCTAAATTATAAACTTCAATTTAAATTTGCTATCAACATTAATTTGGATATTAAAAAGCTCACAGAGTTTCATAATTTTGTTAACATAGATTCGGAAAAACAAATAAAAAAACATATATCCATTTCTATATAAGGAAAAATAGTGTTTAGAATTTTATTAATTTCATATCTCTTACACCATGACTGCAAGATTCATGTTCATTTAAAACTGATATATACCCAAAAAAGAAAGAAAGAAGTTAATACGATTAAAAAAAGCGAAAGAAAGAAGTCAATACGATACTTTGATTGGTAAATATAAAACAAGTGAAAAGTAATATAAAGGTTTTAAGGAAAAAAATTGAAAAGGACTATGTTCATTTCTTATATTTCTTTGATTGATCTTGCATGAAGAAACTGGTTACCCAGCGATATTCTCCTCTTTAGAATTGAAGAAAGATTTCCACATCGGTAGGTCACAGAACATATACTTATTCTTCAAACATATATTCTCTATTGAACTGAAACCTCATTGCAACATAATAAGGATGGAAATGAAAAAATAATTCTGACTCATTCACAGTGAAGAAACCTGCATAAACGATCGCTGAGAGGACTTTAAAATCTTTTTATGCATGTATCAGAATTTATTTTGCTCATTTATATATTTATACATGATGAAATTCATTGAGTGCACTGGATAATTTGATTGTAGCAGTTTGATGGATATAAAATAAGTTAAAATTGAATTGATTTTATTTATATTATGGAGTGTAAGTTTTAGTAGTTATAATATAAAGTTGTTAAGAATTTATGTATTTTTTTTTAAGAAGAGTCTAATGTTTTTGTGAACACTTCACCTATTTTGAGGGCTAAAAAGTTTAACTGATTAAGTATGATGTATTTATTAATGGTGAAATGTTCATAAGAAATTATGTGTCTTTTCAGACAAAATACATAAACCTTGCTCTTTAAACAAAATACACAAATTTCCAAAAAAATTCAAAACAACATTTATTTATATTTTTCAAAATTCCATAAACGGAGATTTTGAGAAATGGAATCCCAAAACCAAAACCAAAACCAAAACCAAAACCAACAGAAAAGCAAACATTGATCCGTTTGAGTTAAAGTATCAGTATTGACTATAGGCTTTCTGGTTTCTTCTTTCTTTCAGAAAGTGGTTAAGGGAGATCTACAGAGAGGACAGCTCTTCTGCTGGACATCGAACCATTTCGTCAAACAAAGTTCATGGTAAACGTGACAGCAATTAGTGAGCAACAGCACCTTCTCATCCATCGCAAACTCGCTCAAACAAACAGCACAGATGGCGTCCTTGCTTTTCAGCTGGCGTCGTTGCTTTTCAGATGGCGTCGTTGCTTTTCGTGAGTTTGACGTTGTATCATCATCTGCAGGTTCCTTAAAGAACACTTTCACATGGATTCCAATTATCTCAAATTCAAATTCAATCACCAGGCATGCTTGAATGTCTGGATGACAACCAGTGTTCAAAATTGAACACGTCAGTGCCCTTCAAGAGGCATCCAACACGTCGGAGAAGTGTTAACGTGAATTTACGAGTCAAAAAAAATTTAAATTTTGATTTTTACAAGTTTCAAAAAAATTTAAACTATATTTTAAAATATCGTATGAAGGGCTGCTAGTCCGCTGGACATTTCTGAAAATTTAAATTAGTGAGGAGTTGAAGCTTATCCGACAAATAGATTCTAGAGTACGCTACACACTACCACGAGGGTTGTTAATGCAATAAATTAAATTTAATAGAGTACGAGGTTGTTGCATCAAACAGTCATAATGGCTGCTGCAAGTCTGCTATTTTTCTCTCAGTCTAGATTTTCTTATCAATTTTTTCATCCAATTGGAAAACTGGGAGAACTGGGGAGAGCCTATTTTGCATGTAGTAGTGGGTCTTTCTCTGTAGCTCGAATATTCAGAATTTCAAATAGGGTGAATCTCCAGTTAGCGAGGCCATATAGTTCTTATCCGGTTAGCGAGTTCAGTTCTCCATTCGGATAGTCTGCGTCCCTCATCTAAACTTCACAAAGGTCTTCTTCTATGATGAGTTTCTGGATTGTGTTTCTTTTTTTATTGTGTTACCAGTTTTAAACACGCTCATTGGGAAGTTCTTCGTTCTATGTCCTGGATCTTACAATAGCGACTCATCATAGATGGAATCCAAGCTCTCTCTAGTCTTGATTGGTTGATAAGTTCTACACACATAATCATAGGTATTTTTTCGACTTTGAACATATTTTTATTTTCTCTATTTTATTTTGTTTGTTTAAAATTAGAGGCACTAATCGATGGTCTTTTCTACCATTTTTTTTAAATTTACAATTATAAAACAAAATTATAAAATAGATTTAAGTATTTATGTAGAATTATATAGTGAAGTGAGATCCTAAAGTGATAATGGATTTTTCCAAAAATAGGGTCCTTTGTTACACAAAAAAGACAATTAGAAAGATATTCCAGAGTTTTGGCCTTTGAGAATGCATTAATTCTAAGTTAACATTACTCATGGAATCCTTGATTCTTTTGTCCCATTCTTATCCAACCAAATGAAGTTCATTAAATTGCAGTGTAATATGTGTTTTTTTTTGGTTGAGGAACCCAAAAGAAATTTTTGTAGGAAAATTAGTAGTCTATGTGTGTTTAATGTTAGTGAAGTTGCAATACACAAACAAATATGCCAATATTGAAGATCTATAAAGGGATTTGATGAAAAGTTATATTTTTTGTTTGTTTTGGGCCGAGGTGAAATTTATAATGGGTAGCAAAATTTCTCTAATTTCAATGTGGTAAAAATAAACTTTGATGTAAAATTTAGAATAAATAGCCTTGGTGGCTTCTAATTACTCTGCATTTGAAGAGATTTTAATGATAATGAAGCTCAGCCGGTGCAAATAAAAATAAAGTCAAAATTAAAGAATTACAAAAAAAAACAACAACAACAACATTTTCTTAATATACATTTCAATAGTAAGTACACCAAATACTTTAATTTTGAAGGCTAAAAAAAAAGTATGGCTTAAAAAAATCATATGAACTTTGGAATAAAATTAGCCCTATTTAAATCTTGAAAATCTTGTTCTTCACCATTGTTCACCCATTGATTTTCTATTCTTTCATAATTAATGTTTTTCTTTCTATTTAGTGCACAATCTTTTGGATGATGAAGAAATATGGCAGCTAAAAGTTGCCTAAAACAAAGAAAATGAAGAAAATGATTATTTTCTGGTCATTCCTATTATAATAAAGATTTTGTGTGTTTCATTTGACTACATCATGTTGATCCAACCATAGAATTGTCAAAATAAAATAATACCTCATAATATATTCTAATGGTAAAATTTCTTATTGGAATTGTTAAAATAAAAGGAATATCTCATAATATATTCCAATGGTAAAAGTTTTTATTGTGTGGGTTGTATAGTAATCAAATTTATGGAATGAGATGCTTTTGAATTTTTATTTTTCTAATTTATGGAGATGGATGTTTTTTATAATCAAATTTATGGAATGAGATGTTTTTGAATTTTTATTTTTCTAATTTATGGAGATGGATGTTTTTTTATTTATTTTTCAAATATGATAATTTACAATAATTTGACATGAGAGCTTTTTAGTTGGAACACAAGAAGACACTAAATTTATTCAATACAAGTTATAAAAAACGAAAGAATGTGACTATGGCTAGTTTTAATTTTAATTTTTAAATATTTAGAAAAATACTATTTATTTATTTTTATGAAAAAATTATTTAATATACATTTTTCATTAAAAGTGTAAATTTTTTTATAACTTTTCGTTTTTGAAGGGTTAGATAAATATATTCCCTTCAATATTAAATTAAGACTTGCTCTTCAAATTTGATCACTGATGACAACCCGTGCGACAAAATTGATGGACTCATCACAACCAGCAACGCGTATATAGCTTTCACAATTACTGTACATAAATGTCCGGATCTGATCGTTCATTAAATATAAAAGTGACTGCTACACGTAAGAGCGTACGCGTACTTAGTATTTTGCGGTATTCGCCATGACACGTAAGTGTTTGGGTTGCTCGGATAGGAAGCAACCACCTCATTCAGGTCGTTATTTTTTGGATCAATTCAAGAATAATGATTACATAAGAGGATGAGTGGCTGAAAACATGAGCTTAGAGATAATGAGTCGTTATAGAATGAAACAAAGCATCTCAGGATTCTACGGAGGATGTTTCACTTATATTGAGATCTAGTTCCAAAAAGTAATTCTAGAATCTCGAAGAAACAATCCAAAATGCTGATGAAAATGGAATTCAATTAATCTATTTATTTTCTTGGGGCAATATATTTAGTACTTCTTTCATCTCAGTCGGTTCAGAGATCCTTAAAATCACTAACATGTGGTTATGGTTTTTTTATATATATTTTTTAACTTTTAAGTCAATTTTATATATTTATTTTTACTCTTATATATTTCTTAATATAATATGTCCTTTTTTCTTTAATATATAAATCTAAATCCGCTTAATATGGTATTAGAGATTCCCAATAAAACCTATGCAAAAATTGAACACTTAAATCTTGTTTCGAACTTCCGGAGTATGTTTATTTTGATACTTTTCGAAATGGTAAATGCATATATGTATTGCTTTGTTAATACATGATAAAACAATTGTTTTGATTTCGTGTTTCAAAGTTTTTTTTTTTAAATCTTGTTTCGAACTTCCGGAGTATGTTTATTTTGATACTTTTCGAAATGGTAAATGCATATATGTATTGCTTTGTTAATACATGATAAAACAATTGTTTTGATTTCGTGTTTCAAAGTTTTTTTTTTTAAATCAATTATAATTGTATATTTACATAGTATGGATGTAATGCCTAATACAGTAAGATGGGCTAAAGGGAAAACGCCTAACATCCCTTTTATTTAATTGAAATAAAAACTCAATCAATAATAAGTGATAACACATATATGCATTTTGTAAATAGATGTTGCAGTTCTCTTTCATATAACGTTCTCTTTCATTCCCCGCATACATATAATTAATTAATTAAGATATTTTGTGAGCATGTCATAAAAATATGTTTAATATAATTTATATTTAATTAATTTAATTAATTATTAATATATTTATGTAATATATCTAATTATTATAATATATATACATATGGCATAAAATTAATTAAGATATTTTGTGAGCATGTCATAAAAATATGTTTAATATAATTTATATTTAATTAATTTAATTAATTATTAATATATTTATGTAATTATACTCAATTATTATAATATATATACATATGGCATAAAATTAATTAAGATATTTTGTGAGCATGTCATAAAAATATGTTTAATATAATTTATATTTAATTAATTTAATTAATTATTAATATATTTATGTAATTATACTAAATTATTATAATATATATACATATGGCATAAAATTAAAAGGAGTACATTTTTATAATATATAAATTCTAATAATGAAAATTTATTTTATTCCTTAAAATAGTTTTTTTTTTTTTTTTAATTATAATATGATATAAGTAATTGATTTTTTATTTATATATATTTATAAATAAAAAGAGGAGTCTTGTTTATTGGACGATTTTAGCTTGCTTTTCTATTAGCATTAGCCTATATTTTTTTATCATTTTTAAATATATTCAAAGACTCTGCACTCATTTATTCAAAGATTCTACACTCATTTCTTTTGGGGAGGCAAGTAAAGGAAGAATGGTATTTCGTTAGTCAAATGGGAGAAGCTAACTCTACCTAAAAACCTAAGTGGATGTGTTTTGTTAAAATTGAAAACATTTTCTCTTGCCTTAATGGCTAAGAGAAGCTCGAGAATGCTTTTTGGTAAGAGACTTTGGAGTTTCGTAATGAGGAGAAAATATTTTTGATCTTTTTCTATGGAAGAGAGGATCAAGATGCTCGTAAAAAGATGTAAGCGGTCCATTTCCTGGATGATTCTTTCTAGATATTTTTCAGTGGCGTTGACAATTGGCTTCTGTGGAATATTAGGGATGGTAGTTCTATCCTTCTTAGAAAGTATCCTTGGTTAGGGTGTGGACATGTTTTCTCCTTCTTAGAAGAGCTTTGTGATGTCCTTGAAGCTAGAATTTTATAAACTTTTGTAGATGTTTCTTCAGGTTGACTGCATATAGGTGACCAAATGTGGATGTTTGGTCATGAAATAGGCCTCCTAGCCTATTTTCAGCTTGAATGGGGCTAGTATATCTTAACTCAATAAGGCTAAAATTTGTTTAAAATAAGGTATCAAGGATTAGATTATATGGGGGAGATATATTTTTGATGGAACTATCATTCCTTCGAAATCTTATTCTTCTCTTATTTAAAATTTTGATTTACCTGTTTCCAAATGTTGCTTCAATTATGTGTGGGGAGGTTAGGGTCCCTTGAAATCTAAACTCTTTCTATAGTTATATTTGGGAAATAAAATTATGGTGTGGGAAAAAGACCTTAAGAAAGGATGAAACGAGCCTAATATATGTGTCTTATGCAATCAGAGTGCAAAAAATTATAATCACCTTTTCATGTCTCGCTTGACTACAAGGAAAATATGGGATGTTTCCTTGTATCTGTTTCTATTAAAACATTTTAGGAGGGTGACAATCTAGAAGAAAGCCTTTGGGGTTGGGTTGAGAATATAGATTCATTGTTTTTAAACATATTCATCATTGGGTTTATCTAGCTGCATATGAATAAATGTATCTTTGAAAACGAGTAGAGAAATGTTTTTTAAGTAATCCACAAAATTTGGGTACAGTTTTAAAGGAGTATTTAGCCCCTCCGAAATTTAAGAAGACTAAAAATTTGGCTTCTTTTATTTTCCAAATAATGAGTCATGGGGTTCTTTTGATAGGGTTTTCGCTGACTTTTCTTGTGGTGCTAGGTTTATTATGTTTCTCTTCCATGATCACCTCTTCAAAGTAAAATTAGGAATTGTTGTTGGAACTAACATAGAAGTTGCACTTCATGCGTTATGGAGTGTGATGAAAGTTGCTCTCCTCAAAGGCATAAAAATTGTCCACATTTTTGGGGACTTTAAAGTGATTGTGAAATGGCCTAATTGTAGATCAAAGGTAAGGGTTCTTTGGTTAGAAACTTGGTAAAACAAGATCAGGTCCCTTCAGGAGGAATTCAATGCCATTCAGGTCCAACATGTTTTATGGGAATACAACAATGTAGTTTATCTCCTTTCAAAAGAGGCATTGCTTCTTGAAGAAGGTTTATGTATTGTGCTTGAATCTATTCCTAATGCTTAAAACTCAGTATTTGTTCTAAGTGTTTTTTAGTTTCTAGAAGTTATGTCTTTTTAAATTTGTGGGCACCCCTTTGGACCTCTAATTATTATATTTTTGTATTGTGTGTTGTGTGCTTGTTCCCAAGTTTATTTCTTCTTTTTAAGCTGAGTTGTGTGCGGTTTGCAGGCATTCTTTTTTTCCATGAATTTTTTATATGCTAGTGTTGGTTTTCTCCTATCTTTGTGAGGTTTCTTGGATTATGTCTATGTAATGAGATAATAATTTTTGTTCTCATGAATAAAAATACATTTTTCGGTGGAAAAAATGATATAAAATATTATTATGATATTATTTTTTCAAATATAATATGTTGTTTCTATATTTTTATAAATTATTAATCATTTTTTAAGATTTCAGTGAATTTTCATTAAAATCACAAAAACTACTCATTATTATTTTTCTTTAATCTTCCACTTAAACCCCGACGTGAGACATAATATAAAATTTTCCATCATTAAGAAACGAGAGCTAGAAATTAATTGTTTACAGGGGAAATTGTGTGTTGTTTTGGTTATTTTTGTAGATTCGTTAACGTATTATTTTGTCGATCCTTCTAGAGCACAATTATATTGTGCCATGTTTTTGAACATTTATTTTTAATTTTTGGTTTTATATGGTTTTTGGGGTCGTTCTGAATCCAGATTGAACTTTGGAAGCCTCTTGACCATATTTTAGTTGCGATCAGTCAAGGGGGCACGAAGAGCCTTGATGATATGTTTTTGATGCCCATAACCTATGATCTTCCTTTCGTGGCCTCTTGACCATATTTTAGTTGCGATCAGTCAAGGGGGCACGAAGAGCCTTGATGATATGTTTTTGATGCCCATAACCTATGATCTTCCTTTCGTGTTCTATGGAGCTCATGAGCAAGTTCCAAAATGTGGTGTATATATGACAAAATAAAGAGTAGGGAAAGGAGTCATGGTGTCATATTACTAAAGATATTTTTGTAATGAGAAAATTAATGATCATAGATTGTTCTAATGAGAAGATATTATTGTTCAAAAAATCCCCTTTGATGGAAATCCAAATACTCTTTGATGGGGGTATCATTCAAGTAGCTTGTTCTCCCTTAAGGAATCCTACACATTTCTTAGGGGTCGTCGGAATTTAGATCGAGAGAACCTTTGGAAAATAATATGGACCAATTTCCTATGGCCCAAGATTTCTCAATTTTTGTTGATGGTGGGACAAAGAAGGATTCTAACTTGGGATCACATCCATAGGAAATGATTTCATAGCCCATCCTACAATCGTATGTGTAAACAATAGCAAAAAATAATGGAGAATTTACTCAATACTTATCAATTCTCTGATTCTATATGTCATAGGGATTTTGATCTTCTTGGACACTCAGATAAAGTAACATTACAAATTAATAGAGACCCTAGAATAATGGCAATCAAATGTATTATCTAGCTCGATGTTAAAAAGAGCATGGATGTTAGTAGTTGGATTTGTCGTGTGGGTTATTTCAAAAGAGTGGAATATAATGATTTTTAAGGAAAAATAGTATTATGCATAATCAAATAGATAAATCATGAAACCATCCTTGCAAAGACTTGGCATCAAGATGGTTGGAAGACTCAACCATGGGAAGAAATTATTTTAAATAATATTGATCTATCTCCTTCTATGATATCATCTGCTTAATGGAAGCCTACTCCTGGATAGAACTCAGTAATAAACTCCATTATTACTCCTCCAGTGGGCTTTTTCAAACCCAATTTTGATGGATATTCAAATGGAAACACTAGTATGGCTGGATATGCGGGTTTGTCAACAGATAAGGAGCATAAAGTATTATAGATCTATGCAGCAGATTGTGTGACTACAAGCAACAATGAAGTGGAATTCCTATCTTTAGAAAAGGGCCTTATACTAGCAATATCAATGGGAAACTCCAAGCCTAAAAGTGAAGGATATTCTTCGCTGGTCATCTAGATTAGTCAAAATTTAATTTAGGGTACTGTTGTCCTCTACAACAACCCCCCCATTTCTATAATTTTTATTCACAACATTATAATATGAAATGGGTCCCTTTTAGTTTTAATTGGTATCAATTTTGTGTTATTAAAAAAAGGTCTAAAAATGAAATGAAAACATTACAAAGTTACCTTTTTGACAAACCAATAATGGCCTTAAGATATAAATAATTAAATCTTTTATCATTGCGATAAAGCGATCGCAAGATCGCATATCGCAATGACAAAGGAGGCATAACTTAAAAATCATTGGTTTGATCCGACGCGATAACACGCAATAGGTGATCGGCGATATACTATGCATGCTTTTAAATGAGCCCCAGTTAAATGCTCCCGATGCGATGTGATATCGCTATCGGCGATCGAAGATTCCAAGAGATGCCAATATAACAATAGCGCCTTTCGCCCTGATGCGATGCGATAAAGCCAAAAAGCACGAACTTCAAAAAAGTTGTTAAAACGGGGATATTACGATTAATTCGTATTAAAAGCCTTATCTTTCAAATAGTGTCCCACCTGCGCTCAACCGCCAAAACGGCCAAGGCACGCTTAAACAAATCATTCCGCCAATAAACGACGTGATGGGCATTTAAAAGATTGACAGGTTTTTACGGCCATTTAATGAAATAATAAGTCTAAAATCTTTTCACGGATTGGATCCACGGCCACCTTAAGTTAATTCTTCATCATGCATTGATCAATATATTTCGCTCGTATTTGGTTTTCACTGCCAATTCTCTGTGTTACGCTTATTTTCACTCCTGTGCAGAATTCTTCCAAGCTAATAGATGCGAGCAGAATGGGGAAGAAGTCCAAGAAAACTGCAATCCCTTCTACCTCGCCAGCCATGGGACAAGCCATCACTGATCCAGGAAATAAAAAGAAAGGATTGATATCTAATACTACATGTTCAGGTCTCGGCAAAACTTCTTGGCAAAGTACCTATAATTTGTTAGAAGCTGAAGAACCTGAAGTGACTACAGTAGAAGCCACAGTTGATACGACTCGAAAATCTGAAGGTACTTTAAAGGACTTAGCCGACTCTTTCCTTCATAGGATAGAAGCTCGGGAACAAATTCTCCCATATACGGATGTAGTAAGGTGGGCAATTGAGGAACTCCCAATCACAGACAGAACCTTCTGCACCAGAGATGGGAGAATCTTCGGTTCATTTCAAGCTAATGATTTGAGGCAAATGTATCATTTGCCTGAGCCAGAGAAGAAGTACAACAAGGCATTTCTGGAGAAATTCCGAAATGAGAACGAAACTGAATCCGAACCCATTCGGATTTGGAGGCAGAATCCGGCAAAACACAAGCATAAATCTTTCGGTATGTATTCTGTTAATTCTCTATGTTCTCCTTATTGTTATGCTGGGATCATGATGTGTAGATTATGGGGGTTGCACGACTCCTCTAATTTCACTATAGAAATGGTTCCTTTGATGGAGGCAGCGTCTAATAGTGAAATTATGGATTGGGGAACTATACTGTCCGATAAGCTAGCCGCCGCAGTTCTTGATTTCAGAAACAAGACCCGCGTTACTGAAAGGCTTATTCCCCCATTCTACTACAACGCTTATATCCTGGACACCCTGTGTTTTAACTCTGAATTTCCCGTGCTCGGCTGGAGGTGGACTCCACAAGACTCCATTCCCATTCACATATACTATCAGAAATTGTGGAAAACCTCCTATAGGCACCATTTATTCCAAATCTGCAATGGCCTCATGTTACCCATTCATTACTCCATTTTTGATAAACCTGCTCCCAAGATTTCCTACCAAGCAGGGATTGATTTAACTGGCATAGGGAGATGGTTTGCAGAGGAAAAATTTACTTATATAAGAATTTTCGGCAGCCAAGCCAAACCTCATGTTCTTCCTTTGTACATACCTGATAAACTGCTGGCAAGGGAGATAGCCTATCAGATTATTTCCGAGGGTGTTACACAAACTCTAAAGAGAAATAAAAAGCAGGTCTGGCCTTCTTTTCCTCTTAGATGTGGTGTCTACACCTTGAATGATCTCAAACATGCAGAGAAAGAAGCTACAAAGATGAAATCATTAACTCTAGCAACTCTCCCTAATAGGAAATTCGATCCCGACAAATTTGCCTATAATGCCCTTGAACAGGCCAAATTGGCAAAATTTGATCATAAAGAAGATTTGTTTGATGATCTATTCTCCACAGCCGAGTCAATGTCTCAAGTTAGATCGTGGGCCAGAACGAAATATCAAAATGAAGGGTTAGTTGAATTTAACAGACTTAGAGAACAGAGGTTGCAAACTCTGCCCCTAGATCTGTTAGCAACAAGCCCAACAGCAGGATCAAGCGAGCCTGAACAGCGACATACTAAGGAACCTCCGGTTATAACAAAAGAACAGGAGAAAGTGCAAGAGGAAACCCAGACGAAAGAGCAGGAACAGAGCACCATAAAGGTAAATCAAGATACTCAAATTGATCCCAAATTGCTCCAAGAATGGCAGCAATTCGATTCAATTATCAACAATCCTGAGGGTTCAAAGGAAGCCCAAACATCAAGAGTAGCAGACACACAGGAGACCATTTCAAAACAAGTTCCAGGTGAAACCAGCGGCCTACCCAGTTCTAAAGGAGTAGAGATAATCCCAAAGGATCCCTCCGATCAAATTATTTTGCAGATAGAAGAAATTCCTTCCTTGGATGTCTTCTATAGCCCGAAACACAAAGCTGTGGTAAAACGACAAAGGAAGAGGAGAAGAACTGATCAGCCTTCCCTATTCCCAGAACAAACAGTGACGGGAAATGTAGTTTGGAAGGAGGAATTTGACCCCTCTGACGACCTAACAAAACTATCACAATTTGCTGGAGCCTATTCGGCAGCAACAATAGATAAGGCATCAGAGGTGAGTCTTTTATTAAAAGCAAAAGACCAGGAGATTTTCTCATTACAAGCACAACTATCAGAAGCACGGCAGAAGGCAGAGAAGGCAGAACTACAATTGTTAACACAACAGCAAACCAATAATCAATTAACTCAACAATTGCAGGAGGAAAAGCAGAGGATTGACCAGAGTGCAGTCCAGAAGCAGAAAGAGTTATCAGAGGCATTGGCACAACTCAAGACAGCCAATGAACAAATGCTGAAGATAAAAGATGAGCAGATTGCTCAACTATCAGCCCAGCTTGAGAAAACAAAGAATCTTCCATAGGTAGCTGAATTCAGGGCAGAGGCAGTACAAATAAACAAAGCATTATTAACACAGATAAAGTTGTTATGTCAACAAATCGCCCAGGCAGAACCTTTATGTGACTCAACAACATCTCTAAGTGATAAATCAGCTGATGCTAGAGCAGACTTCGAGCAGGCCGATGAGACATTGACCAATTATATTGAGTGGCAAGGTACTGAGGAAGGACAGTCAGCTAAATTGCCAAAGATCCTAGAACGCATAAAGAGAGATATTATTTATGGAATCGCAATCCCAGTTAAGAGCAAGAGAGTGAAGTTTCAAGAGTAAATTAACCACAAGTAATTTGGTTGAATTGATTAATGACACTCTCTACCTATCTAACATGATTTCTCAATGTACCCCAGATAAATTGACATCAGTTAAAACATTGGAACAGTCATGTTACCCAGAGCTGGAGAAAACTGGCAGATTAATCGCAAGAATTAACAGTTTGACATGGGACACCTATTGGATGTTCTTAGTCAAACCTTACAGCCAGAGAGCCGCCCTCAAATGCCTCTCAGATGCAATCGGATGCATTATTCCCGAAATACAGGATGCCACCTATGATGCCCAACTCAATTCTCGCCATAACCGACCACCAGAAGTGGAGCCGATGCTTGCAATATGCCAGCTCAGGACTAGAGACGAACAGCCTAAGTGATGATTCATGCCGCCGACTGCCAGATTGCCATGAAGGAGATATTCAAGATTGTTTAATACCAATTAAGTAGGATTTTTCAGTTTCATAGATATTTAGATAAATTTAGTATTTATAGACCCTTTCATGTATTTAGAAAGGGTCGTAAGTTTTGTATATGACTTATAAAACTGAAGTTGCACTACTGTACTTCAGGCATATTCTTTTATGAAACTGGACCAATTATTCTAATTTTGACAAGGAGGCGTTTATGCAAATGTGCACTACTGTCTTTGTGTGAAAGTATTTTTGCGTTGAAAGAAGAATTTCAAATAGCGATTGATATTGGGGAGTGACTCGCAGCTCATATGGTACTATTATCTATGTCTGAATCCATTCTTTTTATATGAAAATTGTTGTTTGATTACTTTTGCTATTATTGAATATTTAAATGTGTTTTAACAGCAATCTTTATACTTTCCACTACTGGATGTTTACAGTTTGCTATTCTTTCAATCATTTACGTATCAGTAATATAAATTGAGATAAGTGTAACAATATTTTATCAATTACTTCATTCAACTAATTGAATGAAGTAATTATTATTTAAATAAATATCTTTGTTTATTAAATAGTGTCATCTATATGCCTATTGACAAACATAGATCATCAAACGTTGCACTTAAGAATAGAAACTTCCCGGGATATAATAGTCATTTACATTTTCGCTTATAGATTAAATACTCCATTCATTATTACTTATTATTAAACCAATCACTCATTCACCCCTTTCTATTCTTTATCGGGAAATTGGTCCCATTATATCCAGTCAGAGCCACCATCCCAAACGGAAAAGGAGTTGTTTAAGGTCCGGACCGGGTGGTTATCCCCCAATGTTGTTGCAGCGATTTTCGAGGCATCAACATTTTTGGCGCTAGAAGGAGGGCAATCAACTGTGAATGGCAAGCAAACCCAAATCTGCAAACCATTCTAAGAGTAATTCTCCCTCCACATCACCTCGTACTTCCCAATTGCATGCTGGTTCTCCAGCATCCAAGCAAGAAGAAGAGGTATCCACTATCACTGCTCAAACCCACCATACTACAGAACAATTAAGTCTTGAATCTCCTGAAGTTCAGTCTCTCATCCAAAAACTTCAGAGTTTCTCGATTTCACCACAGAAATCTGAGCTATCTCAAAGCAGTGAGACTTCGCAATTCAATCTACCTCACCTTCTCACTAGACTTCAGAGTGGGAAGCTCGGTATTGAACCTACTGAGTTCCCTTTACCTAAAAGGAAAAGGGCAAAGAAAAACACTGAAGATTCTGACAGTGAAGCACTTTCATCCACATCCTCCATCTCATCCTCCCCAGTGCGAAGTCAACCATCCACTCCCTCATTACATATTGTTGTTCACCAGGAATTTGGAACTTAAACATCTCAACCTGCTCACTCCTCAACATCAATTCCTTCCCAGACATCTGGAATCTCAACAACAGTATCAACCACCACTGGTATTACAATGGCAGATCCATGGACCAGACCTGGTGCAGTCAACATGCCCGCACCATTACATGCATTACCAGATGCTCCTGAAAAATGGCTACCCAAGTTTAATCCAGAAGATGGAACCCAAGCTGAGGAACATATCAATAACTTCATGTTAGTAGTTAATTTGAAGGGAGTAACAGAGCAAGATGTCGTTGTTAGGCTTTTTCCTTATACGTTGCAAGGATCAGCAGGATCCTGGTATTTTTCCCTGCCTTCTGGTTCTATTACCAGTTGGAACACTTGCCAAGAACAGTTTCTCACTAAGTATGGAGATGACAGATCTTTAGCTACACTAATAAATGATCTCTCCAATCTTAGGATAGAGCATAGGGAACCAACTAAAGAATTTAATGCTCGTTTCAATAAACTTTTGAATAAAATCCCAACGACCTCCAAACCAAGTGAACAAATCAGAAGTGAGTGGTATATTACTGCCCTACCTGCCAATATAGTTATTTTTGTAGACAGGGCCGCAAAACCAACACTCGCTGAAAACATGAAAGAGGCACTTGCTGTGGAGAAACGTATCAATGCTCTAGAAAAGAAAGCGGCTCTTGAGGAAAGAAAAACCAAAAAAGTTTCGTTCAAAGATGACTCAAAGAAGAAAACCTCGAAAGATCCATATGACATGGAGGGCCTCCAAAAGGTCCTCAAGACCATGTCAAATGAAATGGTTGAAATAAAGAAACAAGTCACTAAAACTTCAACCAAAAGGCCCTTTAAGAATTACAAGAAAACCGAATCAAAACCACCGAATGTCATATCTAATGCAGATTCAGATCAAGAAGAAGAGGAAGAGGAAACAATCTCATCAACTGATAATGAAGAGGAAGTTGTTGAATGCCATGGCATGTGGGATTTCATACTGCCCAACTCCGATACAGATAATGATGAAGAAGCTTTTCCTGTCTCTACTAGGAGTAAAAGTACCTTCGAACCTGTTCAGGCAACTTCAAAGAAACGGAGTGCAGGTGCTGCTACAAAAAAAGAAAAAGTTCTTACAAAGAAGTCACCTGCAGCAGTTCCCCAAAGCCAACCTTCAACTTCAAGTACTCCTTCAACATCTAAAACATTAGTAGTATCCGATTCAATGGATTACAATATTTTTGATGATATGAAGAAAACTAAGGCAAACATTACTATGTTTGAACTTAGCAAATTAAAACATCAGCAGAAATTGCTTCTCAAAGAATTGAATGATGTTCCCTCTTCACCTCTTCCCAGTGCTAAAGCCGCAAATGATTCGGGTCAACCACCTTCTGGTATGATAGAAGCTACTGATTCAGTCCTGATTGGAGATAGATCGAATTCTCATACTCCACCCTTCCTTTTGACCTTTGAGATCTACAACAGAAACCTACACAACTGTTTGATTGACTCAGGGGCATCATCCAATATAATGCCAGCTTCAGTTTGTTCCAAACTGAACATAGAACCCCAAAAATCTTCCATACACATTGTACAGTTAGACAGAACCAAGGTCCAGGTTTTAGGAGAGATTAACTCTGTAACTATCAGGTTATCAGCTGATCCACGGGTAGTTCAACGAATTGATATCTTAATAGCTGATATACCTGAATTTTATGGGTTGATCTTGAGTAGGGATTGGTCTGAAAAGATCCATGGGTATATTTCTACCGATTGGTCTCACATGTGGTTACCCTATAGGGGAAAGCCAAATCAAATAAAAATCAATCGAGAGAAACACATGACCCACACTGTAACAAATTTTGAACAGGAAAATCAACCAATTGCATTTAATAACAACATCTTGGTAAATTATTCATCAGAGTCATTTTTTGGAAATCTCACTGCCCAACCATCTCCTTTCTCAGTAAACAATTTAACATCACAGATTGAAAACTATTCACAAACTGATAGGTCAAGATGTTTTAATGATACTGGGGAAACTGTAAATAAGAATGTTAATACTTCTTTATTTTGGTCTTTATATTTTGATGGCTCCAAATCTAACGAAGGTTCGGGAGCAGGGTGTATCTTGGTTAGCCCGCAAGGAGAAAAAACAATGTTGTCCTGTAGGTTAGAATTTGAATGCACAAACAACACAGCCGAGTATGAAGCTTTAGTCCAAGGTCTGTATAAAGCCATTGGCCTTAAAGTGCAATATTTGAAGGTATTCGGCGATTCTGAAATTATTGTCAAACAGGTGAGAAATACAATTCACTGTCTTTCAAATCACCTCAAACATTATCAGTCGCTGGTACAAGAACTCACCACGCACTTTTCTGCATTCAATATTTCTTCTATCCCTAGGTCTCAAAATTCAGCAGCAGACTTGCTAGCCAATGTTGCTTCCAGACTCATACCCTCCGAAGATTATAGCCCAGATAGATTTTCAATAGAATTACTTTTTAGGCCGACAATTCCTAACAATGTCACTAATTGGAGAGTATTTAATCACGATGAAGACATTTTACAATTTTTGACTTCAGAAAAGTCCTATGATGACCAGATCATTGAGGAAAGCAAACATGACCTTCAAATGAGAGGTAAATCCGAGGAAAATTCAATTCCAAAGCTTGTGGTGAAGCTTGAGGATCTTTATGATATTAAAGACAGATTTAAACCTGAGACTAATGCAAAGCTCCAAAGCTCTACTTTAAGGTTTGAATTGATAAACCTTGGCACTGAACAAAATCCTCAAAACGTTAATCTAGGATTAGGACTTTCAATAGAAGAAAAGGAAGCATTCATTAAACTCTTAAAGAAACATAAACATGTTTTTGCTTGGAAATATGACGATTTAAAGACATATGATACAACTATTATCCAACATACCATTCCAATGCTTCCCGATCAGAAACCAGTCCAGCAGAAATTAAGGAAAATACATCCAAACTTAGAGAGTCAAATAAAATCTGAACTCAATAAACTCTTGAAAGCTAAGATTATTTTTCCCGTTCGGCACTCAAACTGGGTCTCTAATATGGTGCCTGTCAGAAAGAAAAATGGCGACATTAGGATTTGTATAGATTTTAGAAATCTGAATAAAGCAAGCCTCAAAGATAACTTCCCATTACCTACTATGGAGCAGATACTCCAATCAGTAGCAGGCTCTGAATTAATGTCCTTTTTAGATGGTTTTTCAGGATATAACCAAGTGTTGGTTCATCCTGATGACAGACTTAAAACTACATTCAGAACAAAATGGGGAACTTATGCTTATCAGAAAATGCCTTTCGGACTTATTAATGCAGGAGCCACATTCCAAAGAGCGATGGATATCGCTTTCAAAGGATTGATTAATAAAACAGTAGTTGTCTACCTAGACGATATTACTGTATTTTCTAGAAAGAGATCCAATCATTTGTGTGACTTAAATCAAAATTTTCAACGCTGCAAAAGATATGGTATCTCACTCAATCCTAAAAAACCCTTCTTCGCTCTTGATCAAGGAAAGCTCTTGGGTTTTATTGTTTCCAAAGATGGTATTTATATTGATCCTGACAGGATTAAAGAAATTTCTGAAATCCCATTTCCTCATAACAAAAAATCCATGCAGTCATTTTTAGGTCAGATCAACTTTGTCAAAAGATTTGTTCCTGATTTTTCTCAGATCATTTTACCATTACAAAATATGATTAAAAAAAATTTAGTGTTTAAATGGGGATCTGTGGAAAAGGAAGCATTTGATTTAATCAAACAATCAATAATCAATGCCCCCGCTTTAAACACTCCCAATTTTTCTAATCATTTCACATTGTATACTATCGCATCCGATTCATCTTATGCATCAGTACTCACTCAGATTAATGATCATGACCTTGAAGCACCGATTTCATTTTTTAGTTCAAATTTCCAGGGTGCAGAACTAAATTACTCCGAAGTTGAAAAACAAGCCTTTGTTGTGTATAAAGCCATTAAACACTATAGGCCCTTCCTTTTAAAAGCTCATACAAAGGTTATAGTTCCTTTTTCTGCAGTAAGACAATTACTGATCCAAAGGGAATTAGGTGAGAAAAGGGCCAATTGGGTTACAGCACTTCAAGAGTATGACTTGGAAATCAAGCCAGCAAAGATAGTAAGAGGTCAAGGTTTTTGCAGGTTGTTAGTAGGAGCATCCAACATTCCGGAATCAGGTGATACAGAACATATGGAAGAAATCAATCAGATAAGTATTACCAATTCCGAATCTCAATACGCAGATTTAATCTTTTATTTGAAAAATGGATATGCACCTCCTAATCTTTCTTATAAAAACAAACGGGCCATTAGATTAAAAGCAAAAAACTTCATAATCATTGATGATGTACTTTTTAGACAAAACTATGATTCAGTGTTATTAAGATGCCTAGAAAAACCTGAAGCACAAAAGGTTTTGCAGGAGCTACATGATGGACCAGTCGGAGGACATTTTGGAGCTGACACAACAGCTCACAAAATCATTCATGCTGGGTATTATTGGCCCACTTTATTCAGAGATACTCACGAATATGTAAGGAAATGCCAAATTTGTCAAACCTCCAGTGGAAGACAAAGAAAATCAGCTTTCCCTTTGCAACCAGTCAACATTGAGCAACCTTTTGAACAATGGGGATTGGATATCGTTGGAGAAATTTCTCCACAGTCTTCCAAACAACATAAGTATATCCTTACTGATACTGATTACTTTACCAAGTGGGTTGAAGCAATTTCGTTAAAAACAACAAACTCTGAAGGAATTGTAGAATTTATAGATCAATTCATTATTACCAGGTTTGGTGTCCCAAATGCTCTTGTTTTTGATAATGCATCTTATTTTTCTGGTAATGCCATGTTTGAGTTCGCTATTAAAAGAGGTTTTAAACTAAAATATTCTGCAAATTATTATCCCCGGGGTAATGGTCTAGCAGAATCTACCAATAAAAATCTCCTTAAAATCATTAAGCGAACTATTGAACAGAATCATAAAAATTGGCATAAATCTTTAATATTTGCACTATGGGCAGATAGAATAACACAGAAGGCCTCCATAGGTACTTCTCCATTCAATCTTGTATATGGGAAAGAAGCAATACTACCAACTAATCTAGCACTTCCTTCTCTAGCCCTAGTGCAGTTTATTGAAGAAAGCCCCTCTTCTTCTATCCAACTTAGACATGATCAAATTTTAAAATTAGAAGAAGAAAGAGAAAAGGCCAAAATTACTCATGCAAAACATCAGCAGATAATCAAAAAATCATTTGATTCATCTTCATCCAGTTCTAAACAGTTGCAGGTTGGTGATCTAGTTCTGAAATGGGATAAAGCCCATGAGAATAAAGGTAAACACACCAAGTTCCAAAAGATGTGGCTTGGACCATTTCAGATCAGCGAGAAGATAGGCCATTCGACATTCATGTTACAAGATCTAACAGGAAAGAGGGATTCTCTTCCTGTTAATGGCCTCATCTTAAAGAAATTCTTCAATTGAGAAGGTAACCCCTTCTCCTTTAGTTCTAAGTAGGATTTATGTTTTTAGGACCATTAGGAAATAAAGTTGTAAGGTATCTTCCATTGACCTTTGCTGTATTTAAAAGTTGCTTAAAAGAAAGGATTGTTGATATTCACTTTTAAATAAATAGAAGTCTTAAACAAGAGGAACAATTTCTAGGAAACTAGGTATAATTGCATTCTGAAGCCACCCTTCAATTTTTGCGAACTCTTCTCAAAGTTTAGAAGTATTAAAAAAATCATTTTATGTTTTTAAATTGGTCAACAAAAAGGTTATCAATATCAAAACAGAAACTAATCCAATTTCAGCATCTTCAACTCTTACCCTGTCATCCATTTACTCTTAAGGAGAAAATTGTCCATCCCATTCACCAAAAGTTTATGATTACTCAGAGTGTAATTCTAAAAAAAAAAATTGATATAAAAGATAAGAGGTCTTATTACAAGCCTGCTTACCATGATCATAGGGAAATAGTTTAACCGACATTACCAATACTGCATACCAAAACAGGGTAATGGCTTAAATTATAAGACAAGGGGTCTCATCACGAGCCATCTTGTTCGGTTAGATTACTACTAGTGAATGGCATTGTCAAACAGCTGGCCACCAAACCAGGACAATGGCTTTTTATCTTAGAAATAACAGAAAAAGTAAAAGGAAATACAAAATATGAAAGCATATTTTGAATTCATTCTGTTAATCATACTCTCAAATGGATGGGATAATGGACAATAATATGGTTAAAAGGTATCCCTGTCGGAACTATGAATGTTTGCTGGCAGCAGAGGCTCTACCTATGACAGACGAGTTAACTATAAAAGCTGCTTTGGAAAGGTTTTCTGTTTTATCATTATAAACCAATAGAGGCCTATTTAAAACTTAGAATGTATCTAATTTTAAACAAAGAGAGGAAATTAGCAAAGAAATAGTTTCATTTTATTTGGAATGCATATATACTTAGTTATATTAGAATTTTCCCCTTTGATTGAGACTCTATTTTGAAAAAGTTTAAGTATTTCCATACTTTTCAGAGATAACTGTTTCTTCCAGCGAATCGCCAATTGTTGTCCTCTACAACAACCCCCCCATTTCGTATAATTTTTATTCACAACATTATAATATGAAATGGGTCCCTTTTAGTTTTAATTGGTATCAATTTTGTATTATTCAAAAAGGTCCAAAAATGAAATGAAAACATTACAAAGTTACCTTTTTGACAAACCAATAATGGCTTTATGATATAAATAATTAAATCTTTTATCATTGCGATAAAGCGATCGCAAGATCACATATCGCAATGACAAAGGAGGCATAACTTAAAAAACCATTGGTTTGCTCCGACGCGATAACACGCAATAGGCGATCGGCGATATACCATGCATGCTTTTAAAAGAGCCCCAGTTAATGCTCCCGATGCGATGCGATATCGCTATCGGCGAACGAGGATTCCAAGAGATGCCAATATAACAAAAGCGCCTTTTCGCCCCGATGCGATGCGATAAAGCCAAAAGCACGAACTTCAAAAAAGTTGTTAAAACGGGGATATTACGATTAATTCGTATTAAAGGCCTTATCTTTCAAATAGTGTTTCACCTACGCTCAACCGCCAAAACGGCCAAGGCACGTTTAAACAAATAATTCCGCCAATAAATGACGTGATGGGCATTTAAAAAGATTGATAGGTTTTTACGGCCATTTAATGAAATAGTAAGTCTAAAATCTTTTCACGGATTGGATCCACGGCCACCTTAAGTTAATTCTTCATCATGCATTGATCAATATATTTCGCTCGTATTTAGTTTTCATTGCCAATTCTCTGTGTTACGCTTATTTTCACTCCTGTGCAGAATTCTTTCAAGCTAATAGATGCGAGCAGGATGGGGAAGAAGTCCAAGAAAACTGCAAACGCTCTCGCTTCGCGAGCCATGAAACAAGCCATCACTGATCCAGGAAATAAAAATAAAGGGTTGATATCTAATACTACATGTTCAGGTCTCGGCAAAACTTCCTGGCAAAGTACCTATAATTTGATAGAAGCTGAAGAACCTGAAGTGACAACAGTAGAAGCCACAGTAGATACGACTCAAAAATCTGAAGGTACTTTGAAGGACTTAGCCGACTCTTTCCTTCATCGGATAGCAGCTCGGGAACAAATTCTCCCATATACGGATGTAGTAAGGTGGGCAATTGAGGAACTCCCAATCACAGACAGAACCTTCTGCACCAGAGATGGGAGAATCTTCGGTCCATTTCAAGCTAATGATTTGAGGCAAATGTATCATTTGCCTGAGCCAGAGAAGAAGTACAACAAGGCATTTCTGGAGAAATTCCGAAATGAGAACGAAACTGAATCCGAACCCATTCGGAATTGGAGGCAGAATCCGGCAAAACACAAGCATAAATCTTCCGGTATGTATTCTGTTGATTCTCTATGTTCTCCTTATTGTTATGCTGGGATCATGATGTGTAGATTATGGGGTTTGCACGACTCCTCTAATTTCACTATAGAAATGGTTCATTTGATAGAGGCAGCGTGTAATAGTGAAATTATGGATTGGGGAACTATACTGTCCGATAAGTTAGCCACCGCAGTTATTGATTTCAGAAACAAGACCCGCATTACTGAAAGGCTTATTCCCCCATTCTACTACAGCGCTTATATCCTGGACACCCTGTGTTTTAATTCTGAATTTCCCGTGCTCGGCTGGAGGTGGACTCCACAAGACCCCATGCCCATTCACATATACTATCAGAAATTGTGGAAAACCTCCTATAGGCACCATTTATACCAAATCTGCAATGGCCTCATGTTACCCATTCATTACTCCATTTTTGATAAACCTGCTCCCAAGATTTCCTACCAAGCAGGGATTGATTTAACTGGCATAGGGAGATGGTTTGCAGAGGAAAAATTTACTTATATAAGAATTTTCGACAGTCAAGCCAAACCTCATGTTCTTCCTTTGTACATACCTGATAAACTGCTGGCAAGGGAGATAGCCTATCAGATTATTTCCGAGGGCATTACACAAACTCTAAAGAAAAATAAGAAGCAGGTCTGGCCCTCTTTTCCTCTTAGATGTGGTGTTTACACCTTGAATGATCTCAAACATGCAGAGAAAGAAGCTATAAAGATGAAATCATTAACTCTAGCAACTCTCCCTAATAGGCAATTTGATCCCGACAAAGTTGCCTATAATGCCCTTGAACAAGCCAAATTGGCAAAGTTTGATCATAAAGAAGATATGTTTGATGATCTGTTCTCCACAGCCGAGTCAATGTCCCAAGTTAGATCGTTGGCCAGAATGAAATATCAAGATGAAGGGTTAGTTGAATTCAACAGACTTAGAGAACAGAGGTTGCAAACTCTACCCCTAAATCTGTTAGCAACAAGCCCAGCAGCAGGATCAAGCGAGCCTGAACAGCGACATACTAAGGAACCTTTCGGTTATAACAAAAGAATAGGAGAAAGTGCAAGAGGAAACCCAGACGAAAGAGCAGGAACAGAGCACCATAAAGGTAAATCAAGATACTCAAATTGATCCCAAATTGCTCCAGGAATGGCAGCAATTCGATTCAATTATCAACAATCCTGAGGGTTCAAAGGAAGCCCAAACATCAAGAGTAGTAGACACACAGGAGACCATTTCAAAACAAGTTCCAGGTGAAACCAGCGGCCTACCCAGTTCTAAAGGAGTAGATATAATCCCAAAGGATCCCTCCGATCAAGTTATTTTGCAGATAGAAGAAATTCCTCCCTTGGATGTCTTCTATAGCCCGAAACACAAAGCTGTGGTAAAACGACAAAGGAAGAGGAGAAGGACTGATCAGCCTCCCCTATTCCCAGAATTAACAGTGATGGGCAATGTAGTTTGGAAGGAGGAATTTGACCCCTCTGAGGACCTAACAAAACTATCACAATTTGCTGGAGCCTATTCGGCAGCAACAATAGATAAGGCATCGGAGGTGAGTCTTTTATTAAAAACAAAAGACCAGGATATTTTCTCATTACAAGCGCAACTATCAGAAGCACGACAGAAGGCAGAGCAGGCAGAACTGCAATTGTTAACACAACAACAAACCAATAGTCAATTAACTCAACAATTGCAGGAGGAAAAGCAGAGGATTGATCAGAGTGCAGTTCAGAAGCAGAAAGAGTTATCAGAGGCATTGGCACAACTCAAGACAGCCAATGAACAAATGCTGAAGATAAAAGATGAGCAGATTGCTCAACTATCAGCCCAGCTTGAGAAAACAAAGAATCTTCCACAGGTAGCTGAATTCAAGGCAGAGGCAGTACAAATAAACAAAGCATTATTAACACAGATAAAGTTGTTATGTCAACAAATCGCCCAGGCAGAACCTTTATGTGACTCAACAATATCTCTAAGTGATAAATCGGCTGATGCTAGAACAGACTTCGAGCAGGCCGATGAGACATTGACCAATTATCTTGAGTGGCAAGGTACTGAGGAAGGACAGTCGCCTAAATTGCCAAAGATCCTAGAATCGCATAAAGAGATATTATTTATGGAATGGCAATCCCAGTTAATGAAAGCAGAGAGGGCAGTTTCCAGATGCAAATTAACCACAAGTAATTTGGTTGAATTGATTAATGACACTCTCTACTTATCTAACATGATTTCTCAATGTACCCCAGGTAAATTGACATCAGCTAAAACATTGGAACAATCATGTTACCCAGAGCTGGAGAAAACTGGCAGATTAATCGCAGGAATTAACAGTTTGACATGGGACACTTATTGGATTTTCTTAGTCAAACCTTACAGCCAGAGAGCCGCCCTCAAATGCCTCTCAGATGCAATCGGATGCATCATTCCTGAAATACAGGATGCCACCTATGATGCCCAACTCAATTCTCGCCTTAACCGACCACCAGAAGTGGAGCCGATGCTTGCAATATGCCAGCTCAGGACTAGAGACGAACAGCCTAAGTGATGATTCATGCCGCCGACTGCCAGATTGCCGTGAAGGAGATATTCAAGATTGTTTAATACCAATTAAGTAGGATTTTTCAGTTTCATAGATATTTAGATAAATTTAGTATTTATAGACCCTTTCATGTATTTAGAAAGGGTCGTAAGTTTTGTATATGACTTATAAACCTGAAGTTGCACTATTGTACTTCAGGCATATTCTTTTATGAAACTGGACCAATTATTCTAATTTTGACAAGGAGGCTTTTATGCAAATGTGCACTACTGTCTTTGTGTGAAAGTATTTTTGCGTCGAAAGAAGAATTTCAAATAGCGATTGATATTGGGGAGTGACTTGCAGCTCATATGGTACTATTATCTATGTCTGAATCCATTCTTTTTATATGAATTGTTGTTTGATCGCCTTTGCTATTATTGAATATATGTATGTGTTTTAACAGTATTTCTGTATTCCTTCCACTATTGGATGTTTATGGTATGCTTTTCTTTCAATCATATATATGTCAATGATATAAATTGAGATAAGTGTAACAATGTTTTATCAATTACTTCATTCAACTAATTGAATGAAGTAATTATTATTTAAATAAATATCTTTGTTTATTAAATAGTGTCATCTATATGCCTATTGACAAACATAGATCATCAAACGTTGCACTTAAGAATAGAAACTTCCCGGGATATAATAGTCATTTACATTCTCGCTTATAGATTAAATACTCCATTCATTATTACTTATTATTAAACCAATCACTCATTCACCCCTTTCTATTCTTTATCGGGAAATTGGTCCCATTATATCCAGTCGGAGCCACCATCCCAAACGGAAAAGGAGCTGTTTAAGGTCCGGACTAGGTGGTTATCCCCCAATGTTGTTGCAGCGATTTTCGAGGCATCAACAGGTACTCTGGTTGAAAATTTATCTAAGAGTTTAAGAATTATTAATTTTATCTCTCAAATTCGATTGTTTCTTCTCTCCATTAACTATGTTACAAAATCTCATGTTAAGAGAATTGGAAATAAAGTAGCTAATATTTTAGCCAAGCAGGGATGTACTTAAAGAGGAATATGTATGTACGTAGGTTGGCCTCTTGTTAATTAGGGATACTAGTACAACAATGTGCATCAGATTTTGGAACTTGATAATTCTCAAGTAGCAAAGGGGATTGAAAATGAGAGACAAGGCCCCCTAATGGGGGTGACAAACGAGTCAATTGATGGGCTTGGTAGTCATTCCTAGCACCCCAAAGATATGTGTGCATTAAATAATGGGGGTGGCATGGCCATCCCAATGCATGCATAAGCATGAAAATAAAAATCCATATATTTACTATGGTGAGTTGTTTGTAAAGTAGAATGAGAGTCTAGATGCTTCGACGGGAGAGCGGAGCTGAAAGGAAAAAACATGACCTCGTGGAGAATTTAGAACAATTTGTTGCTTGCGAGAGGTAATTTTCTATCCATACTATTCATCATGAGATTTTTACGCCACATGCCGAGAGGACTTTGATTGGCATGATATTGGAGAAGGAGATTACATTAATCTAGAATGCTCTACACAAAGGTGGCACAGGGTAAAGTATTTTGGTGCTATTGTGAAGCATTCACATCAAGGGGTTATCACTGCACTGTAGATTATCAATTTTTGAGGATCGTGGATTCTTGAATGGTTCTTCACCTATTACACTATAGGTACCTCCTCTTTCTTGACACTATCAGCATGTTATGGTCATCTTACTTTGGGTATTTCTAGTCTCCTTCAATTTCCTTATAAATCTTGATGATTGCATTCAAATAGGTTTTAAGCGTCGATTGGATAGATTTCCTATTTTGATTTTTAGAACTATGTTATTAGGAGTTATATTTAATGGTTATTGGTCTAGTAGGATGACCTTACAATTACCTGTGTTTTTTGTTCTTAATCATGGATGTCATCCTTTATGCTTAGATGATTATCCATGTTATATTATCCTACTGGTGTATTTTTGTCCCATCATTTTGTTTGGAGATGGATTTCCCTATGTGTTAATAGGTCATGGATATGCCATTTCTTCCCCTGCTCTATATTGTTTTTAAACTAGGAATTGGCTTCCCTTATTATTCCTACGCTAAATATTTCGCACAACCGTATTGTTGCGTGAAAATTATGTTGAAAATGCAGCAAGATGATGGATCTTAGTGAAATGAAGTCGCCTTCACTAAGTGGGCCCGCAGGCAAACTCTGGCGCAAAGTCTATTTTTAGACATATGGAGCATGTTCCAGGGATTGCAGTATGTGATTCTTGGAGTATTGGTCATGTTGGTAAAAATAGATGGACCTCTATTTTTTGGACCTATAGGTCGAAGTCTATTTTTAGATTGCATCTCCTTAAAATAGGGAAGTCAAATATTATTTACCCTTAATAATATTTGGACTATAAACTTCAGTTTACTCTCTTGGAGCACTTCAGTTCGAGCCTTGGAAGTGGCTCATGCATATGACAGAGGAATTACGTTATTCCTAGGGTTTGATGGCATCATGCATGGTTGACTTCAGTTAGGACTTCAGTGGCAGAAGTTTGGTGGAGTTAATGAGACAGCTAGTGGAGTTGTGTTCTGTTTATTTTAGTTGAACTGGTTGAGATTAGTTTAACTAGCTAATCAATTAGTTATGAGTGAAGTGAATTAAATATTATTTAATTCATTAATTAGTAACTCATTATTCAACTCAAGAACACATCAGCTCACTACAGTGCATGATCAGTTCAGTGGAGACCAGTGAAAGAGGTAGATGAAAGGGTGGAGTTAGCTATCAGTGGCGACATCAGTTGTGCATGAGATTTGCACCACACTTGGAGGAATTTCCCATGATGATTGCGTTTTCAAGCCAAGGAGATTCGAACCTTGGATCTCTATATAGACAGGCCTGGATTGCGCAATAGAGGCAAGGCAATTGGCAGTGAGTTTTGAACCAGTAACCTGTTCAAAACTGAGCTAGTTTGTGTGTAACTTTATGAGAAAGTACCGAGTACTTGTGAGGAGTATTGTACTGAGTTTGTTACATGATTTCTCCATTATAATATACACAATAGCTGCGGGGTTTTCAGCTATAAGCTTTCCCCATACATACTGTGTTAATGTGTATGATGATTTGATGTGTTATCGCTTGATTTTATTTCCGCATGTTTGATGATCTGAGTGGAAGAGATTATGTGTTGCATATAAATTCGAATTGTATGTGATCAGGATAGTCTCGGTGGATAATTAATCATTATTCAGCAAATTTCTACAAATTATATTTGTTCGCCTCATGCAACATGAAAGAATGAGAAGATAGAGTGGGTGGCACTTGGTCAAGGCACTCTGGGCTAAAACAAGGCCCAATAGTAGGCCTATGAGGCTACTGCATATTACCATTCACCTTTTGTCGTTGAGGAAAGAAACAAAATATGTCAATTACAAACTCTAGCAGCCAGAGACAAACAATCCTTCTTTGATTTAGAGATTATGGATGATGTTATTCAATGGATCCCTGACCATGGTCATACCAGGGGTAGGAGGAATCAATGCTTTGGTGCTCTCTTTGTATTGGCATATGAAGACCCTATTGGGCGGGGTTCTTACACAGATGTAGACTAGCATATATAACATATTTTCTAGCCTTAAATATGTTAAGTTGGTTCAAATAAATCAACGAATTTTCCTTGAGTGATTGGTTGATAGGATGGATCATAATGATGTCAGATCCAAGTGATTGGTTGATAGGATGGAACATATTGATGCAAGATATGAGGTGTGCCTATAGTTTTTGGTTTTTGGACTAGAGAGTAAATACTTTAATTATGTTAAGACTCTTAATGTTGCTTCAAGTTTGAACAAGCTACTCTATATGTAGGTGGTCAAAATAGCTAATAAATATGATTAAGATGTATAACTGACTATTGCATCTTGCTTTTATGTTTTGATAAATATATATATATTCTGAGCTTATTAATATAATTTTATTTTTTAATTTAAAAAATATATATAATTAAATAAATAAATTCTTTATATAAAATCAATTAAAATGTAGTAATTTAAAATAAGAAATGAACATAACCATTTTCATATAATTTTATTTTTTAATTTAAAAAATATATATAATTAAATAACTAACTTCTTTATCTAAAATCAATTAAAAGGTATTAATTTAAAATAAGAAATGAACATAACCATTTTACCATTTTCATTTTTTATTTAAAACATTTCAATTGTTTTTCACTTTATTTTCTTATATTTATAGATCAATCATCTTATGGTATATGTCATTTAAATGAATATTAATTTTTCACTCATACAAATATGGATTATCGTTCAGGTTATAGCTATGGATTGTCAAACCTTGTTGATTGACCACATAAAATTATGGTAAAGGATAATAAGTGGTTGCTTAATGAAAACAAGGATGGCTACAACGCAGAAAATCCCTGCCCTGAACTTGTTTCAAACACATTAACAAGAATTAATGAATCCAAGAAAATACATACCAATGGAAAATACTTGACCTGCAACTACAAAAAAAAGGCAATGCTCTATAAAGAAATCAAACACCATCAGCCAGTCTCATCAATTTAGGCACAGGAGAATAGTAAGATGGAAACCAGGATTACCATGCAAAGGGCTTTGAATCTTCCTATGTCAAGGAATGGGAATTTGGTAAAAGTTTTCTTGATCCAGCTATTGTACCCATGATAGGAGAGATCCATCATTTTTTGTTGCTGATCCAGAGACAGATCATCAACCTCTGTGCCCCAAAGTATTTCCAAAATATGAAAGCATAGGCAGCACCTACAGAAGAATTTTCTCTTTTTGAAGCATTCCAAGACCCAGCTTTAGATCCATCTCAAGTAGATCCTGTAGTAGTAGCAGATGAAGAAGAAGTGGTTCTAAGAACTAATATAAACCATCTCTATACATATATTATCTTAAGAATCAGATATGTTCTCCGAAGTGGGCTCTGCTCTCACCTATGATGATTGCTACGCTACCTGGTGTCACTTTTGCAACCGTTTTTGTGAGAAAAAACTCGAACTCGAGACCTTAAGGAAGAAATACCAGGCGACTAGCTATTGGGATCGGGGTTGGAGGAAATTTGGGTGGGCGAGCAACACTCCATGAACAGTAGAGTAACAAATATATTTTGGGGTAAGGAAAGAGGAAATATTGGATTCGTTTGAAGACACTGGATGTTTGTTTCTGAGGCTGTTACTGCCATGTATTGGTTGTAAATGACTCATGGAAATTTCACAGTTGCATGGCCCTCTGTATCATGCAATGCTTTCCATAATTAGAAGACCATTAAACGACATTGTACTATCAAAAAAATTTAAAACATAATGCATGAGAACATCTCTTAGTCCTCATAAATGTGCTTGTAAATATCATCATGGAAATTTTCACTGACCTCAAAATGGATTTTAAAGGAATGGGTGGAGGTTAAAATACAAGTCACAAGAAACAGTGATAAATGTATCGTACAACTTGTAGATAGTGGTTCAACTATGAAACCTGAATGCAATTCCTCAATATAAATATTTTGTACCCAGGTCTTTTTGAAGACCGCTCGTCACTGGAAGGAAGGTATACAAAACCATCTTGAAATTGTTCCTATGTGTTCGGATTCTGAAAATGGGATATCGAGTGTTATTAAGTGATCTGAAAGGACTGTATCAGTTTGTTGTGCTACGTTTCTTTTCAGTTATAAAACATGTATAAATTTTTCTCCATTTTTTTACTTAAGGATTGTGGAATTTAACCATGAAACATAGATGAATTTGTGAGTTTTAACATGTAAATAAGCCTAAATAATACTGAAAAACAATGTATAACAAAGAAATAACATCACACATAAGATTTACACAACATGCATGATGAAGTAGTTCACCCCTCCTGGGCTAAATCTGTTGGTCCGACTCCTAATGGCATGTCCCACTTTGTAATTATGCTCAAAAGTGAAAATACATGTGTTTTCAAGCCTCCAATGTTTGTTTTCTCTACACTAGTGGCTCCAGAATGCTCAAATTAGTCTAGGTAGACTCTTGTTTCACCCAAATTGGTCGAAAATTGACCTCCCTAGCCCTTTTCCCAATCACAGCTACAAAACCTCCACTAATTGTGGAGAACTACAGTTATCCGTAGCTAATTTTGGCCAAACCCCAAATTTTTAGGGCAACGCTAAAATTCCACCGAATTGATAGCCGTAGCATTTAAATTTTGGTTAGGGGTGGGGGTGGCCACATGCCGACCCCCTTAAACCCCATGATTATCATAAATCTGCAATAACAAGTTGGAACGGAACCCAGAGTAAAGGCTAAGTTCCACTAACCATCACAACCGGAGGTTTGCAGGTGATGGCTTCGGAGCTGCCAAAGTCTAAGGGTTAACCGTCAGAGTTTTAATGTGTTGGAACCATCGACAAATAATACCTAACTGTGCCATGTGATATGGTTGTAACCGTCAGGGTTATGGTTGTTTAAGCCGCTGGTTAGAACATTTGTTGTCATAGTATATAACATATGATATGTGACCACACCACGGGGCTATCGGTGGGTTGGGACTGCCGGCGGTCCCCCCCCTCCGACTTGCAACGTAACAAACTTTAAATTAAACCAACGAACTAATAGGTTAAGTAACATCCGATAGCAGAGTTGGTGGAAGGTTTGTGTGGGCACACCAGAGGTCATGGGTTCAAATCCCCCAGACCCAACCAAAATTTTAATCCACCGTACATGGGACACGTGGTAGCCTTTGGGCTGGCCACGTGTCACCCAACCATTGGTCCATCAAATCACATACAACCAAATCAACGAATCACATAATGCCACTTGGATTTCACTGGTTGGCTTTGGAAAATGGAATATTCTCAAGAATATTCCACCTTTTGCTAACTGTACCTGCATGCTGACTGGGCATCCCAGTCACCCCTGTCACAAAAATTTAGTTTTTTGTGAAATCGATCATAACACGATATCTCCCTCATATGACATCTGTTTTTTGAACCGTTCGTGACGCCATAATCAAATGACAAGATATACTCGGGCGCTCAGGTTCAGTATAGTTTCGAGCAATTTCAACTTTGAGAAAAATTCCTAATCTCCTGGTCACACCTCCCCATTGGGAAGCTTTTGGACCCCAAAAGACTTTGATTACCTATTCAGTAGATGAGGGTACAACTCCCTCACCTTTCTAACTTCCATCCACATTACCTTACTTGGCTTACAGCCTTTGAGCCCAACTCGAAGGTATTCGACACTTCCCCTCTTAGATGCTCTTGTCCTCCTGTCAAGGATGGTATCCTCCTTGAGCTCATCCAGAAATTATGGCGAGAAATCTTCAATAGAGGGCAGTTGAACATCACTCCCTTGATCATCGATCAAAGGGGGCTCATACAAATGTATATTTTCAACATTGACAACTGAATACATTTTCATATATGAAGGCAAGTCAAGTTGAAATGCATTATTACCAACTTGCTTGATGATCTTGAATGGACCATAGTGAATGGGCTTGAGCTTTTTACCTTCTCCTTGCATCCTTTCTTTGCTTATGTGCAACCATACCTCATCTCCTTCTTGAAACTTGTGATCAACTCTATGTTTTTCATGCCTCTCCCTGTATTTGTTTTGACTCTTCTCAAGTTGTTATTGAACTTGTTGATGAATAATCTGAATTTTCTCAATGAAATTTCGAGCCTTTTCAATATCACTATGGCCATGAATTGCAACATCCTTCTCAAAGATGAAGTCTAATGGCGATTTTGGCAAATATCCAAAGCATGCTTCAAAAGTTGAAGTATTTCTAGAAGAGTGCTTGGCCCGGTTTTAAGCGTGCTGAATGTAATGTACTTGTTCATCCCACAACTTGGGATGTTTGCTACAATATCCTCTCAATAGATGCACAACGGTTTTGTTTACCACCTCGGTTTGGCCATCAGTTTGCAGATGGAAAGCAGTATTCTTTTTCAACTTTGTGTCCATCATCTTCCAAAGATTGGACCAAAAATTCCGAATGAAACTGGAATCCCTGTCACTAACAATAGAAGTTGGCAATCCATAATGAACCCATACATGTTGAAAATAAAGTTCAACATTTTGCTCAGCAGTTATGGTTTTCTTACATGGCATAAGTATACACATTTTTATGAATCTATCCACAACTACATAAAGATAATCATGTTGTTTTCTTGACATAGGTAGACCTCCAAAAAAGTCAATGGAGACACTCTCCCATGGCTTTGATGGTACCAGTAGTGGCGTGTACAACCCAAGCTTCATTTGTCTAGGCTTGCTTGTTGCACACATAGAACAACCTCTTATAAAACGTGACACACTATCTATCATGCGAGGCCAATGGCAATACCTCTGTAGATGCGCCACTATTTTTCTTACCCCAAAGTGTCTAGCAATAAGAGACGAATGAGCCTCTCTCATGACACTAAGCCTCTCTCCTTGTGGTATACACAACTTGCCCAAATGAAACAACAAATTTTTATGCATGTGATAATCATTTTCCTCAACTTGATTCCCTTCACTCAAACTAGCATACACATCTTGAAAATCATCATCATGTGCATATTGTTCTATGTAACTCTCATGTACAATAGAATCATTTTTAAGTAAAGTAGAAGCACTTATAATTGGCCTTGAAATCATATCAGCAACTTTATTGAAAATACCTTTCTTGTACCTTATAACCAAGTGAAACTTTTGAAGAAATCCCATCCACCTGAAATGTCGTGATTGCTGCAATTTTGTTTGTGACTGAAAGTACTGTAATTGTTGGTGATCGGTATGTATAATCGTCTCTTTACCCATCAATTAGTGTTTCCACTTCTCGATGATTTGTACCAATGCATACATCTCTTTGTTATATGTATGATAATTAGTTACAACACCATTGAATGTTTCAGAATGAAAAGCAATAGGCTTACCATGGTGCAAAAGTATTGTGCCCATGGCATACTCACTAGCATCGGTTTGTATCTCGAATGATTGTCTCAAATTCGGTAATGCAAGGACTAGAGATGAACTAATCTTGTATTTTAAAAATTCAAAATCTTGATGTTGTTTTCCTCCCCATTGGAAGCCTTTCTTCACACTTGTCACTGCATGCATAGGAGTTGCTATGGCAGAAAAGCTAGCAATAAAATTTCTCCCATACTGAGCTACACCTAAGAAACTTCTTACCTCGGTTACTATTTTGGGAGTGGGCCAATTCACAATGGCTTCCACTTTAGAAGGATCAATTATTAACTTGCCTCCTCCTACAATGTGTTCCAAATAAACCAGAGAAGTATTTTTGAACTCACACTTTGACATCTTAAGAAATAAGTTATCTTTATTCAAAACATCAACCACCCTTTTCACATGCAAGACATGTTCTTCTCTTGTTTTGCTGAAAATTAGTATATCATCTAAATAAACAATCACAAAGTCATCAAGAAATGGATGCAAAACATTATCCATAGCACGCATGAAATTTTCTGGTTCATTACACAAACCAAATGGCATAACCAACCACTCAAAGAGCCCTTGTTTGGTTTTGAATGCAATCTTCCATATATCACTTTTTGCAATTCTTACTTGATGATATCCACTTCGTAAATATAACTTAGTGAAAAAATTTGCTTCTTTCAGCTGATCAAGAAAATCATCTATCCTTGGGAGTGGATATCGATTCTTTGCCGTTATCTTGTTCAAAGCTCTGAATTCTACACACATGCGCCAAGTCCCATCTTTCTTCGGAAACAAAAAATATGGGTGAACCGCATGGTGAAGTTCTTGGCCTTATGAGTCCCTTGTCCAACATGTCCTTGATTTGCCTCTTAATTTCAAAATTCTCCATTATCGACATGTGATACATGTCGATGTTTGGAAGAGGACAATCTTGTTGCAATTGAATCTCATGTTGAATCTCCCTGTTTGGAGGCAATCCCGTTGGCTCCTAAAACATCTCATGATGTGAATCAACTACATCATATAACTCTGATTTCAATGTAGGATCACAATCCTCAAATGATTCATGATTAACATCAGCTTTAGGCTTAATCATTAGAAGAAAAAAACTATTACTTGAATTCACCAGCCTCTTTACCTGTCCATCATTTACCATTGCAATATTTGTCTTCTTGCGATGTGCTCTAACAATGTCCTCCTTTCCATATTTGAATAAATGGTATTTGTTCTCATGGAGATGGAAGATCGCTTTCCTATCATACAAGTAAGGACTGCCCAACACAATACCTGTAATATCAATCGGAACCACATCTGATTCAACTGTGTCAAGAAAATGCGCAGTTATTGCAAACCGCAATATGCACTTCTTTGAAACCTGTAAATTTGCATCCTTACAAATCCACCCAAGTGGATATGGTTTTGGATGTGGAATGGTCTCGAGATTAATTTTCTTGACCAAGTCTTTAGAGTTTAAGTTTTTTGTGACCCACAGTCAAACAGGGTGTTGATCTTGGTATGTTTGGATATGACCCTCACATGAAACATTTCAATTCTCTCTTCTTCATTTGGATCTTGTATGTGACAGTTTAATGTACTAGTACTGGGTTTTGTTTCAATTTCTTTCCCCTTCATGTTCTTCAATACCATGGTTGTAAAATTAAATTCATCACATGAATCCTCTCCTAAGTCATGTTGAGTTTTAGCTGCAGTTTTATGTTTCCCTTTGTTGTTCTGATGTTTGGGCCTCGTTTCAGGATGTAATTTCCAACAATTTTTCTCTTCATGGCCTTCTCTTGAACAATGTTTACAGAACACTTTTTCTCCCTCTTTCTTGATAGATGCATTCTTTGTTCCCTTACCTTTCGAGGTCTTTTATTTTTTTCCCCCTTAAAAGGTTTCTTCATACCCTCATCAGTAATGTTTTTCCCTCTAGCTTCTAGGTGTGTGGCCTAAACACAAACTTCATCTAGACTTGTAGGGTTAAACATGAGAATAGTATGTCTTAGGTAGCTATGTAAGCCTCCTATGTACTTGAGAAAAGTATCTTGGCTCTACAAATCTACCCCTAATAAGAGATCTCTTCTCCTAAATTCTTGGGTGTATTCTTGCACATTCTGTCCTTTCAATTGTCTGAAATTTTTCCAGTTCATTATGGATTTCTGCATATGAGCTAATGGATAAAAGTGTTATTTTATTGCAGTAATGAAATCAGTCCAAGATAGGATAATCTTACCATGTTTATTTATCTACTCCTTTGTCTTGGCTTCCCACCAAACAAGTGTTGCACCTTCCATTCTCAATGAAGCTAGTTGGATTTTGGTATCATCATCATGAAGGTTCTGAATTCTCAAATAGACCTCCAATTCCCTAATCCAATTATCAAGCTTTTCTGCATTGACTTCACCATTAAACATTGGCATTTCAAAATTAAAATCAACTTTTAGAAAAGGACTTTTACTAGTGTTCTTTGACTTGTGTGGCTGATGTACTGAAGATGAAGTAGATGATGATGATGATGAGGGTGAGGATGGTGACTTTCCACTACCTCCATTTCCTCCATTGCCCTTCATTGATTTATATTCATCATTTTTACCTCCTGATGATCCCTGTCCTTCCTTGCGAAGTTTGGATCCTTCTCCTTCTAGTCTCTCATTCCTTTCTTGAAAAAGGACTCTCACCATCTCAGTCATGTCAAGGAATGCTTTCCTAAACACCCTTTCTTCTTCTCTAGGATCCACCTCTTCATGGATTTCTTCTTCCCCTGGAGGCATGCTTAATGTTTCTTCTGCTTCTTTTGGAGGTGAACTAGGTGGTGGAGAATGTGGAAATCGCTCCCTCCTTTTTTGTGGCTCACTTAGAGGACCTCTTTATTCCACCAATTTGCCTTCTCCTCTCTTAAGCTTGAGCCTAGTAAGCATGTGAACACTTGCAAACAGTTAAAAAAATATTTTCACACAACAACACCAAAGAATAAACTCTAGCTCTGATACCAACTTGATCTGAAAGGACTGTATTAATTTGATGTGCTAAGTCTCTTTTCAGTTATAAGACATGTACAAATTTGTCTCCATTTGTTTTCTTAAGGTTTGAGGAATTTAACCATGAAACATAGATGAATTTGTGAGTTTTAAGCATGCAAATAAGCCTAAATAATACTGAACAATAGTGTATAACATAGAAATAACATCACACATAAGATTTACACAACAGGCATGATGAAGCAGTTCACCCCTCCTGAGCTACATTTTTTGGTCCAGCTCCCAATAGCATGTCCCTCTTTTTCATTATGCACAAAATTGCAAATACATGTGTTTACAAGCCTCCAATGGTTTTTTTCTCTACACCAGTGGCTCCAAAATGCTCAAATTAGTCTAGATAGACTCTTGTTTCACCCAAATTGTTTGAAAATTAACCTCCCTAGCCCTTTTCCCAATGACAGCTACAAAATCTCCACTAATTGTGGAGAACTAGAGTTATCCGTAGCTAATTTTGGCCAAACCCTGAATTTTTAGGGAAGTGCTAAAAGTCTGCTGAATTGATAGCCGTAGCATTTAAATTTTGGTTAGGGGCAGGGGTGACCACATGCCGACCCCCTTAAATCTCGTGGTTATCATAACTCCGCAATAAAAATTTTGAGTGAAACCTGGAGTGAAGGCTGAGTTCCACTAACCGTCGCAACCGGAGGTTTTCATGTGATGGCTTTGGAGCCACCGGAGTGTAAGGGTTAACAATCGGAGTCTTAATGTGTTAGAACCGTCAACAAACAATACGTAACAGTGCCATGTGATATGGTTGTATCCATCGGGATTATGGTTGTCGAAGCCACTGGTTAGAACACTTGTTATCATGGTTTATAACTTATGATATGTGACCACACCACAGGGCCGCCGATGGTCCCCCCCCCCCCCTCTGACTTGCAACATAACAAAATTCAAATTAAACCAGCCAACTAATAGGTTAAGTCACATCCGATAGTAGAGTTAGTGGAAGGTTTATGCAGGCACGCCAGAGGTCACGGGGTCGAATCCCCCGGACCCAACCAAAATTTTAATCCACCGTACAGGGGACATGTGGCAGCCTCTAGGCTAGCCACGTGTCACCCAACCATTAGTCCATCAAATCACATACAACCAAATCAACGAATCACATAACGCCACTTGGCATTCATTGGTTGGCTTGGGAAAATATAATATTCTCAAGAATATTCCACCTTTTACTGATTGTACCTACATGTTGATTGGGCATCCAATCACCCCTGTCACAAAAATTTATTTTTTTGGGAAATCGATCAGAACGTGATATCTCCCTCATACAACATCAGTTTTTTTAACCATTCGCGGCGCCGGAATTAGAACGACGAGATCTACCTGATTGCTTAGGTTCGGTACAGTTTTGAGCAATTTCAATTTTGAGCAAAATTCCTGATCTCCTAATCATTAAGGCAAAGATTACAAATATTTAGTACTTGGTTTTGAATGGTTGGTAGTCACATAGGGCACTTATGACACCTGAAACTAAGCCAACCAAGGCAACCAAGGATATAACAAAGCATGTTATGGATTACAATACAGATATTAGCAATGTCAACAAACCAATATGGCTCGTAACATCCAAAGCATGTGAGAAGGCTTCCAGGGGCATGGTTTCCAAAGGTTGCATAACCTACACAACGTACAGATATATAGAAGAGAGTGGTGACTATTACTACAATATTTTTTTCTTTTTTCATGTTTTTTTCCTCTGATGGTGGTGATTTTATAATATCCTGCAAACAAAGATAAATTCAGGAAGCAATACCAACTCTTTATGGGTGCAAATGCCATGTTAATAAGAATATCCTAAATATTACTTGGCAGAGTGATTATTTTTTGTCAATTTAAAAAGAATTGAAATATGCCCTTGTCAAGATACAAAATCCAACCAAACAAAAGAGGTTGAACTCTCACCATAAATTCAAGGTGTTGCTATTTAGGAAATATAAATATTTTAAAGAGAAAATCTCATGTACATTTATCCTATATTGTGTCTCATACGAGTTCCAAACGATTCAACCGGACTTCAAATTGTTTTCAAGAGTGCTAAACTCACATGTATCTCAATGAGAATCATGGAGAAAGAATATGCAAATGCAACATTTCCAAGGGCCTGAAACACATGCCAAGGTTTATCTACATCCTCGAAAAGCTCTCCAATCCCTTCTCCCTTCACAAAACCATACGAATGGTTTTTTCTGCAAGAAAAATATGGTCAATAGTTTTAAGCGTTTTAACCATGAAACATGCACTACAGTTTTAGTTATGCATTATTTACCTATAGAATTTCCAATTTAAAGGCCCAACCCAATTACTGAATAGGAAACTGACATGACTATTTCCACTATTGACAACCTCCACAGTTTGTGCAAGTTTGGTATCTGTGAAAATATAATCTGTGCTAGCCCAAAAATGACCATGTACAGGTTGTTAGAGATGTGTCAAGGATCGCCCCTCCCCTTTTCATGAAAGAAGTTTGATCACTCAATATCCCTATGATAATCAACCAAAAAAAATCAATACTAAGACGAAGCCAAAGAGCCAAACATCCATTCCTATTTTCTTCCTTTAATCAACTTTCTTGCAAATAAGGGATTTTCTACCAATTTAGTATCACTGATATCTTACACCATTCTGATTGAAGTAGTGATTGTATATCCGAGTGTTGTCCCTAGAAGATTTATGTATTGTATAAACCCACATAAAATTACTTGTGCACCTCCTGCAACGAAATCAAAGAGGCTAATTCATTAGCTCACTGGTTGGTATTTTAAATGAAGAAAAATTTTTCACTACTTTTAAAATTAAGAAGACCATAACAATAAAATACCAACTGTATTATTCATAGAAACAAGATGCAAGAACTGACCCACATTGGCTTTGACAACATTCTTGTATGTATAGTTATGATGTCTAGTAACTAGGTCTGGTGAACAATAACAATATGCAAGTAAAAGTGAAGTATAATATGTCACAACTGAAAATCCTACAAGTACAGTTGGCCCTACTGCCCATCCAAGCTGAGACATACTCCATGCCAAATATAGCACTCCAAACCCAATTATGGTTGTTATCACATGGCAAGAAGTTATCCATACATTTCCTGCACAATCACATAACATTAAAACCAATTAAATACTATCCACATAGCATTGTTACCAATTAAATTCTATCAATTTTCCACAACAATTCAAAAATTTGGGATCACATTCAAGTTCTTTACTCTATTCTAAATTAAGAAATTGGAGCTATTCCATTGAATACATAGTTCAATTGTCAATGGGGAAGAGCAATTGATTGCATTTGTAAGTATATTCACAATATTTCTAAACAAGATTCATGGTACTAGCATGCAAGCGAAGGTCTTCAAATCTGTGTGAGGCTTAAAAAACAAAAATATCATGGACATGCTTCAACTCAAGACTAATCCTATGTAGAAATGGATTTTTAATCAAAATGTTAAAAACTCAAATCTCTTATATGCATCTGTTCCTTTATCTCTCTCTGTGGAACTAAGCACTCACAGTCCAAATAGCTCTGAAATGATATTACAATGCGTATGAAAAAGGTCTATACTATGTTAAAGATTCAGTGAAACCGGGATACCGCACTTATGATGCTTGCTCCATTTTCTAATTTATTACCCCTAGTAAAATTCACATTACACCAAGTTCTTAAAATTCACCTGACACTTACACCAAGCTGTTAAGAAACACCCCTGGCCCAAAAATAAATTATAATCCTTAGTGCAATTAAACAATGTTCAAAAGTATCCAATTAAGTCTTAATTGTAGCTTATGTTGCAACACAGCAACACAATTTCATGGATTGCAACCGTCATGTCACCTGTCGTATTTTTCTTCTTGCTAGAGCACATCCTTTGTTTTTTGTTCTTCTCAATCGCAGTAAATCCCATAAGAGAGTGCATTTACTCGTGTCTTCTAGAGCCTGCGCCATGATGAGAGGAAATTTTCTTCTTCAACCAGACATTACAGTTGTGCCCACGGCGAAGAATCACAAGAAGGAGAATCGCAAGAACGTTGTTAGGAAAAGGACTGAACTTTCATTGTTTCAACGAGAAATCATTTTTGTGCCCCAGTGGGGTCTTAACTCTTCCTTTTGGTACAGACCCATAACATTTCCATGTTAGAGCAAAGAGATTCGGCGTTAAGGCCATTTTCTCCCTCTATTTGTCACCTCAATGAATAGTTATATGTGCCTTTCGAGAATCAACCCAAAGACCCATATTATGACATTCTTTTTTTGATCTGTGAATGCTACAAACTCGTATCACAAAGGTTTCATTTATCTTTATAAAAGCACGATAGTATAACCATTTTCTCTTGGCAAATCCTTCAAACTCATATCTGAGCTAGTTGAATGTAGCATTCTAGATGGACAAAAGTATGAGTGTTATATCTCGGCGAATCCTACAAAGTAGTATCTCATATAAAAAACATAAGTACAACAGAATTAGTCTGATTCCGCGATATTTTCATGTTTCTGTGTGTGGCAAGTTATAGTTATGAATCAGGGGAATCCTCTGGGTGCATGACCCAAGCGAGTTGCAGTTCCAATTGAGTAGAGAAGGGATTTTTTTTTCAATTTGTAGTTAAAGTACTAATGGAAAATGCACATTTAAACCTAAAGAATGGACAATGTAATCATGGGATAGATAAGAAAGCAAGGGAAAAAAAATATAGAAAGGGCTTTCAAGCTTTTACTTCAATTCTAGGGTTTTCAAGCTCGAACTAGAAGCATGAGGCTAGGGCCAAAGGGCCATCTCGGTCGAAAGGGCAAGACAGTCTTAACTCATTTTTTGTATTTCTCAAGACTTGTTTCTATTATTTTCCACGGTTTCTGCTCATCTTAGCCTGTCAAGACCTTCCATCGCTATTTAAAGCTAGGTTTTTCGCCCTAATGCTTGATCTCCCGAACTAGACTTTCCTTATGTAACATGTGGTCATCCATCCGAATATGATCTCGATTATAAGAAGGCAAAGAATAATAAGGCTCTGCAAGCTATGGATGTGGATCAGGGTCGGTTGGATTTTGCTTCCATGCTTCCAACATGGCTAGTACATGTAGCTGCCATGTGGTCCAAGGGCAACCAACATGCTCCTTATCAGGCAAACCACAGTAGATCAGACATGGTATATACAAGATAGTATTTAATTCCTAAACTAATGTTAGCATTAGTTTCGCTATCATTTACCAGTTTCAAAGTGAGAAACCAAACTCATAATTCAACTTATGTTTTTTCCTCCCCGCCTCGGGAAGAGGCCAATAAGATGGTGAATTGATGTGCACCAAAAAACATTGGTTATACAGAATCATGAAATGATGTGCGCCAACAAAACATTGGTTATACAAAATCATCAGCAGCTTAAGAAAAATTTGACTAATGCTAACATCGCCTTAGGCGATTACAATAGTCCCAGTCGTGTCTGCGGCAGGGATTAACAAGTGATATATACAAAGTAAACCCGGTGAAGATGTTAAAAATAGTTAAATGTAATAACATATAAAATATTTATACTATGCTATTTAATACAGTAGAAATTATTTTGTTATGAATAATATTTAAAAAAAAAAAAGTTATTTTAATAAATTGTAAATACTATTTTTAATTTTCATATATATTTTTTTAGGTTATGTGTTTTTTGGTTTGTTTTTTCAATTTACCTTAAATTCATGAGATTATGTGGGCATCTTGATATCCAAATTGGTGTTTATAAAAAAATTATATTGAATATGGTTAAGCTATCCCATAATAGCTTAATAGGCATGGTTTCAACATTCATCACAAATAAATATGGGGTTAGTATTGTTGCAATGATTCATTTAGTGGGTGAAAATGTGAAGTTGGGTTACACTTTTTACCCTTTTTTGAGAAAAAAACTTCATTTTTTTTTTGTTCTTCAACTTTCTGCAAGCCAAAACAATTTTTCTATTTAGAATTTCATTTTTCGATAAAAATAAAAGTTGTCAAAAATATTAGCTTTCTATTAATTATTTTTTGGAATTTTTTTATACACATTTGTTATGTCAACTTAGCGTTTCTTTGAGTGTGTTTTTTAACGATCAAAGGATTCATAAGAAATCATGTTAATACGCACTGTTGTATTCTCTGAAAATTTGTGTTTTTGAGAAACAAAATGTGTTACAACAATCTAGACAGAATCTACTTCGGTTTCGTTATATTTACAAAGCCAACTAATGCATATCATAATTACTAGAATTTTTTGAACTGATCCAATATGAAAAAGCTGCATATTTTGAATATGTTTCGCAATACATGAAATTTCTTAACATATAAGTTATAAACTAAAAATCTAAAAACTACCCATTACAGATGATGGACCAATGTAATGCACCATAATTTTATCAATTTTTTATAGTGTATTTTGGAAGATACAGAATATTGATTTCACTGAATCATAATGACCTTTAGATATTGTTTTCACCCATTTTATTACAAAATTAATTAAAATTAGTAAATATTTATGAAATTCCATAAAAGTTGTATTTCCTGAAAGTAGACTGAATTCTGAAAATTCTTGTCTTGGTTCTGAAAGTTAATTCAGAATGTTTCATGGAGTTTAATCAAACCAAAGTTGAATATATGTATTCACAGCTTGGCTCTGCGTAACTGCAGACATGTTAGCTCAGCCGAACTCTTAAAAAAAGTTCGGTCGAATTATTTTTTGCGCCGACATCCCGTCAAGTTTATGACATAAAAGTTCGTCTGAATTTATTATAAAATTTTGGGTGAACTTTTACCTGAATTTTCGTCGGCCGGAAAATACAACAAAACCCCTCCAAAAAAAACATTTCTGGCAGTATAAATTGACATAAAAGCATTCATTATTTTCGCATAATTTCACACATTTGGTCTGATTTTTCAAAGGTCTTGGTCTGATTTTGCAAAGAATAGTTTTGGGTTTAAGGAATTTTCTTGGAGGTACATTCAAAGGACATTTTTGCAAAGGATTGTTTTGGGTTTAAGGAATTTTCTTGGAGTTACATTCAAAGGACATTTTTGCAAATGATTGTTTTGGGTTTAAGGACTTTTCTTGGAGGTACATTCAAAGGACATTACATTCAAAGAACATTTCTTGGAGGTATGTTATACATTTTTTGGATGTTTTTTGGGTTTCATTTTTTTTTAAGGTATTTTGTTTTTAGAGGACTTGGACTTAATTTTCATTGTTTATTTTTTTAAGGTAATTTGTTTTTAGAAGTTTTGGGCTTAATTTTCATTGGTTTTTTTTAAGTATTTTATTTTTAGAAGTTTTGGGCTTAATTTTCAAAGGACATTTTTTGGATGTATTTCATTGTTAGAGGGTTTTGGGCTTAATTTCCAAAAATCATTTTTTGGTTTTAAGGTATTTTGTTTTTAGAAGTTTTGGGCTTAATTTTCATTGTTTTTAGAGGTTTTGGGCTTAATTTTCAAAGGACTCTTTTTAGGCTGAATTTTGAAAAGACTCTTTTTAGGCTTAATATTCAAAGGACATTTTTAGAGGTATTTTAAAGTGATATTTTTTTTAAGGATTTTTTGAAGTATTTTTCAAAGTGGCATTTTTTAAGAAGTTGGAATTAATTTTCAATGGACATTTTTTGGAGGTATTTTTTGAAGTGACATTTTTTTGGAGTACGTGTTTTGGGTTTTGGGTTGAAGTAAATCTTTCATAATGATTTTTTAAAATGAGTTTTTGTTTAACTTTTTAAATGAAATTTTTTTGCAGGACTTGGAATTAAATATTTTGAGCTTCGTTTCATTTTTATATGACATTTTTTTCTCAGATTTTTTAAAGTAAGTGTTTTGGATTTAAGTATGTATTTTTTGAAAAAAAATTAAAATGAGTTTCTTTTAAATTAAATCTTTTGTGATGTTTTTTTAATTGAGTTTTTGTCTAAATTTTTGAAGGAAATTTTTTGAACTTCATACTCTATTATCATGGTAAATTGAAGTAATTGCACAAAAAAATATGATCGAAAAAGAGACCATGAGGAATGTAGAGAAGAGACGAGAGAAACTCACAAAAGAAATAGAGAAGCACTCTCAAATATTGAAAGGGAAAATCAACCTCAACTAGAAGTTGAAGCAGGTACGTAAATGTAAATATTATGAATTTGATATTTAAAATTTTCCTAGTGTAAAATGTGAAGCTTAATATTTATTTGATGAAATAATTTGAAAAATATTTTGCAATGTAAACAAAGAGAGATATTCCATAAAACATTGATGATGAAATACAAAATTTTGAAAGAGAAAGTGAAAGAGATATTGAACCAATGATTGAAGATGGTGAAAATGTTGAAAGAAATTCAAGTGAAGAAATTGGATCACAAGGTATATATATATATATATATATATATATATATATATATATATATATATATATATATATGTTGAACCAATGTACATATTATTGAAATTATACATATTTATTAATTTAGTTATTTATTGAATATGTAAACTTATTATGTACTATTCATTCGAATGTGTACAGATGAAATCAATGTCGATGATGAGATGTTATAAAATGTTGACACTCACACATATGGAGATAAAAGAGCTGACCATGTTATACGATATCGTGTTAAACACATTTTTGATATGTACTTCATAAAGGAAAATGTGACATTTCAAACCCAAATGTTGAAAGTTCTCCTATCATTAAGGAAATTAAAAGAAGCTATGACTTTATTGGGTATTCGAAAATCAATAAAAGACAAAAAAATGAAGGAAAATGTGATACAAAATATAAATAGTGCTATAAATTCAATTAGAAGATCTAGACAGAAAAATATTTCAGTTTTACATAGAGCAATACATATGGCAGTGGTTTCATTAAGTACTAAAGAGAATTGCTTGGTAAAATCTATGGCACGAGCATTAGGAACCTCACTAAAAAATTTGCATAAACATCAGAAACTTTGGATGCAAATAGATGTAAATGGTAAACTTGCTTGTTCGAGAGCTATTTGTAGGCAACCATACAAATATAGACTTGGAGAAAATGTTAAAAAAACAATATATGAATAGTGGAAGAAAAATTCACGTGTTCGCCAAATGCAAAGGATGTGATGCGAAGAAGAATAGCACGAAATTAGTATAAAGAACATGAAAAACATTTCTCGGAATCCAGTCAGATAGATTTGTTCAACAAGTTCAAAGAAGAGAATCATGAAATTCATGTCTCAATCAATGCTTTTGTTCAACAAAAAGCATGGTATGTAAAACCTATCACCGTATGCGACACTTGTTGTTGTCGTTATCGTGTGGAATTTCAGTTATATTATGATACATTCCTTAATTTTGGTAGAACATTTTGGAAAGATTCACCTCCTCCTTCCACTATCTATGATTTCATATCTCAAATTCTATGTGGAAGAGAAAGGGATGAATTAGTTTACGAAAACAAATGTGTTGATGGTAAAAAATGCGATGATTGTGGAAATTTGACTAAATTTCAAGACAAATATCATAATGATATAAATGATCAATCATTGTCCAACATGAAAGTGAAATGGAATAAATATGAATATATCCATACATCGATTCAAGGTTCAAATAGTGCTAAAAGAATTGAATTACAAGAAGAAGTAATTTTTGTGATAGATTTTTTGAGAAAGTTTGAGGCAGAAACTTATAAATACACCAAGCATTCCCATAGAGCTTGATGGTAAGACTTGCAATTCAAAAAATCCCATGAATTTTTTCCACCATGGGCCATTTTGTCAGTAATTGATTTTGCAGAAAACTACACATTTGTTCCACAAAAAGACACAATGAATACTATCATTCTGACCAAGTCTCCATGCTCTTCCATATTCTAAATAGACAATCTGAACAAAACGTCTATCATATAGAAAACACTAGTGAAAATCTGCATGTTATTAAAGAATATCACTTTTATATCAGTGATGATCGTACAAATGATACATATTTTGTACAATACTGTTTTGGAAAGATTTATGACTCTTTGAAAAGTCGTGGAATAAAATTCAATTAACATTGGATATGGTCAGATGGATGCACAGGTCAATTCAAATCTTCACAATCATTGTTTTGGTTGTGTTGTCTTCATAAGGAAACTTTCATTAAACATTGTCGAAATTTCTCTGAGATTGGCCACGGGAAAGGAGAACACGATGGTGCAGGGGCATGCATAAAATGAGCACTTCGAATATATCAAATGAACCCCTTTGCAAACCGACTAGTGGACGCTAAAGAATTTGTTCAATGGTGCATCGCTTCTCTAAGCCATGATACTAACCAATCAAGGGAAGTGTGAAGGTACATTCAATTTAATTTTTATTGGATATCCAATTTTAAACAATGTACATTTATCACAATGATTATCTTTGATCTTATTTTGATATCATATTTACATTCTTCTTTGAGTTTTCCATATATAGGTTTTTTTGGAATATTGGGATCAAAGATGTAGATATATCAATTGGAAATGACGTTGAAACAATAAAACGGACTCAAAAATCACATTCAATTAAAACAAAGTTGTCTGCAAATGTGTTTGCATTGGATAAAATAAAATATTCTTGTTTTTGTCATGTTTGCATAGACAAAACAGAATCCAATGATGTTTTGAAAACAAAATGTATGTAAAATATTGGAAACATACATAGCTAAATACAAAGGGGAAAATGTCTATTGCAATGTTTGAAGAAATGCAATCAGAAGAGACTACAATATCATCTGATGGTGATCAAGTTTCTGATCTAGTTAGAGAAGGTAACATTTGAATTGCTTTCAAATGATAGAGATCTCGAAATAGATACTAAAATTATTTTTAAAGTTAGTTTTTCATGTTAATTATGATCTAAATTTAAAGAAATAAGTTTTTTAAGTTTGTTTTATTGTGCAGGAGATGTTTTTGTTGTAATTGCACCTACTAACAACGCTGAAAATGTGAAGTATTATTTGATGTGTTGCACTGAATGAGAGATGAAATTATTAGAAAACTATAATGATTACGGGTTTCCATATGACAGAGGATATGCTATACTAAAAGGTTATTTTTTCAGACAAACTAATCAAAGTGGGGATTTTGTTTACTTTGAAGACTATGAACCTGATGACATAATTTGTCAATATAGTCACTTGGTGTGTGCAGCATGCATAAAGTTGATAGAGGTTCAATCAAAAAAAAAAATTAAAACTAAGAAATGGAAAATGTCAAAATCCGATCATGAATAGATCATTGAAGATGGAATTCCATTGGAAAAAATTTTATTGAACTTCCCAACAATTTCTTCTCTTTGGATTCATGTTTTAGAACTTCCAGAACTCAACTAAAAATTGAACTGCTTTGTTATGTTATCTGTGCAAGTGTTTGCACATGTACATTGTTTTGATACATGCACACTAGTATCAACTGAAAGTAGCTTTTATATACATGCATTGATGAAAATGTTGCATGTATTGGATATATATATGTTCTAGAGTGCAATTCACTGAAAGTATCTTTTCTATGTGCATTGATGAAAAATGTTGCAAGTAATGGATATATATGTTCTAGAAGTATTGGATATATATATATATATATATATTATAGAATGAAATTAACTCAAAATAGCTTTTCTATGTGCATTGATGAAAAATGTTGCAAGTACTGGATATATATGTTCTAGAAGTATTGGATATATATATATATATATATATATATATATATATATATATATATATATATATATATATGTATTCTAGAATCAATTATTATTAGTTTTACATGTTCATTGATGAAAAATTTTGCAAGTACTGGATATATATGTTCTAGAATGCAATTAACTGAAAGTATTTTTTCTATGTGCATTGATGAAAAATGTTGCACATATTGGATATATAGATTTTCTAGGAAATTAACTGAAAGTAGCTTTTCTATGTGCATTGATGAAAAACGTTGCACGTATTGGATATATATATGTTCTAGAATGCAATTAACTGTTCAAGTAGTTTTACTATGTGCATTGATGAAAAATGTTTCACGTACTGAATATATATGGTATAGAATGAAATTAACTGAAAGTAGATAAATTCTATTTGCATTGATGAAAAATGTTGAAGTACTGGATATATATGTTATAGAATGCAATTAACTAAAAGTAGCTTTTCTATGTGCATTGATTAAAAATGTTGCACGAACTGGATATATATGTTCTAGAATGGAATTAGCTAAAAGTAGCTTTTCTATACATGCATTGATGAAAAATGTTGCACGTACTGGATATACATACATTATAGAATGCATTTTTTAAATTTTATGATTGTTTGACGCATCTAACAAGACCTAGAATCTTATGATTGTTTTTAGATATATGTGTGTGTGTGTGTGTGTGTATTGTACTTCAATTGTTTTAACATATATATTCAAACATGTGTACTTAAACCATTTCTACATGTACATATATTCATGTGAATTTTTTTTGTTTGGAAAGCCACAACTTGAATATTAAAAACAAAACATTATATCATAATCACATGCCAATTGTAGTTCAACCATCCAAAACTAGAGTTTAAAAACAAAAAATTATAGATCAAAACATTACTTGACATGGAAAATGTACTTCAACCATCCAAAACTTGAGTTTTAAAAACAAAACACTATAGATCACAAGTATCAAGTAACATTACTTCACATGCCAAATGTAGTTCAACCATAACACTTAAAAAAAAAAAAACAAATTATAACACAACATTACTTCACATGCCAAATGTAGTTCAACCATTCAAAACTTAGGTTTTAAAATCAAAACAAATTATAACACTTGGCATTACTTCACATCACATGCCAAATGTAGTTCAACCATCCAAAACTTGAGTTTTAAAAACAAAAAAATTATATAACACTGTAACATTACTTCACATGCCAAATGTAGTTCAACCATCCAAAAATTAAGTTTTAAAAACATTATATATCACATTCACATGTGCCAAATGTAGTTCACATAAAATATGTCCAAAATTTGTAGATATCACAAGTATCAAGTATCAAGTTATATATAAAAACATTATATATCACATTCACATGTACCAAATGTAGTTCACATAAAATATGTCCAAAATTTGTAGATCTCACAAGTATCAAGTATCAAGTATCAAGTTATATATGACTGCATCTAGATAAGACTATATATAAAATAGTAAAATGTAAGACTAAATATATTGAAAGTATAATGTTGCATGTGTGCGTGTGCATCATCCATCAAATAGTGAATTTTCATCATACATCAAATACAAATGGATGTAGTGTATCTCTCAGCAAAGTCACAATCCTCGAGCTATCCTACGAAGCATGGGGAACCTATACACAATGTGTACAAACATTAAAATTTTATGTTTTAAAATTGAGTGAGAATATATAGAACTTCATATAAAAAACAAAATGTAAAAAAAAATCATGCAATACCTCATGAGGTTCCCTCTCCATTTGTTTCTCATCCACTAAAGCTTCCCCCACAGGAACATCTTCAACAGTAAACTGTACAATATACATGTAGATATATATATATATATATATATATTAAAAATTTTCAAATGAAAATGCATATATAAGTATTTTCAATAATATTAAAAAAACGTTAGACAACTTGTTCAAATGGTTGAAATGGCATGGATGTTCCTATCTCCATTGGAGTCAAATGGAGAAAATAAATCCTCTATAGAAACCTAAAATTCAAAAAAGATTTAAAAGTATAAAATAACTCAAGGTCGAGATCTCAATTTATAATAAAACTTTAAACTTTCAATTTATAAATTATAACTTAAAAACATATTTAAGTGAAAAATTGAATACTTTTGCTAGCGGATTTGGCACATCTCTAAGGGTGGCTCTGAAATCTCCAAAAACCTAAAAATTCAAAAAATTCAAATAACTCAAAATCTCTAGATCTCAATTTATAATAAAACTTTTAATCTTCAATTTATAACATATAACTTAAAAACATATATATATATATATATATATATATATATATATATATATATATATATATATATTTAAGTGAAAAATTGAATACTTGTGTTGGTGGATTTGGCACATCTCCTAAGAGTGGTTCAAAAAGAAAATCTCCAAAAACCTAAAATTCAAAAAATTTAAAATAACTCAACATATAGATATATCTCATTTTTTAATGGAACTTTTTGAGGTGGAATATATTACTTAAAAACATAAATTTTGAAAGTGAAAAATTGTCCATACTTGTGATTGTGGATTTGGCACATCTCCTAAGGAAGTAGAAGGTACATCTCCCAAATAATAAGAAGGTACCACCATCCCAAAAACATCAGATGGAATCGGAATCTGTTAAAACATTTTATTATATATATGTACATGTACATGTGTGCGCAATTATTTATTTTAAAAATTTCTCATCATGTTTCGATATATATATATAATAATAGATAAAAAATAATTGTACATCATCATGTTCACTTAAAAAACACTAACTTTTTCCAACATATCATGAAGGTGAGAACCATCTTGATTGTATGATTGATGGTGAGACCCATCTTGATTGTTTGAACCAGAGGCTTTGACCATGATATTAACATTTTCTTCATTCTTCAAGTGTGAAAACTGCAAATGGTGTTAACATATAATGGTACATTTTTATTATATTAATGTATACAAATAAATGTATGTATATATGTATTTTTTACAAATTGTACATATGTTAAAATAATTGAACCCTAACCATTAACACATACCGTTACCATGCCCTCTTCCTCATGAACAATTAGGTCCTGCCAACCATTGCAACAATTCTTTGCATATGTTTTGATATCTTCAACACTCATGTTGTCAATCTCTTCATCTGTATAATACACAAAATTAGCGTGTGCATTCTCACGTGCTCTTTGTCGATTGAGACAAACATCAACTCCACCCAATCCACTGTGAACATTGTCAATGATGACATCCCTTGCTTCTCAACTAATTTGAGAAGTGGCTTCCATCTCTGACTACAAAGTTTCGACACGAAAAGGTCGACTAACCAATGGTGGCTCAGGGCTAGGCAACTCAACATCACGCCTAGCACCCCTACGGTCACACAATCTACCTTTCCCGGGACCAAAAAAATCAGAGGGAAGGTCATTGTAATTGGTTTTCATTTGCAAAAATAATTCTGCATAAAATAATTTTGTGAAATAAATCGGAACTTTGTCGTTCCATGGGAGTCTTCCAAAGGCCACAAGGTGTCTATCATACAAATAATGAGCTATATTACGGTGCTTGAAATATTGCACCTTTAGCATCTTTCTTTTCGACCCTTCTTTGAAATTAAACATAGACTTGGCTATTTCTGTTGTAACTCTTTGTTTAACAACCTCCCATTTGTCGGAACCCATCACTTTTTCCTTTATTTTTCTCATGACTTCTACAAAAGTATCAGTGGTTGGCCCAAGCTTTCAGTACACATCTACTAATTTGCCTAAAGAGTGTGTAACTATTTCCAAACTTTGTCGACTCTCAGCAAGTAGATTCAAAGCCACGAAATCTCTTTTCAATTTTGCATGAAGATGTTGACACCTTTCTAAGGTGCATTTTTGCATGTTTGTTTCCCAAGGTATATCAAAAATGTCGGCTGGATAAGTCGTGGTTGGCCCAAGCTTTCAGTACACATCTACTAATTTGCCTAAAGAGTGTGTAACTATTTCCAAACTTTGTCAACTCTCAGCAAGTAGATTCAAAGCCACGAAATCTCTTTTCAATTTTGCATGAAGATGTTGACACCTTTCTAAGGTGCATTTTTGCATGTTTGTTTCCCAAGGTATATCAAAAATGTTGGCTGGATAAGTCGTGGTTGGTGAACAACCTTCTTCATGACTGACACATTCTGCCCTACATCTTTTTTTAGCAACATTTGGAGCATCATTTTCAGCCTCTCCATCAATATATAAAATTTTGTATATTAAAAAAACACATGTAAATATATTTGTACAAATTGAATGAAAAAAATGTTCAAATTGATGGCCACCTTGATGTGGTTGGGTAGCATCTTCCTCACCCTGAGACTGTTGAGAACCAGAACAACCCTACTAAGAACCAACATGACCATCGATTGGTTGAGAACCAACACGACCATCCGTTGATTGGCCTCTTAGGGAATACAAATCACCACCTTCACGTAACGTGCCAGCACCTATTGATGGCCCTCTAAGGGAATCTGAACCACCACCAACCTCACGAGACGAGAGAGAAGATTCATAAACAAATACAAATTTATAATCAATTCAAAAATGCATTCATACATATAAATACATGTACATATTCATTGATTAAATTGTGTGAACCATACCACGATTGCGTGAACCATGGGCATGCTCCATTGATGGAGTAGACACCCTTCTCCTCTTAGCTCCTAAAAAATAAAAAATAAAACTTACTAACAACTAATTTAACTCACAAAATTGATAAAAAATAAATTCCATATGTACACACATGTATGTATATGTATGGATATTTAATATTATATTTAAATACCATGAACATCCCTCGATCCCTGATCCCCCTCTCTCATAGAGATATGGGATTCTGTTGATCTTCATCGTTCATCCTCCATGATATATATATCTACAGTGGAAATTTACAATTATTTTTTTAAATTACTATTTAAAATAAATTCAAAACAAATTTCAGAAAATTAATGTAATTTAGTGTACACAAATTATGTAAAACACAACATTCAAAGCACTAATTGATATCTGAAACTCAATTTAAGCAAAAAAAATTATAAAAATGTTAAGTTCACCAAATTGCGCTTTACATGGTGGGAGAACACTTGGTATAAAAATGGGAAGTTCACCACTTGTTGCAAATGTGAAGTTCACCAAGTTGCTCTATAAATGGTGTGGTGGGAGCACACTTGGTATATAATTGAAAAAAAAAATGGTCATTAAAAAAGACACATTTATAAGTACAAAACACACACATATCTAAGATATGTTACAATTTCCATCAATAAATTTTGAAGGAGAGCATCTTCACACTAATTCATCTTTGAGAGATGAATCTTGAGTTTTTGAAGAAGAGTGTCTCAAAACTAATTCATCTTTGAGAGATGAATCTTGAATTTTTGAAGAAGAGCGTCTCAATACTAATTCATCTTTGAGAGATGGATCTTGCATTGGCATTGCCCCGTATAATTCTAATTCATCTATTGATTCATATTTGATAGATGAATCTTGAATTGGCATTTCCCCACGCAATAGATCAGCAGACATCTTATTCACATTTGTACAATGTCTTATACTAAAAAAATGAAATTGGCTAACAATATTGCTTTCTATCCCATGCAGTTCTATTAGCCTCTCCTTCTAAACTTGGTACACACCATTCATCTGGTTGCACACAAGTTCAGAATTGGTGAAAACTACAATTCGATTTGATCCATACTCCATAGTTGTTGCCAAGATTTCTATCAATGCAATATAATATGCCTCGTTGTTTGTTGTTCTTCCCGGTATATTCATTTTCCTTTGGACGACTTTTCTAGTCGTAATATTAGAAAGCACATATGTAATCACTACTTTCCCTGGATTGGGATAGAAAGAAACATATATGCATAATTTTCATTTTTCAACCATATTTAGTGGGTTTTTATCCTTGAAAAAAAAAATCAATAAAAATATATTAAATTGACATTTATTGCAAATGCATGGGATAAATGGCATATGTGCATGGGATAAATGACATGTGCATGGTTTATCTTAAATTTTGACTTAAATTTTATGGTAGAATTCACATCTAGAAATTAGATACATTAAAGATTGCATTGCATAGAGTTTAAGGGAGATTTATGAAACATATACATGGTTCATGCATGGTTTGCATGAAAATTTTCCTTAGAATTTATGGCAGAAATCACATCTAGAAATAACATGCCTTAAGAAAGGATGAGATCTAGAGGCTACCTAGCCCTTTACAGACTGCTTTAGAACTTGTAGAATTTAAGACTCAACCAACAAACTAAAATCCTATGGAATTTCAGGCAATTTAGGTTCAGTTTTTAGGCCTTAAAGTTTGCCTTGAATTAATGGGGGAAAGCCTTGAGTTTGGGGGATACTATCCTATGAGAGTTCAACCACTTTAGGTTCAGTTTTTAGGCCTTAAATTTTGCCTTGAATTAATGGGAGAAAGCCTTTAGTTTGTGGGAGAAATGACATTTACATGGTTTTCAAAACTATTTTATGCACTTACTAAAACAATTGGTTGTGGTGGTTGATGAAGTTATGTCAAAAGTCACACCTTTATGAGTTTGTGGGAGAAATGAAATAGAAATTACACATGCCTTAAAGTTTTCCTAAACGTTTATGGGAGAAGGTAGAAATGACACATGTACAAGGTTTGCCTTAGAGTGGTAGTGGTTTATGGATAGTAAAATGAAGAACTTATATTTCTATTCTAGAGATTGAATGTAGGGACATTTACTGGATATGTCACCTTTGAGAAAATATGAGATCCAAAGGCTACCTGGCCCTTTACAGACTCTGCCTTTAGAACTTGTAGAAGTTAACACTCAACAGGCAGACTAAAATCCTATGGAAGCTCAAAATCCTATGAGAGTTTGGCCACTTTAGGTTCAATTTTTAGGCCTTAAATTCTGCCTTGAATTAATGAGAGAAGGCCTTTAGTTTGTGGGAGAAATGACATTTACATGGTTTGCAAAATTATTTTATGCACTTACTAAAAACATGCTTTAAAGTTAATGGGACAAAGCCAACATGACACATTCTTTAAAAACTTTTCCTAAGAATTTATGGGAGAAATGACATGATCTATCACGAGCCTCACAATGTATAGCAGATCCCCCCACACTCTGATGACTTGTGGTCAGGGGGCGTATGGGAGATGCCTCTGCATATTATATACAATACATATAAACTAATCCAAGAAAAAAACTTTACTAAACTGTTACATATAATACAAAACTATTTCATATATAATACATATAAACTAATCCAAGAAACAATTGTTGACTTAGAAAGAATGTCGACATGAAAACCATTTCTAAACTCAAGTAGAATAATCTAGCCTTCAAAAACTTTAGAGTCCCTTTTTTTGTAATTTCTCAACCAAATTATTGAGTTCTATGTAAACACAATCCAAAAAAGTGACGAATCTAACTTGACACTTTTTCCATTTCTAAATACTGCATTTTTTTCATAGAACATAGATATATAAATATATCTAAAAAATTGAAATAAACCTATTTGCAAAACTAAAAAAATTTCATGCCAACCAAATACTCCATAAGATAAGTTCTTATAATGTTTTATTTTGACACATGACATGTACTAGGTGCAATCACATCAAGACAATGTCTCTAGTACAACACACTACATAATGAAACAATATGGAACAAATTAGAAAAGAGCCAAAATGTTTTTATTCACTTTAGATGCATTTTTCATCATGAATTTAATGTATGTATCAGTGATGCATTCTCGAAACTTGAACTTATATATATATATATATATATATATATATATATATATATATATATATATATATATATATATATATATAACCATGTAACATAACTATATATAACTATAAATGTATAACATAACATAATTATATATAACTATAAATGTGTGTGTGTGTGTGTGTGTGTGTGTGTGTGTGTGTGTGTCTATATATATATATATATATAATTAACAAAAATTTCTCTTTTGGACTTTTACCTTATTTAATGTTTTATTTAAGTACTTTACTTTTTTAAACAAATTAATATATTTATTATTAAAAAAATATTTAAAATATAAATTAACTTAAATCTAAAAATATCTTATTTGATAAATAGACTTAAGCTCTTAATTTATTTATTTATTGGTTATAGTTTGCTTTTTTTATGTTTTGGAGTATTTTTGGGCATGTTTTTGCTCAAATTCATTCGCAATATAAAATGCATTTTAAATAACAAAAAATCAAAATATTTTGAAAATATATTTCACTAAATTCCTAAAAAAAATCTTAAAAACCTTAAATAATTAGAAATTGAAGTTTTTACCATTCAAAATCAGAAAAGAAATCATAATAAACATGCTATCATTGCAATTATTAAAAAATTATACTTGAAATTAAGAAAAAATAAAACCTAAATTATAGTTTTTAAGGTGGTTTTCAAGGGTTTTCTTGGCGGTTTTCATGGTTATTTTTTCTTGTTTTCTAGGTTTTTTTTAGTCTTTTTTTTTATTTCCAGGTTGTTTGTTGTGGTTTTCTAGGTTGTTTTATGGTTTTATAGGTTTTTTTTTTTTTATTTTGGTTTATGTATGGTTTTCATTTCAAATTATTTTATTTTATTTTGCAAGAAAAATCAATTCAAATAGGGAAATAATGATAGGAAACCTACCTTGGCCTCCAAATGGTGGTTGTTTTGAGCTTTTGGGACATTGGTGGGTCGTTGGGTGGATGGGTCAACATCCTCCATCTTGTTCGAGCTCCCTAATTCTTAGTCGAGCTCCTATTCACCTCATGGTTTTCACAAAATCGCTTACACAAATAGCAAACGTGATTTTTAATGAGAAATAGAAACTTGATCTAGCCTCATAGTTCGAGCAAGCTCTAAGACTTGATCAAGCCCATAACTCAATCGAGCTCTTGTGAAACCTTAGGTTACACAAGAGATCGATCGAGGGTTTTTTTTACGCTCGATTGAGTTATCTTTAATCCCTGAAACAACTCAATCGAGGGCTTAAAGATTGTTCGATCGAACACTAAAAATGGCTCGATCGAGCTGCTTTTTTCACCCAAAAACGTATCCTCACTTGCAAAAAGTGTATCCCAACTTCATGCATATACCCATTAATAAATTCTAAACATTATTTTTAATTTGTATATATATGATTCTTGGGGAACCTTTCTTTTAGTTTTCTTCCCAATCTACCTTAAAATCATGAAATTACATAAGATTGGTAAGCTTATGAATGATGAGAAAATAAACTCTTTCTACAAAGCATCCACTTTGTTATAATATATGAAAGTCAATCAATTTAGAAGTGTAATCACACTGGAAACCATATCTTACTAAAAACTTTTGAAATATGGGAGAAGAAACGCGTTTTAAAAAAAAAATCATTGTATCAAATGAAAGCATTACTTTATCAAATTATTTTACAAAGCATAATTATGTTTAATTTTATGCATAAAATTTTCACATCCCGAGTGGAGTTGCCTATTTTTTTTATCGACAAGTCTCTCTTGCGGAAAAGAGCGATATCCCAACATTCAGAAACAAAACAATAGAACAAAAAAATTGAATACATAGAAATGTTCCCTAGATTACCATTAAAATAGATTCAGGATTGGATGAATGGTTCATACCCTTTTCGAAATTATCGTCATTGGTATTGTTTGATATAAATTTCAATATCGTTATCAATGCTCCAATAAAATATTTGCAAAGACACAAACATACAAATTATCAAAGCATGTGATACATGAATGGTTTAACATAATTTACACAAGGGATAAAGGAATCTCATAACAATCACCATAACAATTAATGTGGGAAATTTATATGCATTTTTATTAATAGGGAAAAGTTGAGAGTTATAACCAATTCCTTGACGTTGATAGCTTCCTCCTAATAGTCCTCAATTCTAACCTTGCATTTAAAATCCTTTAATGGATACTTCAGTAGAGTGGAAGTATAGTTTCAAGAGTCAAAACTCCAACTCCTTTTCCTTTGAGTGCATTGCATTTGTAGGCCAAGTATGGAGGTTTTAGGTCCATTTAGGTAGGAGTTAGATCCACAATGGAGGGAAAGGGATCCACTATTGTAGGGATGAGATCCATTATGGTAGGAGTTCCAACCCATATCCTCATATCCTAGAAATATACCTTCATGATTCTTCTAAATTGGAAGCTTCGTAACCTTTTTTTACTTTTTACCCATGTAAAAATATTGTTGCACTTTTAATGAACGAAAGTCGCGAAAACATTGCAACATGCTTATTATGAAAAACATTATTTCATAGTTTTTGATACTGGAACCTACGATATACCTACAGACATACCCTGTCAATGGTACTACCCTGTGCAAGTTATGCTATTGGTGATACATGAATCAATTTCACTCAATCTCTCTTAGTGCCTCAGTTGTGTTATGGTTATATTCACCTATAAAAGCCTATTGTTGGTCATGACTTTGAGTAGTGGGCATCTCAGTTGGTCGTATTGGTCATACATCTACATGATAATTTAATGTTATTCTTGATGCAAAACAAAAATACATAAAAATCAAATCTGTTGGAAAAAAAGAGAAGTATTTTTACCGGATAATGATGATATCCCATACCATGGATATGTCACAAATAAATGATGATATACCCATTTCATGGATATAAGGAACTGATAAGGAACAAAAATTCATATGGAATAGAGTCTTTTGTCCTCATTTTTGTATCCATGTAGGGAAGGCCACATATTCATTGAGAAAAAATGATTGATTTATTGGATTTGGATTTGATCAATTCCAAATCAAATTCCTGAAGAATTACAATCCATTTAGAATATTTACCCCCAATTAATTGTTGAGTTAGAATATACTACATGTGGTTACAATCATAAATCACAGTAGTTTTACGTAACAAAATGTAGTGATGAAATATTTGGACAAATTGAACAACTGCAAAGGCTAATTTTTCCACATGAAAATATTCTATTTAAGAAGTGGTTAGAGTCCTACTAATATATTAGATCACATGCTCATCATTTGAATCATCTTCCTTGACAAGTACCGTCTGATGGAGCTAGATACTAGAAATAATCGCAATGATAATCAAGGGGATGTAACAATGGTGTGTTATTCAACACATCCTTCAAAGCATCGATGGATTTTTGGGTGATGTCATCCCATATGAAAGGAACCCTTTTTCAATAGTTTGATGAAGCCCTTCATATTCTCAATGTAGTTATGGATGAATCGACGTAAAATGTTTTCTTTCCTTTGCTAATTTTAGAGTTAGCATAGATGAGAAGAAGGAGGGAGATTGAAAATTTCCTCTACCTTCAACGGATCAACTCGGATCCCTTGCTTGGAAATGGTAAATCCTAGTAAATGGTTGGATTCCACAAAAAATACACATTTGAGTGGATTCAAATGAATATTGTAATGCCTACATCAGAGAAATATAGCTCGTAAATGTATAGGATGATCTTGATGTTTCATAGAGTATGTTGGTAAATCATAAAGCTACAACTATACAATATGTTTGATATCATAATATGCGTAATGCATAGATCTTTGAAAATTTTCCTCAAAATTATTAATTCCAAATGGAAACTTTTGATAAGTGAAGTTTCCCTAAGGAAAAATTAAAGAAAATTTATCCCTATCTGATGGGAGTACGTTGATTTGATTATAACCTAAAAATCCATCCATAAAAGAGAAGATTTCATTTCTGACACAGTCATCGGCAATATAGTCAATGAATGGGGTTGGATAATTAGCTTTCAGGGAATACCTATTTATGTATCTATAATCAACACATACCCGGATAGTACCCTATCTCTTGGTGACCGGAACAATGTTGGAAACCTAATATGTCAAAGGAACATGATAAATAAAATTATCTTTCAGAAGTTTTTCAACTTTATCTTTAATAATGACAGATTTTTGCAGATGCACTGGACGTAATATGTGGTTAAGGCTTAGCATTTGGATAAGTATTAATTTCATTAATTACAATATTTTGGTCAATTATTGGAATGTCTTCATATGTCCAAGAAAATATATCATGGAATTCTTTAAATAGGGCCATATATTTTTGAATTTATTCAAGAGAGTAAGAGGCACCCATATGAATGTTCTCCATGAGTCGAGGTTTCACCGTGATGTAAATAAGAATAATATTAGATAGATTCCCTAAATTCATTTCAGGCGTAGTCTCATCAATTTAAATATGGGTTTCAGGGTCATCGACTATCTCTGGTAAAAAAAATATATTAATGTTATTCTCAATGGTTTCATGTTTTGGAAGAAAGGAGGAATTATGATGACTATTGTCCCATGGTGTTTCTCATAATGACATAGTTTCCATACTTCTCTAATCAGTAGGGAAAACATCACCAAAAGGATAAGGGGACAAAACAAATACTAACCAAGAAGATTGAGAATACTCATATATGACCATGTTAGTTCAGTAATTTGATACTAAAGGGGTTGCAGAGGGAAAATGAATAGCTTCATAAGATTCATTTGCAAAATTAATATATTTTCAAAGTGACTCAATTGGATTAAATGGAATACAGTTGCCTTAAATTACAAATTCTGATTAGTTAGGCATTACCCAAGGATCATATGATTCATGGGATTCATAAGTTCTTCATGAAGTCATATTGATTGGAGTGATTGAATGAGAAACATTTGGTGGTGGGAGCGAAAAAGTTCCCATTAACAATGAATCCTTAAGTAATCCACACCAACACTCTCATAACAAATTGGCATTTTACCTATGAAAGGTACACTATCGTTGGTATGTGAATCATACCATCACAATCACTCTAGGTATGTATCTGGTACTACCCAATGAAAAATACACTATCGGTGGTATATGAATTGTATTTTATTCAATCTCTCTAACTGCCTCGGTTGCCTCAGGGTTATGTTCACCTATCTCAGCCTATTTTTGGACACACTTTGAGTAGCGGGCATCCCGGTTGGTTGTACTAGTCCAACATTTGCATGATAATTTAATTTTAGTCTTGAAGCAAATCCAAAAATACATAAAAATCAAATATGTTGAAACAAAAGAATGGTCTTTTTACCTTATTGGTCCCACTGCATCCCCTCAGGGAGTACTAGGTGTATATCTTGGGGGATTCACTCAATGAATCTTTGACATAGCATGTGCGTTCATGACATACTAAAAATACCCTTAATTTGAATACATATTATTATGTTAGTGTAGCACCCCCTTATTGTTATTATTGTACCCCTGTAACCCCCATATTGTTATTATTGTGCCCTTACATTATTATTGTTAGGTCGGCTAGGATTACATTGTGGCCCCACTAGGATTATATTGTGGCCCCATGGACTCCTATATATAGAAGGAGGTTTTGTTCATTTGTATCATCCAAGAATTGTGCATTTATGTAATGTATTTATGTAATGTATTGGAGGTTGCCCCCTCGAAGTGGCTTATTTCTAAGGCGTTGATATCTCTTTTCTTCTATTTTTGAAGCTGGTTGCACAACACATTTGTTTACCTTTTTCTAATTTAAACATTTATGCAATTACTAAGTGAGAAACAATTGTACATATTGTATTTCTCATTCTATTCAAAACTTTAGATAACTGTAATACCCTTGCCAATTTGTGATGTAAAAATGTGTACCTTGATATTAGGCTAGTGAGTCAGAGAAATTTTTTAGGTCTACATGTCTATGGATTTATGTTTTATATTTTAAGGATAACACGCCCAAGCATATGTGTCGGTTTTCGTTATGTGGCAGAAGGGCCACAATTCTAAATACAATGTAATTGATGTATGTATTGTTATAATAAAGTATTATAAAATAGGATGATTGTGGAGCCCACTCCTTAATAAGAGTATGGGTGGCATGTGACTCCATGGACATGGGGAAACGATGTTGATTTACAAGTGTTGGTGATGTGGATGTCTGGGGCCTACATGGCTTCAAAATTTGCAACGTGGAAGAAAGAAAATGCATTTATGGGTTATACACACACATGCATGTATGCCTGAGGTTGATGATGACAATTATTATATTGATGATGATTATGATGTTGATGATTGGACTTTGGTACTGAGCAGCTAGTTGGTGAGCCATGAGCTTAGGTTATGGACTAGTTGGGATTTGTGTTGGTTTGTGGCCTAGAGGGTGGCTGCAACCCTAGAGCAGCATGGTTGTTGCCTTGGCACCTTGGTAGTTATCTTGGATGGTGCCTAGAGCCTAATAGCAACAAGAATGTTTGGTTTTTTTGGTTTGAGGGGTCTTGACCCAGGTTCGGTTTTAAGGTTTACTAACAAACCCCTGTACTATTGGTCCTTTCGGCAATGGATTTCTTGTGCAGGTCAAGTTCTCACCCGAAGTAGTATGGGAGGGTGTTGGAACCAGGTTTCCGCACCCCAAGAGAGAGAAAGTTAATTGAAGTGGTTCCTTTCAGATCTAATAGACCTGCGCTAGAGAAGCCCTAACACAGAAACCCTTAACAGTATATTGGCGGAATAACTCAAGAAATGCTCATAAATCATTAGATAGCATGTTAACAGAAGCAGAGCGACTAATCTTAACCAGATCTATGCATTCATCCCCTTTTACAATATCGCATCCACGTGTGCATTAGTAAATCATCAGTATTAAGCAAAGACATATAACTTTAGAAATAACACAGAGCGCAACCAATAACCATAACATAGAAGTACTCAGCTATCACAAAACAATCTTCTCATTCATTAACATCTAGATCCAACTTACAGACTCTATTTACTAGCCTGCACACACAGCAGGACTCAAGGTCTCCATGCACACCGCCAACAGGAGCCCTTACCTAGATAATCAACACAAAAGATCCAAAAATTCATATCCAAGCTTGATCCAAAACTTAGCCTACCTCTAGACTCAATTTATCCATCAATTTATAACATATTATCTTACGCTACTCTATGGTCCACAAACTGTGGTTTTTGGACTCTTGGTCTACCCTTTGACCCATTACAATTCATTGGGGGCTTTGACCCACCCCAAAGCCCCTGCACTTTACTAAACTATTACAAAATATTATAGGATTTTTCCAAACTTGCCGCTAGAGGACCCTGATCCAATAGGCCCCTAGCACAATCTTGTGACTCGTCCTGAGTCAGAGTGACAGTGGAGTCTTCATCTTCTCCTGGAGTTGTTCGACAGTGGCGGAAAAAGGGGGTTGGATGCCTTTGCTCTGCACGGCTGCATTCTGTGCAATGTCAACCAACTTTTGTGAATTTTTTCCTTAAGTAGCTGCGGTGACGCTCTCCAAGGTCTGGTTCAACTACTTTACTGCCACATCTATGTCCTATGAAAGTTTGAGAGCTTCATTAGCCCATAGTTTTAAGTGGTCACTGAGGACTTGCTTCTTCTGGTAGAGCCCCTAAATTTCATCTTGAAGCACGTGGTTGGTCCAAAAACATGCTAAGAATTGTGCGGAGACAAGGGTGGGCATGGTAGCTTCCATTTGTTCAAAATCTTACTCCTTATGGCGCAGCTCCTCATTGAATTGGTGAAGGAGGGGATTCACACTACACCGTAGACCATAACACCATAGAAATGTCTAACAATTCTGTACCCTTGGTGATTGTAATAGATCTGACAATAAAATGTATAAAAATGGAAAATATGCCCAAGAAATAACACCATAGAAGACAAAACTTCAAATCTTCATTAATATAAAAACCCTTAAGGTAGGGCAACACCATACATTCACTCCTTAAGGAAGGAGATCACTCCACAAGCCATATGCTTGCCCATACAATAATCCTTGACATCTCTCAATGGAGAGTCTCTAGCCTCTATATATGTTTCATACATGCAATACCATGGGTAGTTACCATGGGTCTCTCAATACCATACATCCAATACAATGGGCTTATCACTTTATTCCCTAGCTACATGTGGTCCCTTACATAATGTGGGTTAGCCACTTTATTTATTAAATATGGCCCATTTATTTATCATTCTGATATTATTACATCATATTATTCCCTTGGGTACCTCCCTCTGTACCCTATATTATCCCCTCTAGGTACACTACAGTGATCTGTGCTATAATTGTAGCTTCTTTAACCAGTGCGGCTTGCTAGGTTCACACCTCGGGATGGGTCTCGGGCTATAGTTTGGCTTGTAGTGCAGCTATTTTTTTCTCCAGCTCTGCTTTAACAACCTGCACTTCGGTCCTAGATGCCTTCAAGGTGGCTACCAAGCCTTCAACCTTGGCCTGCGGCGCACTGGAGGCAGGAATTACTTCCAACATATCCTCACAGAGTCAGTCTATCAAATGCTCTAATTCAGCTTGCTGTGCAACTGCTATGATGTGTGCTGCCTAAGCTTGGGGGATTTCGGCAGCTTTGTTCACAATGGTTTTATCGGCCTAATTTAGCTGTTGTTTTGCCCGCATTTCTCTGTGCTGGAGCTCGCCAGAGATGAATACATAGAGAGTGTGGAGCTGCTCACCTGTCATTCTCACAACATCGAGATTGACCACAGAACAAGCACGGACTTTCTCACACGGGATCAGAGGTACTACAGTGAATGTCGCGCCTAGGAGGGGACAGATCTGACTCTCTCTTATGGTGGCCAAAGCAGTAACTGCAGCTAGATGGCTCGCTTGATTCTGCCTCACCTAATTCACGCTCACATAAAGTGTATCTACTTTTAACTGAAGAGCATGTAGCCCAAACTCCAAGGCTTCCACCTTGGCCTTTTGTTGATCTTCCAGGGCAACCCATCGGTCTTCGGAAGCAACAGTGACAACGTCTGGAATATTCTCCAAGTATTCTTCTGTTAAGGTGACCTCCGCCTCCCTGCTAATATTAGTGGCCTTGGGCTTCTTCCTCTACCCCTTGGGAGGCCCGCCTATGCACTTTGTTCCACGCAGGGACTCTGTGCCCCACCCACAAAGCCCTTCTACGCCCTCGTCCCACTAAGACTCCTGCTCTGCCCCCTTGGTGGCATCCTTGGGGGTCTCCTTGGTCATTGTTTTCTTCGTGGAGCGCACCTCAGTCTCCTCATTATACTTGGTGGGACAGTATCCTTCAGGGCTGCGTCCTTCCCAGAGGTGCCTGTTGTAACCAGGGCGGATGATTTGAAGTCGAGCTTCCAGGCCAGTGGCCAAGTTGTGACAAGTTGATCAATCTCTGAGTCCATGGCCATATTGGAAGGTTATAGCATGCTTGATCTTTGCGGGCCAAAATCTCTACATTGTGCATGGTGACATGGAATTAAACAATGCCTTTGTATTTTTCATAGACTGCGGGTGACAAGCACGACCTGGAATGAATTTTTGTTGCCGGCGCATGGTCGAATAGCACCCAGAACACCTTGTTCTCCTCCGTGTGCTTTGGATCCTTTCAATCCCAAAGGTTCGCATACCGCACACCTTCACACATATTCGGCTTGAGCTCTGGGAGCACCACATCATCAGGTGTCTCCCACACAAACAAGGAAATCAACATCAACAGCCAAGAATAGAAAATTTCCTTTCACTGGTCCTGCGCCCCACGCATATTGTCTGAGAATTATTCACAGAGGTACTGTGACCAGTTGTAACAGACCCCTTTATCGCATTGTTCAGATAGCTTAATCACATAGGCAGGGATGGCCAATGCCCGGCACTTGCACATCATTTTACAAGTGAGAAGTGGAGTACCCATGCGCACTCCCTGGTCAGCTATGGTTTCTACCAGGAATCCTCTCTTATCATGATCAACTTTATACTTCTTCCGCACTTCATCAGTGACCCTATGCTCATATTTCTTACCGAAACCCTTCATGGGATGGGGCCCTTGCATGGGCAAGCCGTTGATTCGATGAATTAGCATGACATCGATCAGGATGCGACCCTAGATCCACAAGCACCCATCGTGGATCAGCGCCATCATTTGGCGCATAATGAGGCTGGTGATGGCATATCATCCAAAGTGGGGGATGCACAGCAAATTCAATATCCTTGAGGCTTCTAATCCACACGCCCATGGCATTGGCTCCACCTTCAGCACATTATCAGACAACACCCTCTCAAAATATAATTCCACGTCCAAGTTGGGGAAGGCGTCCGCATTCGCTAAATCATGATCGTAAAATTTTATGGAGGGGAGGCTCCTGAACATGTCACCAATCAAGGGGACTTCCTCCGAGACCAGTGGAATTTGTAGGTATTCATTCACCACATCAATGTTTTTGGGGTTGCGCACCGTTGGTTTTCTTGGCTTCACATATGCGGGTAATCAGGAGAGCGGAGTCACTAGCACAGCTTCCTCCTGGGTTATCATGGGACGCTTTGATGGATTGGGCGAGCGTGCATTAGGCACCTGCCGGGGGGAATGCACAATCTGAGGGGATGTGCGTGGCTTCACCGCATCCCACTTCATGGCTTTCTCATTTCCTTTCTCCTTTCCCTTCTCCTTCCCCTTGCCCTTTCCCTTGGCCAGCATAGACATGCCCTCTTCCACATCAGTTGTTACCCCAAACACGTCTTTAGACCCAATTTCCACAGAGGTCATAACAGGTGATGAATCGGTGGGGTTAGAAGCAGTCGTCCTTGTGTGGAATATAAATTCAGGGTTGTTGTCAGAGGGGGTAGCTCGCCCAAACATACAGATGGAAAATGTACACAACACATAGAGTTCTCCGTAAAGCACAAGGCGTAGAAATTTTGGAAAGCAAAGGAACCAGTTATGACCTGGGCCCCTCTTTGTATAGCCTCCTATGAGTAAAAATGATAGAATTAGTCTTAAATGCAACTTACCATCATGGAAACGATAAAAAATCCTCCCAGATCACTGCATTATTTTCCAAACGCCTGCTTTATTAAATGGTAAAATCGCTTTTTCACCCAGTTTTACAGTTCCAACGGCTATTTTTTCCAGTTGCGCACTACCCCTATGCCTCTGTCACACCCTTTCGCACGTCCTTACCTGTGCACTACCCCTGCACGCCCATCGCACCTCCCTTCGCGTTGCATTTCTTGTGTGCGTAGCCTTCCTTATACAGATACTTCGGCCATATAGTCATTTGGTAGGCATCAGGCTGTCCCTATAAGGTTTCAGACGACTTCCATTAACGTACCCAGGAAAGTAGTCTCCATGCAGCATAGCCAACATGACCACACTGCATCTGTAATCTCTTTCACTATATATGGGCCCAACCAATGCTTACGAAACTTTCCTGGATGGCGCACAAACTGGTTATCATAAAGCAACTCCAATTCTTCTTCCTTGAATACCTTATGTCAGATATGTTGATCATGCCAAGATTTTTCTCGAGCCTTCTGCACCTACTAGTGAAAGTTAGAAATGAACCGATCATCTTCCAAGGCAACAAATTGTGCCAAGCATTCCTCCATGATGTCGAGTTCTGCCACGTTTGTAAAATCTGCAATGCGTAGGTTGGGGACGATATATTCCATGGGCATGATGGCCTCCTTCCCATAGACCATCCTAAAAGGAGTTTTTCCAGTCAATTTCTTGCATGTGGTCCTAATGGCCTAGAGCACCGAGGGGATGCGGACATCCCAATCACTTCGATCAGCATTACAGACCTTAGTTATCACATGCTATAGACTTTTTTTGAAGGCCTCTACTGCCCCATTCGCCTGTGGGTGATATGGGGTACTCTTCGCATGGTGGATCTGAAATTCTTCTGTCAAGGCTTCAATAGTTTTAGTAACAAAATGAGTACCTCTATCTCTTATTAACACATTTGGGCAGCCAAACCTAGTCAAAATATGTTCAAAGATGAAGTGCGCAATGATATCTACAGCACAATCCTTCACAACCTTTTCTTCCGCTCATCTGGTCACATAGTCAGTTGCAGTAATGATGTAACATGCACTTGTCTTCTTTCCTGGGGGATTGATGGGTCCTACAAAGTCTATGGCCCATTTGTCAAATGCCTGCAAAGCCATCTACAGTTGCAGGAGCATCTCATCTATGTGTGAAGGTTTCCATGTCCGTTGGCAAGCATCACAAGCTCAACAATATGTATGGGCATCGCTATGCAATGTAGGCCACCACAACCTAGCCCTCAACAACTTCTGCGCAGTTTCTTTTCCTGCATAGTGACCTCCTGCCACCCCTCCATGGGCCTCGGCTAAGATAGCTTGTAGTTCATGTTCCAATACGTACCTCCGCAACACCTTATCTGCTCCCAGCTTGTATAATTGATCGTCAATTATGGTGAAATCAGCTGCATGGGCCACCAACTCATTTTTCTGTTGGAATGAATAATCCGCAGGTGCCATTCCCGTGGTTAAGAAATGAATAGTGTCTACAAAGTTCTCGTCAACCACCTTGATAGCAAAAATCTATGCATCGGGTAACCCTTCTTATAGATTAGTTGGCTCTTCTCCATTGTTAATCCGAGACAAGTGGTCAAGTCCAGCATTCAGCCTCCCGGGCTTCACAATTATTTCAAAATCATACTTCTGGAATAGCAGTAACCATCTGTTACATAGCATTTTGTCACCGTCCCTGCAATCCCTCGTCCCGCATATTGGAGGGTCTTTCCCGTGACCTATGGGTAGTGTCACACTCTGAAAATACCTTATTTGCATCCTTCTACATAAGGAAATGATTTCTCCTATTGAACATTTCCTCAGAAAGCCCTCAAAAACCTATGTTTTGGCATTGGCGCGGGTAGCCAGTTCACCCTTCGCGCCAATGGGGAATATTTGCACTAGGGCCCGCACCAACTGGCTCTCTATCTCTTTGTTGTGCCCGCGCCAGCCTTTTTGGGAATGTTTTTTAACAAATTAGAGGCGGAAGTTTCCTTCAGAGGGGATTTACCTCACCAACACCATCTACAAATATTCCCCCCAACACAGGCTTATTGACTAGGTATTTTAAAGTTGAATGATTGGTGAACATCTTGAAAGGTCTACCCAGTAGATAGTGCCTGTATTTCTACAGGGAAACCACCATTTCTAATCCTTCCCGCTCAGTAGTCGAATAGTTACGCTCTGTGCTAAAGATTTTCCTGCTAGAAAACGTGACCAGGTGATCAATGTCTACTTCTCCTAGCTACGCTAAGACAGCTCCCAGGGTTGTCCCTGATGCATCCACATGTACATGAAAGATCTTCGCCCAATCCGGAAATATGAGGATCGACACAGTGGCCATCTTTTCCTTTAGTAGCTAGAAACTCTTCTAACACTCCTCATCCCAGAAAAAGGATACCTCCTTCTTTAGCAGCTTTTTCATTCGCGCAGTGATCAAGGCATACCCTTGAATAAACTTCCTATAGTAGCTGATGTGTCCCAATATGGAGCGCAACTGTTTCTTAGTGGTGGGTACTATTAAATTGATGATAACTGCAATCTTGGTTGGGTCAACCATCAATCCCTACTAACATACAACAAGCCCCAACAAAATCCCAAATGGTACGCATAATATGCATTTTTTGATGTTTAGCGAAATCTAGTGTTTCTTGTATGCATCCAACATCATGCACAAGTTTGACACATTCCTCTTTATTAAGCCGAAAACTATCCAATCATTAAAATAAACATCCAGGAACTTATGAATGAATTCTTTGAATACTGCTATAACTACGCACGAGGAAATGGCAGGGGTATTCTTAAGTCCGAAGGGCATGAAAGTGTACTGAAAGGAGCCCCATTTGGTCACGAAGGTTGTCTTGCTGCGATATTTGGGGGCTATTCTGATCTGATGGTACCCTGAGAACCTGTCAATGAACAAGTATGCTTCCTGGCCTCCCACAATATCCAAAATCTCATCACAAAATGGCATAGGGAACGGATCATGTACGCAGGTGTCATTGAGCTTGCGCAGGTCTACGTAGATCCTTATTTCTCCTTTGGTTTTCTTTTCTTGGACCACCATAGGACTTACCCAATCTGACTGCTCTACTAGCTCAATGATACCTGCAACCAACATCTTGTCGATTTCCTCCTTGACTTTCTATTTATATTTAGGATTCAACCGATAGGGCCGTTGTTTTATAGGACGTGCATCTGGCTTCAAGTTGATTCTCATGACACCCATATCTCCCATGATTCCCTTTAGCTCAGAGAACTTTGTAGGGAACAGGTCCTGATATTCGGTTAGTAGTTCTGTGATCTTGCCAACTGTATCATCGTCCCAATAATCCCCAATTTTTTCCATCTTGGGCTGCTCCTCCATTCCAATGTTGAATTCCTTCAACTTTAATGGCTTGATCACATCTACTGCCTGCAATAAGGGTCCCGCAACTGCGTGCTCTCTTTCTGACTCTAGGATAGTGATATTTCTGGGATCCTCATTGCAACCTTCTACTAACAAATTTCGGGAGTTAAAAATATTCTGCATCTGCGTTTCCCATGTTGGCATAGCGCATTATTTTTGTGGTAAGGAATCATCAAAGAAAAGAACATCTATATCTTGAGTGCTTCATCTAGTTTCTCTGTTCCTCCTACTAACCCAAACGTCACCATGAAATCTTCTTTCATTGTACTCGAGTGACGAGTACGTTGGTGTAGCTATGCATTCAAATACCAGGTATTGGAGATTGGCCCTAAGGGGTGAATAAACATATGTACCCATTCATCCCAAGTCTTTTCATTCCACACTTCCATCAACATAGGCATGTGCTTGCACGGATCCCCACAACCAGAGAAGAGCTCCCTGGGTGGGTTGACTAGAGGTTCAAATCGTAGCATCATCATTTTTCGGCATTCCTCCCAGTCCTAAAAATCCACCTTATGGGTTTCCCACCACCACGCAGGGGTCACGCGCATAGCCAAGTCAAGTGCCCAAAATCTCATTTCTTTAGGGACATCTCCTTCGAATGCTTTAAGAAAGTCCTTAACACTACTAGAACCATCAAACTAGGGAAGTTCTCTTACCTCTAAAGGGATGCATCGAAAGCTCTTTGTGATCTTAAGGCACCGTAGTTCAGATACGTCATGCAACCGGTTCTGCCAATTTTCCATCTCACCATCCGAGTCTAAGAGACAGGCATTTTCTTTCACCCAACACAACATTCCATCAGTAGTGGGGTTAATCCAATCATCATCCTGGGCAGTTAGTTTGTAAATGTGATCAACATCCTCCTCCTCGTGCACCGGTTCTGTATATCGTTCACCTTCTGTCAGATCTAAGGAGACTATTACCCGCGTACCATCGTTCTCAAAGACCATGCTTCTCCTTTTTAAGTTGATGCTACCTCCCATGTCAATAGCCCAGACCAGACCTAAGAGCGCAGGATAAGGGTTTGCATCGTCCACAATTTGGATTACCTCAAAATATGCATAAACTTTAACTCTGACAATGTCTACCATGACATTCAGCAACCTTCCTAATGGGATGATATTTTGTTGGTTAGTCATTCGAAACTGAATAGTGGACCATTATAGCTTGGGTTCTCCCATCCTCTGCCAGGTTTGCTTGGGCAAGACATTGGCATCCGATTCTAAATCAAGGATGACTTGATCCATTTCATAATCTCCAATCAGTGCAGCCATACGCATCTCTCAACCAATACTTTTCTTGTTCTTATATAGCTTGTTCATAGTTTTAACCTTTTTCTGTGGGGCAACATTTTCTACGCAACTGTCTATTAATGCTTGGAGATTCTCCACTTCCTTCTGGTTGCACAGTAGCTTCATACATGCCTGAATAAATGGCTTAACCGCTTCATCTGCTTTTGGATCCACCACATTCCTTGAGGTGGATGCTTCGTTCTTAACAAAGTCCTTCCTAGCTTTGATGAAGGTTTATTTCTCCTTCTGCAAGTCCAGGCTCTCCCTTTTGTCAGAAGCATTCTTGATTAGTTGTTCAGACGCAATTTTTTTCCCCAGCTCCTCCAATGGCCATGTCGTTGCGTGTAATTACATTGATACTTGGCCCATCATCTAGTAGTTCCACCTTAAATTGTTGTAAATTCTGTGTGGGCGTCTCTTGTTTCTCCTACATCTTCACTATCAGCACCAGACAATCTTCAATTACATGGTTGAACTGTCTGCAATATCTGTAGGATTGGTGCACATGGTTTGAGAAGTCTCTTGCATAATGTTCCACATCCCCACAGTTGTAGAAAATGATTTGGCATCGTCCTCGACCTGTGCTTCCACCTCTCCCTCCTCCCCATCCTCTTGCAGGGGATCCTCCCCACCCCAAGGGAGATATTGGCGATGAAGGGCTAGCCTGTACCCAGTATAGGTTTCCCCTATCTACCATTAGATCGAGTGTTCGGCAATTGTGCTCGTCATGACCCACTTACGAGTAGAATCTGCACCACTGTTGCTTCAGTTCTAGAACATAGGCACCTAGTCATGGGCAGTGATTTGTATCATGTCTTCCTGCTATCTGATAGTAAGCACACCACAGTGTGGGGGTACTTGGTCCTACCATGTCTCTTGGGCGTAGAGGACTTGGTCCCCCAGCCTACATATAATCTGCTAACACAAGGCATTGATTCTTAGTGTGCCCTGCCACCCTGCAACGTATGCACCAGACATCTATGCTAGCTTCTCTTCCTCGATCTCTTCACAAATTCTGAATTTCTAAGTGCATCGCCTCTAGCTGGCTCTAGATCTGTAGTGGCGCAAATTGAGTATCGTCCCTTGGCGCAGCTTTCAACTTCATGGAAATCTCCAGGTCTTCTTCCTCGGAGTCGATCTTCTGCTGTCACGTAGGTACACGCAGATGTGGTAATAGTATGGCAATAAACCACTCCTTGCATTGTTTATCCTCATAGAAAAATCCCCCATCACTAATTACTTTCTTCAGCCGCTGGTCAGCTTCCCAGATGGATTTTGTAGGTCCTTGCTTAAAATCCTTCAATTCAACCATGCATTGAGAGTAGGACTTGGGATTCTAGAACTGATGCCTTAGGGCATCCTTAATTTCTTGTATTGAATGATTCACGTGCTAACCAATGTATCCCATGAACCAATCCAGGGCCCTTCCTTCAAAGGCTATGGATAACTGTGCTCTTTTGACAGCATCATTATTAACATTCTGCACATTCCATACCGACTCTGCAACAAACCAAAATCGATCCATATCCTCATCTCCCACACCCTTAAAGGTGTGTAGCTTCATGTGCGTAGCCATATCGTCTGTAGGTGGTGGCAGAGGTGTGGTAGGAGAATTCTTACCGTTTCATGGGTTCGACGGTGGCATAGTCGGGGGACTGGTCCCTACGTGTGCAGCCTCGCACTGGTTGAATTCAGGTGAATCCCTTAGAGGAATGTATACTTATCTATCCCCTTCTTGATTAACCCAGTAGTATTTACCGCTTCGTGTCGTTATTCCACTCTGGTCGAAGGTGATTCACTTGGTGTGACTACAAAAGACACCTTTTTCACACAATAGCATCTTAATCAGCAACAGAAATTTTTTCAAGAACTTACCTCTAAATCCTTTGAAAAACATTCACTCAACTTAAGAATAGGACACAAACTGATTGACTGCAAATTCAGTTAAAAATCCTCCCAAAATATTATCAACCCAGTGATCTATGGTCTGGGTGATCTTGTTCGCGACCTTCTCCAACTGTTGGATCAATTTAGGGGTCCATTTTGTGACCTGATCGTCCTTCCAATAGGTTTGGAACTCCTCCAACCTTGCCAGCCACTCCTGCAATTTGCGTGCAAAGGTTACGAAGAATATTTCGTGCACCTCCAAAAAAATTTACTTTTTCTTCCACTCTTTGGCAGTTAGCTTCTTACTTCAATTCTATTTTAGGGAAAATTCCTCAATCTGCTTTTCAAACCAGTCCTCGAGTTCAGGCTTCAATGGCTACCAATGACCTCGTGGCATTACCTGATCTCTCTCTCAAAATGCTCTCGATCCCGACAACAGAACCATTTGTTGGTTTGAGGGGTCTTGACCTAGGTTCAGTTTTAAGGTTTACAAACAAACCCCTGTACTACTGGCCCTTTCAGCAATGGCCTTCTTGTGCAGGTCAAGATCTCACCCAAAGTAGTATGGGAGGGTGCTGGAACCGGGTTTCCACATCTTGAGAGAGATAAAGTTAACTGAAGTGGGTCCTTTCAGATCTAACAAACCTGCGCTGCAGAAGCCTTAACCCAGAAACCCTTAACAGTATATCGGCGGACTAACTCAATAGAAGCTCATAAATAATTAGATAGCATGTTAACAGAAGCAGAGCGACTAATCTTAACCAGATCTATGCATTCATCCAGTTTTACAATATCGCATCCACTTGCGCATCAGTAAATCATCAGTATTCAGCAAACAGATAAAATTTTAGAAATAACACAGAGTGCAGCCAATAACCATAACATAGAAGAACTTATCTATCACAAAATAGTCTTCTCATTCATTAACATCCAGATCCAACTTACAGACTCTATTTACTAGCCCGTACACACAGCTAGTGAGGTCTGCACACAGCAGGACTCAGGGTCTCTACGCACATACCCAGCAGGAGCCCTTACCCAGACAATCGAAACAAAAGATCTACAAATTCATATCCAAGCTTGATCAAAAACTTAGCCTACCTCTAGACTCGATTTATCCATCTATTTATAACATATTAGCCTGCGTTACTCTATGGTACGTAAATTGTGGTTTGTGGAATCTTGGTCTACCATTTGACCCATTACAATTCATTGGGGGTTTTGACCCACCCCAAAGCCCCTGCGCTAGGCTAAACTATTAAAAAATATCACAAAATTGTACCAAAATTGCTATTAGGGGACCCTGCTCCAATAGGTTGGAACCTTTTTTGTTAATGTATGGTTATTTGTTGTTACCATTTCCTGTGGAGTTGTGGTCGTGACTCTAGGGTAACTTGTGGTTGAAATCAACGAACCACAAGGTCTATGCCAGGATGCAGCATGGACAACTCGCATCTAGTTGATCATTTTAACTCGATAAGTATTTATGTTTCCTATTGTTTATATAATTTTGTTGTTAAAACCCTACCTTAGGATTTTTCATGCAAATGATTATGATATGAATAATTCCACTATCAATTTCAAGTAGTTACCTTTTTTATTGTATATGTTAATTATATGTGCATGATGATGCATTTTATGTTTAATGTTGTGCCACTATAAACCCTAATTGGGACTTTCATAAATGTATTTGAATAATTTCAAACAATGGTTATTTTTGTTCTATAACATTTGAATTATGTTTCCAATGCATCTAATTTGATATTTTGACCATTTCCAGTTACAATCTAGAAAAGCAACTTATCTGCTAGAGTTTTTTCATGGAGAAATTATGTAATTGAGTTGTCGTAGATCTGTTACTTTCATCTAACAGGAGGTTGGGGACATTACAAGTGGTATCAGAGCTACGAGTTATAACACTGATGTTGATTGGGCCACCATTGGAGGAAAAATAAGAAAATTACAAGATATTCACTAACCATTTGACAAAATTCATAGTGGTGATTGTTCTATTATTTGGAAAAAGTTAAAATGGTGAAAATGATTAAAATTCACCTAGAAGAGAGAATAGATACCCCAAAAGGATTCAGGAGAAAAATTATTGCGAATAGAAAGAATTTTTGGAGAAATTTGTGAATTCAATCCCATAAATTTAAATTTTTGGCATAGAACGTCATCTCTGTGGGTTAAGTTTATTAAGCTTAACAAATTATGTAAATTGTTTTATATAATGTTTATATGAAATATTTATATACCATACCATTTATTTTTTTATAAAAAATAATATCCCCAAATAATTTTTATACATAACGATTTTGTTATATAATAATGGCATAAGATTAGATATCATTTAATGCCTATAGCCCACTAAATGTGTAGTTATATATGATTTGGTCGAAGTTGGAGGTGTGGTTAAAGGCTTGTTAAGGTCGATATATAGCTTGAGTGGGCATAGTGGTTAAGAACATGCATTTCCTCCTAAGATGTCACAGGTTCAAAACCATAGGGGGGTAGAGTATGTATGCCTTCGTAGACTTAGCAGTCAAATCGTTGCGCGAAGGTGGGTCCCTTGTCCCACAAACAAGGGGGTCTCATACACCAATTTGGTGTATGGCTTGGCCGTGACCTTAAAATTGGATTAGTATTATATAATTATATAATTATAATTCTTTATATGTCTTTATGAAATTATTCGTACAAAAAAAAATTGCATCATAATATTTTGTACCCTTCGAATCCTCGAAGGTTGAACCTAGATAGGTGATAATGGTTTATATATAAAAAATTTTAAATGTATGTATAAATGTTTTGGGTCGGATTCCAAGCGTGGAACTCCTCTCTACTCGTTGAATGCTTAGTGAAGGAGACATGGGCTTTAGAACTATGGCGAGAACAAAATAGAATTAAAATAGGATTGGTCGGGGAAGAGGAGAATCATGGATGGGCCGACCATTAACCCCAAAGCACGGGTTATGAGGCAATGCACTTAAAGCTGCAGGTAGGTAATTGTGAATATTGGCCATAGAGGCAGGTCTCAGGTCATGGAGGCAAGCCAAAATGTAGCCAGATCGTAAAGTGATTAAGTGTGATGTTGAGCCACAAGCAAGGTAGGGGTGTGAAGGTAGGATGGCAAGTCATGTGGAGGACATAAACCCTAAAGTCGAGAACCATAGATCTAGCCTAGAGAAGACCAATGATTATGAATGCATTGTTGATGCAAGGTGCATGCCAGTTAATGAGGGTTGGAGGACCGATGACTAGAGCTAGTCCCCACCGACAAGTTGACGTGCTTTTACACCATTGAATATGAACACAAAGGAATGTTCCAAAAACCACCCTCTCATCGATCTCACACAACCTTACTAAAATTATGGTTTATCTCATTGGATTTAGGGTTTTTAATTATACATTTTTTTATTGGTGGAGTGCATGGAGCGGCCCACACTAGCCTCCACCATTAGTATATCCACGTGTGGAGGCCTACGGTTTAAGTACACGAGCTATATATTGACTCAACGTTTTGTTCTGACATATATATTAGAAATAAAGAAAGAAAGTATTTTTAACCTCTACAAGGCTAAAAATAACCTATGGGACAGATTGCTTCTCCATCTAGTTCTTGTATTTGACCCTTTTCCTATGGAGTTTTATAATAATCGCTCCCAGCTTCTCGAAAAACTCTTCACTGAATATATTATCCCAAGGGCTAGCTACCAGAATACTTTCATAATTTTCCCTGTTCTCTTTGAAATCCTCGCATTCTAAAATGAAATGTTTTTTTGTTTCCACTTTTATGGAAGAGAAAAAAATACATACTCTTTCCTCCCACATTTTATTTTGGCCTTTTTCCAGCTCCCTATTTCACAACGAAGTTGATGAGAATTAGTCCATAATTGAGCAATAAGAATTTTATATCTCCAAGAAATATTGGCCCCCATGTATGATTTTTGTTGATGATTATGAGTGAGGTTAAACTCTCAAATGTAGTACTTCTTTTTTCTCCCTAGCTCTTTCTCCCGAGTACATTTGTGGAATTTATCCATAACAAAAAAAATTATCTCTTTACTATTTGTAGGACACATGCTCAAGAAAATACCCCATTTTTTATTTTGTCGCATCCAAGTCTTCTTTATTTTTCACAATCTGTCATTAAACACAACCTTAGGCCATCTACGCTCTTCCATTTTCTCAATTTTTTTCAAATACCTTATGACTCACACCATAGCAATTTCTTCAATAGGAGCAGCCCTTGTTTCACTTAACATGATAGCATGAGGAACTACACCTTTAATTTTTAATTTTTATGTAATCAAACGCTTCTGAATTTTCTTATTTTGTTTCCACTGCATCTCAATTTTGTTGATGGCCCACAGTTCACAACCATAGAGAATCACCGGAATCACTAGAAGCCCAAAAAGAGTTAGAGTGGTTTTCCATTCCCACAACTCTACCTCTCTACACCTGTTTTGAAGAGCATAAAATTCTTTCCAACCCCCCAAATTTCTTTTCTTTCTACAACCATCCCAACTTAAATTTTTGTTGAAGTCAATTCTGAGGTATTTGTAGTCTACAACTTCTTCGAGAATTTTTCCTTCAAAGTAGAACTTATGCTCGTTATGCTTTCTTTTGTTAGAGAAAACCACTACTTTCGTTTTGCTAATATTGACTTGCATCCCCACCCTTCTGCAAAAATTCTCAAGCGAACGTAAGTGCTCTTGCAAAACAAGAGTCGATTTAGAAATCACTATAAGGTTATCTGCATACAAAAGACGCCTTATAAAGAACTTGCCCAAATGGATACCGTCACCCCCTTGAGAATTTAGCCACTCTTCAAGCTCTTCAATATATAAACCAAAAAGGGTAGGAGACAATGGGAAACCTTGCTCGACCCCGATATCGCTTCTAAAACTTTCAGAAATGTCGGCTGAAATTCTAATTTTGACTTTCAACTCTTCATACAGCCTATGTACAGCGGCTCTCAAATGCCTGGGAACCCTGAGTTCCTTCATTATGTGCCAAAGCTTATCCCTAGGAACCGTGTCAAATGCTTTTCTGAAATCAACAAAGAAACAAAAAACTTCTTCCTTTTTTTCCCAAAATTTTTCAGTGATGTGCCTTAAAGTTATACAATGATCAACTGTGGAATGTTTAGGTCTAAAACCTTCTTGCCCTTTAGCATGTTTATCTCTTTCTTCTGCCAACTTGCTGGTTTTCTTTTCTAACATGCTTCCAAATAATTTTGCAAACAAGGGGTTTATCATTATGGTTCTATAATTGGAGGTATTATTGACGTCACCACTCTTGAAAAGAGGTATTTCCATACTAGTTCTCCAATATGTGGGGAACCCTTGCTGTATGATGTTGTTGAAAATTTTTGTGATGTGAGGTGAAAGAATTTTTAAGCCCCACTTTAGATACTCTGCTTGGAGTTCAGCTAAGTCTTTCTCTTTTCCAACACCCAAATTCTTGATACCCATCTCTACCTCTTGCACCGTGAAGATTTTTGTGTCTGTGTTGACCAAGGGATGAGGGTCAACCTTGGGATATTTCTCATAAATTTGTCTTGCATAGTCAAACCATTTAGAAGTTGTAATGTTGTTTTCATTTTGCACCTTTTTCGGTTGGAGCTCCTTCCTAAATAATTTGGAATTATTTTTCCCAAGAAAGATTAGTTCTTCTCTCCTTGAAACCATGAAATCAACCTTTTTCTTTCTTAATATATGTTTGTAAGATTTGAGATTTATGTTATCCTTGTTAACTGGAAAGAAATTTGTTTTAGACTTCCTACTTCTGCACTCAACAAGTGCGCTTTGAATTAAATGTGTTAATTCGTGATTATGAAGTCCATTAAATGATATTTCCTCCTTCTCAAAGATACTCTCTAGCATTATTTTGAAGGTACTACAATTCTCTCGAGTCAAAATAATTCTTCCCTTTGGGGGATTTTGTTGAACATGCTGAGTTTTTGACCTCAATTTCTTCTTTCCGGTCCAAGAGAAACTTACATAAATTGGCTTCTGATATGATTTTAAGTCCCAAATTTGAACTCCAATCAACACTTCCTACATTTTCTTACTCAAACTATGCGAGCAAATTACATAATCTACTACACTTTCTCCATTGTAAGTATTGCAAGTGAAATTACCGAACTTTTGCCATCTAGTGAAACCGTCACAAATGACTAAATCGAAAGCCCCACATAGCGTAATCAATTGTTCTCTAAAGAGATTGCAGCCTTTTCCCTCTGAAATTATTTGCCAGTGATGATTACTCTCTTATGTAAACTAGATAGGGTCACAATCTTCTTTTCAACAAAGAATGCTAGCTTGTTCACCTGCAGTTCTAGCATTGAAATCCCCACTATAAGGACTTCACCTAATAATATATTGCAAAAAAAAAATTTAGGGTTGCAAATGGATCTATGTGGTCAAGCCATCTACTTTTGTATATTTTTGAAACTTTTAGTGCAAAATAGAATGTTGCAATTTTGATGTGATTTCAATTTTCTGATATTTTAAGCCAAACAAATTTCTTATTTGGGTCTTCTTTTTCTAGCTGAATGAAACAGCCTTATTTTTCTCTCACTAATACCATGATACCCCCGTGTCCTTTTCCATTCCCTGCTTCCTTGTTCCACACTGCTATCTTCCAGTACCCTTCAAACAAAGGTGTCTTGCACCCTTCATGCTCATGTGTTTCTATGAGGCAAATTTTGTCTCTGCTTTCCGTAATAGGCCCTAACCTAGGTCCTCGTCTCCATGGGTAACCCATGCAATTCCAAAAAACTAATCTTAATGAAACCCGGGTACGACTTGATTGCTATTTTTTTGGCATGCAAGACTCAAAGTTGAGTCTTTGTCCCTGCTTGCCCATACTAACCTTGTTTCCTGATTTCTTGCTGAAGAGTTTGATGCCTCTTCTTTGTTCTCATTTTGTTGCCTTGTTTTGGAAGGAGGTCCAAATTTCACTATCACAACTTTACCTTTATAAATCAATGTTCTCTTTCCCTCATCTCTTGCTGCCCTAACTTTTTTCATTTAGTCCCTCCTTACCTCTTGTTGTCTTACAGTTAAATCTTCTTCTATAAAAAATCGAGAACCCCTCAAGAGCTTCTTCTTGCTTAGAATGATATCTTTATCATGCAAGATAGGCATGATGACTTTATGGGCCTCGCTCTCTCACCGTTAAACTTACCTATTCTCCATGCTTGGCATATTTGTCCTTGCCATTGCAGCTTGTCTTTCAAGAAGTCACTTGCAAGGTCAAGAGTACATTCAATTTTCCCATAATATTTTACCACTTTAATAATTATGTTTGTTGCTTTATCTTTTCTTTCCTTTCTTTCTCTATCTTGCATGTTTTCGGCCTGAATTTTTGTTTCCCCTTCCCTCTTAGCATAATTTCTAATAACTTGAGTCCACGTTTTGGAGAGTTTTGCGGAATCTCATTTCCTTTTTTCTCTTGATGTCTCTTCATGGTTGTCTATTTGGGCAACTACTTTCCCCTTATCCTGGAATCGTTTTACATTCATCACCTCTGTATTCTCCACTACAAATTTCTTCATGTTTTGCACCTTCGCCTTCATGAATTGCCATTTTGTCTTCCCTATCAGGAGAGCTTCCTATAGCAATGCCACTTGCTCCTTCAGAACTTTTTTGCTTTCTGCTAAAGCCTAGTTTTTAGTTGTTATTATATGGGTTGTACAATCTATTTCATTCTCTTTAGCGTGTACTACCTCCAACCTATTTTTTACATTTAACAGAACTCTTTCACATAAAGATCAGATGACCAGGTGAGAGGTGTGGATGTGGGACTATATAAGGCAGAATCATCAATGACTTTTCCTTTTTCTCTGGACTTGTTGTTGCCACATGCTTGCTAAAAGGACTTTTTTGAATTTTTTTTCTTGCGAAGGACCCGAGTACTTTCCCTTTGAGACCTTTTTTCCCTTGTCTTCTCCCATTTTCGATGAGCTAGTATTCGTTTTAAAATGCCCCGATATTGTTTGGCATTGACCCAAACCCACTTCCCAGCTTTCGCTGATAAGGAAATTTTCACTTGCGCCATATCATTTGTTTCCATGGGTTTTTTAAGTTTCTTGTCCCATTATCATCATGATATTAAATGAAATCAAAGCCTCTGCCCAAAACTAACCCTACAAAAACGATTTCAACGTTGGATTCCAATGCCAGGGACAAAGTTACTAATTCTACACTGTTAAAGTGAAAAATCAGCCTTTTGTTTGGTTCAAATGCCTTAAATTACCTTCGCTACTTAAAGTGAAAGATACGTGTCAATTCCCTGAACTAAGATATTGATTGAAAAAGGTTAAAGCGAAAGGTCGGCATTTTGTTTCTCTGAAATAGCCCTTAACATCAAAATTGCCTGCGTTACTTCCATTTTGTTAAGAAAGGAATTCTCAATAATATAAAAAATTTCCATCAAAATTGTTTGCATTGTTGTTGGTCATTTAATATCCATCAAAGGTTAGATACAGTTACATGTGCCGATAACGAAGGCTTCCGAACCCCTTCTCAATACTTTTCTCGGACATGTGTTAAATTATGAGACCGATAAGGGCTTATGTTAGTGTATTTTCCGGAACCAACGTTGATATGGATGTCTGATTTTCCCTGAGAGTGGGCAGACCTTGACCCACTTGCTATAGTTTATACCGCAGCTCAGGAAGCTCGAAGACCAACCTGCTTCGAATCGAACCTGCAACCTACGTGAACCTGGAACCTGCTTCAAATCGAACCTGGAACCTACTTCGAATCGAACCTGGAGGGAATTGCTGGAATATATAAGATTATTTAATGGAAATGTGTTATGTATAAAGTTTAAGATATAAAATTTATAAGTTGTGACCCATATATATAAACTTTATATATATATATTTCTAAATATAAATAAAGTAAATGGATACCACTTAGTCCTAAGTCCAGAGTGACTACGAACCTGTATTAATTAAATGCATATATATATATATATATATATATATATATATATATATATATATATATATATATAATTTCTCAGTGAATTTTATATTTATATAGTTATTTTTGTACTTGTGAGGGTGTATGTGTCTGGTGGACCCTTTAAAATATAGTTTTAAGCATGCTTCGTGAAGTTAAGAATGGAAATCCCCATATGGTTGGTAGGGAATTGACAAGAGAATGATGGCTAGGTTCCTAAAGTACAAGTTCTTGCCGAATGAGAATAAAGCAGGTAAGGTATTCAAGATTAAAAATTTAATTTTGGAGGTAAAATGAATTTTTTATAACTTTATAACAATTGTTGAGTAGAGAGTGAGAGAGAAAACACTTCTGAAGGGCATATCTTTGCGCTCAAGAGTCATAATTCGACATGTAGGTTTTTAAGAAAAAAGGAATTTTGAGCAGAACACATATGGGAAATTAGAAACTAGATTTGGTGAGCCAAAATTTCCAGAAATTAAGGAGAAATCTATAGGAGTTTTGAGAAGAAATAGATTCCAATTAGAACTTCTGGAGGACGTAGTTTTCAGCTCATATATCTAAATTTCATGAGTAAGCAGTCTATGGAAAGCTAATCGCAAGTATAACACGACGATAATTACAAAATTTTGAGTTGGGGAAAAAAATTGAAGAAATTTTCAAAAAAAAGTGTACATGTTTAAAAAAAAATCAACACTATGAGAATTGAAAACAGAAGAGGCATACAAGATATTAACATTCCATAGGGAAAGACGAGAATAATGGATATGAGTTGGGGGAGGGGGGGTGGGTGGAGGGGGTGATAGAACAAAATTGAGTGGTCATGGAGTGAGTAGGCTGGAAAATGTGGATTTCGAGGAGACTATGAGAAGCCTCAAGATGAAGGTTCTTAGTTTTAAAGCTAATAATACCAGAGTGGTAACAGAGAAATAGTAACCCAAGACCCTCATTTTACAGAGGCTAAATAGAATTCAGTAAGAGTTAGACCAATAATCTGATTCTAAGAAAGCTTGAAAAGCGAGGACAAGTTTGATAAATGAGGTGTTGGAAGTTCGAGGTAAGTCAAGAGTGATGACAAATAGTATTTGTATTCGGAAATGAGGTCACACAACAGATGTTACACCACCTCAGAGACTGAAAATTGTCCTAGCATATCACTTGTGAGAAGGTCCAGCAACAGAAGGTCTCACATGGAAAATTTACATTGGGATTTGAAAACGAGTAAACCTCCCATTTTTAAAGGAGAGGACAAAAAAAATGATGAAACTAATGCCTAATTATTGGAGATGCAGAGGTATTTGCAGCTATTTGATTACTCTTCAAATTGAAGGGTAAGGCTCACCTATGGTGGGAGAAACTTCAGGAGGTGAAACAATTAGATGAAAATAAGTTGCATTGGAAAAATTTTGAGTTTTTCCAAATGAGATATCTAGTTGAACATTATTATGAAGAGAAAACACAAGAGTTTTCAAACTAAATTTGGATAATATGAATATGGAGGAGTATGGTAGAAAATTCACGGAGTCGCTAACATAGTTTTATTTTATTAAAGATTAGAAGGTAAAAATATAGAGATATGTTAGTGGGATACCATCATTCTGTGTAGATAGTCTTAAATATTAGCCCAAAAACTTAGATCTTGCCATGTGAGGAAGGAAGAGAAATTATATGAGTAGAACAAAAATAAATCAACTCTACAAAAATCATGGGACAACAATAATAAGATTTTTATGGAGCAGAGGAAGGAAGCGTTTAAACCCTCGCCCTTTAGGAATGGTCCACAAGTGAAACAAAAATCAGCTTCAACTATTAATGCATCCAAGGGCAGTAATTTTCCAGGAAAGAAACCTTTGATCTAATATATTAGATGTTGGGGTTGTCGAGGATATAAAAAATTCCAAGGCTTCCTTTATAAGGATCGAAGTAAGAAAAAGATGCACAATATACAGGTAGTTGATATGGTGGAGCATTGGGGTAGAAGCATGCCTAGTATTTATACTACGATATATAACATGTCAGTGGAAAACTAGGCATACATGACTGAGGTCATGTTGGCGAGGAAACAGGTCTCGCGGGCAAGACCCAGGTTTGGGGATTGGGCCAACAAAGGAGTCCGTTGTAGTCTAGCACCACGCCGACATTTTCACCCTACTCCGAAGAGCAGCAAGTCTCACCCGAGGCGTGTCGCGACCACATGAAGGAGGGGAACAGATTGGTATTGGCAGATGGATCCACAACTTGAAGCTAACATAGGATAATTTGCATACATAACATCATACGTAGAAGATCTTCTCAGAACATCATGTAGATACTAAGAAAATAAAATTTTAAAGTACCACAGACATCATGCAACACACTTAACTCATACGGTAAGACAGCAACCTCTAAATATATTAGTAACCATTCAGCAGGATTCAGAGTTACATTGCTCAACAGAAAGAGCTTTCCAAATTCTATTACAGAGGTCCCACAAGACAGAGAGAGAGAGATACTACATCCATGATAGATCAATAGAGACACAGGAAATATAAGGATGTCGCACTCAGAACAGAGCTCGTTTGTGGCTTCTGCTCTTCAGCCTCGTTCTGCTCTAACCTCTCTGATCTCTCTGTATCTGTGCATGACTCCCTTTTCTGCTGGGTGACGGCCTATTTATTCACCCGCTAGCGCAACTGCTAGTTTCTCTTGTGTTCTTCCTCAATTGCTTTCGGCTTCTTTCTATTGCACATGAGTTCCACTATCTATTCTTTGCTGCATCTTCTCTTCGTCTGCACTTGTCTGCGCCATCGTCGTCATCTATCTCCCGCTCCTCCGTGACCTCAGCAGCTCCACTGCCTACCATTGTTGTGCCTGCCACGTGTCGATCCGCAACTCCAAAATCTGTCTTCATGCAAAATTCAAAACAAGGCCCCCAACAGGCCCGGACCACAGTCTCTTGACTCGTCCCGAGTCAATCGCAAATCACTGTCTCCACCTCCATAGCTCTGCCTGACACTTGTCATTTAAGCACTAGAAACTCAAAACAATCTGTGAGGTCTGCATCAATGAGGATTGCACTGTCATACTTCCCGACGAGGGACTCCATTTTGTAAATCCTATTGTTGAGCTCATGTTCTACTACTGCTGGATTGACTTTTGTCATCTTTGTGTGTTGTTGATACACCTACAAAATAGTTCTCGGCCCCTTCTCTTGGTTCTCTGCTTCGAGACACCTCTGCTGCTCTGGTTCTGCTCCAATTGCCTTTGCTCCTTAAGAAATTTCTAACTCTAACTCGGATCTCTCCGGCATTCTCGCGATTTCCTTCATGCATACTATGTAATTAACCGGCACGAGTGAGGTTGATGAGACCCCATAACGAATTAATTCCTGTTGGCATCCTCCGCGGTGATAATCGTGTGATCAGTCGCCTGCTGAGGTGTGTTCTGACATCTGCTGACGGTGGTATGGGTAAATGGGCAGACGCGATGGCTGAGGTTAATTCTAATTATGGAAAAATGATTACTGCAAGGTTACTTCTAATTATGGCAATTTATGTTGCAAATCCTGGTGATCCTACGGACTGACACAAGCACTAAATGAAATGATGGGGACTGACACTTAACACGTTTTATTATCCTACGGGGATGGCATGCTAGACGCGCCCCTCCCCGACCACAGTCGGTTGCGTTGCAGTCCCCGCAAATGAGCAGTTATTGACGACCTATGCATGGACAAATGACTCTATCTACGCTCATCTCGGGTGCGAGAGAGTTATTCAACTACGCTACTCTATTGACGTCTCTCAGGTGCGAGAGTTATTAACAAAAAGCTAAATAAACTTAGTCATGGTAGGGCTTCGGGCGTGCGCCATTCACCCAGCCAGGTAAAACAGTACCATCCAGTTGAGCCAACCAAACTACTCCGGAATCCTTAATTTCAACGACGAAGTAGGGTCCCAACCAATGCATCTGCAATTTCCCTGGAAATTTTTGAAACCTGCTATCGTACAGCAGAACCTTGCCACCAACCTGGAATGTTTTGCTCTTAATGTGGCAATCATGCCATGCCTTCTACCTGGCTTTCTGAACTTTTTGATGGAACTCGGCAAGGAACCATGCCTCGTCAAGTTCCTGTAATTCGTGTAGGCGTTCCTGTAGTGATTCCTCCTCCGAGAACTTTAGGGAGGTGGCAATCAGAAGGCTCGGTATGGTGAATTTGGTGGGAATCACAGCTTCACGGCCATACACCAACTGGAAAGGTGTTTGATTCGTCAAGCGCTTCACCGTTGTTCGATAGGCCCAGAGTACGGCTGGCAACCGTTCATCCCAATCATCTCGTTTTGCATTGCAGATCTTCGTCAAGCCTTTTTCGAGGATTGTTTTGAACACTTCGACAGTGCCATTGGCCTGGGGGTGGTACGGGCTGCTTTTGTGATGCTGTATCATGAAAGTGTCTAGTAGCGATTTGATTGTGTCATTAAGGAAGTGTGTACCTTGATCACTGGTTAAGATTTTGGGGCAGCGAAATCTACTAATGATGTTTTCAAAGATAAACCGGGCTGCCGTCTCTGCCGTACAATCCCATACCGCCATTGCTTTGGCCCATCTCGTGAGATAGTCTATGGTAGTGATGATGTACCGGGCCTTTGAATACCTGGCTACAGGTGCTATGGGGCCTACGAAGTCGACAGCCCACTTCTCTAACGGTTGCAATACATTCACCAGGTGTAGTGAGAGCTCGTCTCTGTGAGAGGTCCTCCCTATTCTCTGACAAACATCGCATTTTTTCACAAAATATTTACTATCGGCATGGACCGTCGGCCACCATAGTCCAGCTTGGAGCACTTTCTTGGCTGTGGGTTTCGCCCCCACGTGTCCTCCCGCGATGCCGCTATGGCATTCCCACATAGGCTTCGCGTTCGTGGTCGAGGACACACCTCCACAGAATCTCGTCAAGCCCCAATTTATACAACTGCCCTGCAATCAGTTGATAGTCAGCGGCGCGGATGACCAGGTGTCGTTTTTGGATCTGGTTATAGTGCTGAGGACACTGCCCCGTGGTGAGGTATGTTACGATGTCGGCCAAATAATCTGGTATGGATTCTACCCGAAAAATATCAGCATCCGGCAACTGATCATCAAGAGAGCCCTCATTTTCACCAGTCTCCAACCGGGATAAGTGATCGGGCCCGACATTCAGCCTCCCCGGTTTGACAATTACTTCGAAGGTGAATTCTTGAAAGAGTAGGAGCCATCAGCATATCCATCCTTTCAACACTGGCTCTTTGACCAGGTATTTCAATGTAGAGTGGTCAATGAAGAATTTGAACTTACCTCCTAGGAGATAGTGGCGGAACTTCTGGAGTGAGTACACCATGGCTAGTGCCTCCCTCTCCGTGGTGGTGTAATTCTGCTCTACGTTAGACAGCTTGTGGCTAGAAAAGTACACTGGGTGGTCAACTGTCGTCTCCCCTGGTTGCGCCAAGACAGCCCCAAGTGCAATACCGAAAGCATTGATATGCACATGGAACTGCTTATCCCAATCTGGGTGGACAAGAATGGGTGCATTTTCCAGCTTCTCTTTTAAAGTGTCGAGGGCCAATCTACAGTCATCTGTCCACTGGAACACCTCTGACTTCCACAGTAAATTTTCCAAAGGAGCAATTATCTTCGCATAGTTCCTAATGAACCTCCTGTAATAACCCATGTGCCCCAGCAGCGACCTCAACTGCTTCACAGTTTCCGGGGCTTCCATGTGGATGATCACTGCCACCTTGGCAGGGAAAACACAGACCCCTTGCCTGCACACCACATGTCCTAGGAGTGTTCCGAACAGAACCGCAAAGATGCATTTCTTCAGGTTCAAGGAAATTTGCAATTGCCGACACCGATCGAACACTATGCGTAGCAGGGTGGCGTGATCCTTCAGCAAGTTGTAGACTGTCTAGTCATCCATGTAGACTTCCAGGAACTTGTGGATATATTCTTGGAAAGTAGCTATGACAATCCTAGAAAACACGGCAGGTGTGTTCTTCAACCCAAATGAAATCACGTGATATGCAAAGGACCCCCACTCTGTGGTGAATGTCATTTTCTTCTTGTCCTCTTCCGCGATGCGCACCTGATGTTATCCTGAGAACCCATCGGTGGAGTATTCCTCATTCCCCGCAAATTTGTCTAGTACTTTGTCACTGAACGGGGTGGGGAATGGGTCATGGATGCCAGCGTTGTTCAAACTTCGGTAGTCCACACAAATGCGGATTTTTTATTTTTCTTTCTTATTTTGAATGATGATGGGACTCACCCACTCTGATTCTTCCACAGGGAAAATTAGGCCTGCCTTCGGCATTTTTTCAATCTTGAGTTTGACTTTCTCCTTTATCCGCAGGTTCAGCCGGTAAGGGCGATGCTTCACTGGCCTAGCGTCTGGCTTCAATATAATCCTCATTTCTCTAAGATTCCTAGAGGAGACTAAAAATTTCCTTTGTCTTCTCCTCATCCCAGTAGTCCCCAACTGTAGCCAGCTTGGGTTTTCCTCCATGCCGATATTTAGTTTTTTTATCTTCAGCAGAAGTAGATGGACTCCTTCGGTGGTCGACTCTTCTTTGATGTTCCGCTCTCCTTCTGTCTCTTCAAAGTATAGGTGCCTCAGGTCCTCCAAACTATCATCGTCTGGCTCACTATCAATCCGTTGGCAAGCCAACTTACGCCTGCCATCGGGATTCAGTACTAATGACCTCCCGTCTGTGCTCTGATCAGGGAAAAAAATTATCCCTTTTATGGCCTGTAATGCTTGGGATACCAGGTCTGTCTTCCCCTCAAATGAAAAGCACTGAACAAATTTGTCTACAACCTCCTGCCAAGAACTGGTCCCCCTCTTCCTTTCCTCTTCTAAGTACCAGGCATGCGGAATGGTATCCAAGGAGTGGACAAACCGATGTACCCACAGCTCCTCCGAGTACCCCACACTTCGCCACTGCTCTTGATAGGATTTCAGGTGGTCTCTCGGATCGGAAGTTCCTTGGTACCTTTACTTTCTTTGAGGTCCTTCGTCTTCCTTAAACCATGCCCCCAACACCTCCGCAACACAACTCCACCGTGACAGGGAGTTGCGGTGATTTTTCCACCACCTGGCTGATGTGGACTGTAGTGCCACATCCAAGAGTGGGATCATGTTTTCCTCTGGTACCTTGTCTTTTACCTTTGCAATGAAGGTATTTACTGCTTGCATATTGGACAAGGTGGGGTACTCCCTTATCTCAGTCCCAATCCAATGGATTCTGGCAATACTGGCACATCTCCTTGTGCTAGTCTCATACCCGCCTTGCTGCCAGTCCTCCCAAGCTAGTTCTGATCCCAGCTCCGAACTCTAGACACTTCACCAGCTTACGGAGCCGGTCGTTGTCGGGTTAATGTAATCCTCCTTCTTCCCTGCTGTCATCTGATAGAGGTTGTCCAATAGCTGAGCATCTTCCCTGTTATCTACTGTTTCTATATATCTCGGACCTTGATACGAGTCAGGAGGCTGAGTGACTCGAACTTCCCCATCTTCAAAAATCACCAGCTCCTTCTTGAGATCAATGATGGCATAGTTTTCAAAATCCCAATCGATCCCTAGCAATGAAGGGTACGGATATTTGTCTCCCATAATATCTATTACCTCAAAGTTTGTGTAAGTCTTTACCCCTGTGATATCGACCTCGACATCTTCGAGTCCGCCGATCGGCACAATATAGTACTGGTTTGCCATCCTGAGCTGGATCAGCGAATAAGCCAACCGTGGCCGCCCTAGAGCTTCCCAAGTCTTCCGAGGTAGGATATTGACGTCGGATCCCAAATCGAGCATGGTGTCTCTGATCTGAAATCCCACAACCTGCGTGTTTAACCAGAACTCTTTTCCCGTTCTTCTTTTGTTCCGCTTGACTCGTTGTACATACTGTGGTGTTGTTCCTGAGGATTCCCTCGTTCCTGCGCTCCCCTGAAACACTTCCTCCAGGGTATGCTTGAGTTGTTCCCACATTGAAGCGTTGTCAACAATTTTGAGAAATAGGTGGAGCCATTCCTTGATCAGAGCTCCTGTAGCGCTCGGTTCTATGGTATCTTTCTTCACAGGTAACTCAATACCTTTGTCTCCCCCTAGTTGGGAAAAAGTTTCTACAGCCTCCTAGAAATATTGCTTCTACATTTCCGGCCTGATTAGTTGTTTCGGGGATGCGCGCCTAATCACCCGCATCGGCTCCTTCTCACGAGCGTCCTCTCCTGTTTTATTTCCTCCTCGCGTCACTATGGCTACGTTCTACATGGAAGGAGTCACTGTCCCCCGAGGTTCTGCGTTTACTAGATTCGTGCCCCTCTGCCTTGCTCGTTCCTCCAACTTCTTGATAAGTTCAGGGCAGTCCTCTGTCGCGTGGGTGTTCACGCGGCACTGGAAACACCATGGTCTTCTGGGTAGGGGGCATTTGTGGGCCACATGACCCTCTTGATCGCAGTTGTAGCATTTCAGCGGACCTCGTCCCCCTGTGCGGCCTCCTCGCATACTACTTCCTCTACCTCTGGGAGCCTCATTCACCCTATAGGAGGGCCAGTCTAATCGGTCCGCCAGTGCATCTAGAGCTCTACACTGGTTGGTGCTCTGAGTTGTCAAAGCATAGAACTCGCAGTACACGTTGTTCGGAACATTGGAGTACTTCTGCAAAATCGGACACATTCGAGGTTGGTGACCCACCGTTCGATAGATTTTGCAATACTCTGTTGCGGCTTGGGTCGGTTGATTTGGGAACCCGAAATACGGTTGTGGCGGTGGATAGACCCCTTGCAAGTTTATCTGCGCAACTCCTCCGATAGGTGGAGCCCCCTGTACTACCGTTGTTGAGGCCCCCACTCCTAGGCTTCGCAACCAAGGACACTCGGTCGCCACGTGTCCTTCTACCAGGCAGTGTGTGCACCAGACATTCGGCCTGGCTGGTCTTATAGGCTGCATCTCCTTAAGTTTTTCGGTCAGATTGGCAATCTGATGTTGCAGTTCCAGTAGGGATGGGTCTTGTGGGGCCGCCCCTCCCCTATATTCCTGAGGGTAGCTCGCCATCGCCTCTATCTTCATAGCTTTTTCCAATGCATCCTGCAAGTTGTCGATCTTTTGTTGAGTGAGGGGGGTTCACGTCAAGGGAAGCAAAGCCTTGATGAACTAGTCCCTCTGATGATTTGGGTCGAATGGGTAGCTGAGTTTCCTGATCGCATCTTTGAACCTGTGCATCAGCTCCCACGCAGTCTCTCCTTCTCTTTGCTTGATCTCCCATAGTTCGGACAGACCTTGTTGGTCTATTTTGGGTAGCTTGAACTCTCTGACAAAGTCTCGCTTGACATCTGCAATCACTGGATTCAAGTGGGCCTCTGACCACTTTATGAACCAGCGCAATGCCCTTTCTCTCAGCGTGGTTTGGATTTCTATCAGCTTTCCTTCATTTGGCGTCTGTCGAGCCCTCCATATGGCTTCACAAAGGTACCAATGCTATTCCACATCATCGTTACCCCGCCCAGAAATTTCTAGGTACCGGGTGAATGACCCCGCCATATTCACTTGTGGAGGTGTAACTAGAATGAACCCTCCGGGTCCTGGTTGCATAATTATACCACTAGTAATGCTACTATTAGCATGTGTTGTTGCTAACAACTGACTGCTACTCAATCGACTCAACTCTTTTAACTTAACGAAAATATGACTTAAGGGTTTATAGAGTACCAAGGGAAGGTAGGGATCCACGCTATTTGAACTTTGGGAAGTCGAAATACCTAAAGATATGAATGTCGTCCTTTCTTGGAATAGATGCTGCATCATGACATATCGCTCGACATCATAATCTTCTTCTTGGCACGCATCTGCATCTCCTTCGTTAGACATCGTCTCTCCCTTCCTCCTGGCTAGGCTCCCATGTACCCGCCGCACTCCTTTAACGGTCCCTCCCAATTCCTGGGGACCCACCTAGCCTTCCATGTCCACTATCTCCTGAGGTGCCTCCTTTTTATCCTTCCGGCTACTCCCCTATCATTTCAACTCCCTCATCACCCTCTCTCACCACCTTTCGGTGATCTGTGCCCTCTGATGTGCACGTCGCTCCCTCAACCTCCTTGCGGTTTTTCACATCCATTCCCCCACTTCCCTGATTCACATTTCACGTAGCATTTGTCCCTCAGGCCCTTCCCCTAGCACTGGAGGTTTATGCTTCCATACATGATTTCTGGAATTCCATTAGCCCTTCGTCCACCATCAGGGCCTTAATCCACAATGGAATTTCCTTTAGCAACTTCCCTCTTAGTCCGGATCAGAATATAGCTTCGGCTCTGGAGAACGACCGGTAACACTCCGCTGCAAACTCCACAATATATCTGTCCAAAGTAGATTCTACCCAGAAATCTACAGCTCGAGTTAGTTCGGTATCCAACCGATGAAGGGCCACCAGATCTCTGTGCACCCACTTGCGGTCGATCTTCCATGATTTTTCCTTAGTCACTTTGGTCTGCAGCCTCTGCAACCAGCTATAGAGTTCGCTAGGGAACTTTCCCCACAGGATCTCATACGTATCGCTGGCAGAATCCGAGAAGAGAACTAGATCTCTGATCACCTTCTCTTTTTGACTTCTCAGCTCAGCTTGCTGAGTTATAAACTGGTCCAGATGGTTATCCCACCATCTCCGTATCTCTCCTTCGAAGATCCTTGATACCATGATCTAGTTCCCCTAATGAAGTTTAGGGTCCCGACAACGGAACCATTTGTTGGCAAGGAAACAGGTTTCGCGGGCAAGACCCAAGTTTGGGGATTGGGCCAAAAAAGGAGTCTATTGTAGTCTAGCACCATGTCGGCATTTTCACTCTACTTCGAAGAGAAAAGAGTCTCACCCGAGGCGTGCCATGGCCACATGAAGGAGGGGAACATATCAGTATTGGCGGATGGATCCGCAACTCGAAGCTAACATAGGATCATTTGCATACATAACATCATATGTAGAAGATCTTCTCAGAACATCATGCAGATACTAAGCAAATAAAATTTTAAAGTACCACAGGCATCATGCAACACACTTAACTCATATGGTAAGACAACAACCTTCAAATATATTAGTAACCATTCAGTAGGATTCATAGTTACATTGCTCAACAAAAAGAACATTCCAAATTATATTACAGAGGTCCCGCAGGATAGAGAAAGAGAGATAATACAGCCATGATAGATCGATAGAGACACAGGAAATACAAGGATGTCGCGCTCAGAATAGAGCTCGTATGCGGCGTCTTCTCTTCAGCCTCGTTCTGCTCTAACCTCTCTGATCTCTCTGTATCTGTGCATGACTCCCTTTTTTGCTGGGTTACGGCCTATTTATTCACCCGCCAGCACAACTGCTAGTTTTTCTTGTGTTCTTCCTCATCTGCTTTCGGCTTCTTTCTGTTGCACATGAGTTCCACTATCTGTTCTTTGCCGCATCTTCTCTTCGTCTGCACTTGTCTGCGCCATCCTCGTCATCTATCTCCCGCTCCTCCACAACCTCGGCAGCTCTGCTGCCTACCGTTGTTGTGCCTGCCACGTTTCGATCCACAACTCCAAAATCTGTCTTCATGCAAAATTCAAAACAAGGGCCCCAACAGGTCAAAGGTATGTTGCATAGTCAGCCTATTACTAATTTGATTGATTCAGGAGCTAGTCATAGTTATATTGATTTAAAATTAGTAGAGAAATTTAAATTAGAGAAGAGAGCACTGAAAAGCATGCATTAGAGAAATTTTGAGGCCTAAAATGAGCCTCCTAAGGAGTATTATAAAATGATAGTGGAAATAATAAATAAGATTATATTACTTCATTATGTTTTGGAGGGGAAAAAACCTACTTTTTCAATCCATATTTTCAACTTATCTCCCTATAATTTAACTCAAATTTCTAGCAGGAGCACTCGTTGGATGAAATTTTTAATTTTTCATCCAAGGAATACCCATGTTTCATACTTTTGATGGACCCTCCTACAGGAAAATTGTTAAATACATGAAAAAAATGTGAATAAAATCATGTTTTTTTACGTATTTCACATTTTTCGTGTAGTAGGGTCCATTGGAAGTATGCAATATGGTTAGTCCTTGAATGCAAAATTAAATTATCCATCCAAAGAGTGCTCTCGCTTGAAATTTGAGTAAAATTATAGGGAGATAAGTTGAAAATACGAGTTGAAAAAGTAGTATTTTTTTTTTTTTTTTTTTTACCTTTTTACTTTTTTACTCCAAAAATGGTGAATCATCCCCCACGATTGACATCATCATATTGAATCCTATTGGTTCTTACAAAGTTGATTTTTTTTGTACATTTTATTTTGAGACCCATTTTTTACCTCAAACTCTCTTTATTGGTTAGTTCAATTAGCTATGGGAGTGAAGAGAAGAGTTTTAAGGCTAGTAGAAGAATGTATGATTTAATTGTAACTCACTAGTTTATCATGATTTTTGAAAAGTCCACTTAGCACTCATTGCATCGGGTGATGCTCACAGTGGTGAAGAAGTGGGATTGAAACTAGTGAAATGAATCACATAGCATCAATCATCACTTCCGGGGCTTGCACCCGATAACCAGGACTTAACGCAGTTGAATCCCAAAAATGATATCTAATATAATGCACTGCAGAAACCCCCTCATACTTAAATGTGTGATTTTTTTAATGGATTAAGTACTAAGGCTAAGCTTAATATAATTTCCTTATGAACATGTGATTTGTTTATTGGTATAGATTGGTTGGAGAAACATCATGTACTTATGGATTGTTATAATAAATATTTTACCTATGTTGATGATGAAGGTCAATAGAGGCAGGTCCAAGGAATCCCTAGATCAATCTCTATTTGAGAGATATCAAAATTATAGTTAAGAAAAAAATTTAGGAAAGGTTTCTATGTTCTGGAAGTTCTGTTAGATGAACCCAATAGGGATCAACAAGCCAAATTGGATAATTATCTTGTGTTGAAAGAATATGTTGATTTATTTGCTGAAATCCTTGGATTACCTCCTAGGAGGGATACAGATTTTGCAATTGATTTGGTATGTGGAGTTGTTCCAGTATCTAAAACACCTTATAGAATGAGCACTCCAGATCTTAGAGAGTTGTAGATGCAGCTGGGGGAATTATTGAAGAAGAAATAGTTATGACTCAATATATCACCATGGGGTTCATCTAGCCCTTTTTGTTATGAAAAAGGATGGATCCTTGCGCTTGTGTGTGGACTTTTGGCAATTGAATAAAATGACTATCGATAATAAATACCCATTGTCAAGGATAAACAATATATTTGATCATCTTTGGGGATCTAAGGTGTTTTCCAAAATTGACTTGAGGTCAGGATATCACCAATTTTGAATTAAGGGGGATGATATAAATAAGACATATTTTTAAAGTCATTACTGACATTATGAGTTCATGGTGGTGCTTTTTGGATTAACCAATGCACCATGGGTTTTCATGTGTTGGATGAATGGTGTTTTTTGAGAATATTTGGATAAGTTTGTTATTGTGTTTTTAGATGATATATTTGGTGTATCTAAATCAAAATAAAATCATGAGCAACATTTGAGGTTAGTTTTATAGTTTCTCTAAGAACATTAGCTATATGCTAAAATTAATAAGTTATCTTTTTATCATAAGAAAATTTATTATTTAGGTCATATTATCTCAAAGGATGGGATACTCGTAGACCTGGAGATGATTAAGGCCATAAAAAAAATTGCTAGCTCTATATAATTTTATAGAAAATAAGTCTTTCTTGAGCTTACTTAGTTATTATAGAAGATTCATTGAGGGAATTTTTAAGATTTCCAATTTCATGATTTCGTTGTAGAGGAAATAATTTAAATTTCACTAGACCTTTGAGTGTGAAAAAGCCTTCAAAATTTGAGGGCTCTATTAAAAATATCTCCAGTACTAAAGATAGTGGATCCAAATGAGGATTTTTTTATATGAAGTAATGCATTCCGAGAAGGTTTGGGCAGAGTGCTTGCGCAAAATGGAAATTTGGTATTTTACGAGTCTAGGAAGTTGAAAGACCATGAGAAAAATTATGTTGCACATGATTTGGAATTGGAAGTTATCATTCATGCTCTTAAGATGTGGCGACATCATCTTATGGCCCGTAGATTTGAATTACAAACAGACAATTATGGATTGAGACACTTGTTCGATCAGTTGAATTTGAATCCTTGAAAGAACAAGTGGCTTGAATTGTTAAACGAATATGATTTTAAGATTAAGTATGTTAAAGGAGAGAAGAATAACATAGAAAATGCTCTCAGTCGAAGACTACATTTGATGCATGCTTCAACAATAATTATATGTAAGGTGGATATAATATCTAAATTTAAAGAATTTATTCAGTTGGATGAGCAGTACACAATGTAATACGTATTAGTACTATTCAACAAGGCCATGATTATTCCATAAGATTAAGTGCATAGATTGGTATCATTACAGTTGTTAACACAGTCTAATATGCATAAGCTCTTGTACATGTTTAAGATTTTAGCAGGTTGTTCAATATAGATATGCTTATCATAAACTGTAACTAGTATTGATATTGTACATATTAAAAATATCATACAAAGCATCATGAGCCTTGTATTGTTCCAAGCATAGTATAAGCTCATATTATGGAAATACAAACATTGTTAGTAACTCTAATACTTAAGCTTAAGTATCTGTATAATAATACATGTAACCTATAGTAAGTACCATAACCTTTGATTACTCGTATCATTGGCATTACTCTATTCATTAAGTATAATGTCTGAAGTAAGTTCCATAATTGAGATAAATCATATATAAAAATAATTGTATCCATGAAAATGGACATGTGGATATAATATCTAAATTTAAAGAAGCTATTGAGTTGGATGAGCAGTATTTGGACATCAAGCTTCGTTTACAACAAGAGAAGAAGTTTACAACACCGTCGATGAGACCCAAATCTGGGTACAATGGGTCATGATAGAAGGACTATGAGATGAGAGGAGCTCCAAGAAAAGTGAACCGTTATGGTTTTGAGGTAAACCAAAGTAGACCTGTGCAGCCGCCTTCCGAGACAGCCTGGTTCATTCATGGTGGTGACATCGGGAGGGGGACTATCCCCCCTCCTACCGAAATGTTACAAGCGGAGAACAGTCCAGTAGACATCAGCTTGGAGGATCCCTCAAAATACAACTCCGGTGTTGGGAGCAGATTGGCAAGCAAAGACAAAGGGCCAATGTCTGTCGAGAGCAGTGAAGAAACCCAGTTTCATAATATCAGCAAACAAATTGGATGAATACAGGAGCTACATGAAGGATCACACCCTGATATGTAAGTTTATTGGTATTTGGCCTATAGAGAAGGATTTATTGAAATGGATACAAATAAAATGGCAGCCCAAGGGTCACATTGATCTAAAATTTGGGGCCAGAGGATTTTTTACAGTAATTTTTACAAATCTTTTAAATAAAGAGAGAATTTTTGAAGGGGGACCATATTTCTATAATAATGCAAGCCTCTTCCTTAGACAATGGGAAGAATTCTATAACCCTGACCAAGAACAATTTCTTGCGGCACTTGTGTGGGTAAGGATGTTTGGCCTACCAATGGATTTGTGGGACCCTGATATTCTGGAAGGAATAGGAAATTCATTAGGTAGCTTTGTTAAAATAGCAGAAACCACATGTAGAGGACATTATACTTCTTTTTCTAGAATCTGTGTATATATGAATATCTCTGAGCCTTTGCTGAAAAGCATTGAATTGAAGTAGGAAGGGAAAATCTGGCAACAGTTATTAGATTATGAACACATCCCGTTTAGATGCCGAAGATGCCACGAATATGGACATCTCTATAAATCATGTCCTCTTAATACCATTGATCAAACTGCAATTCGTCAATCTATAAATGCTGATCAAAATAGAGAACGAGAAGATGGATTTGTAACAGTTACAAATAAAAGAAAGAATAATAGCAAAGGGGCTGCAAGCTTGACGAACGAACCAAACCAGAAAACTATAAGGAACCGATATGAAATTTTGCAGGAGGAATGGGAAACGTCGCATGCAGAGGAAGACAGTATTGCACCAGGACAGGGGCCGGTCATTCAGAAACCTAAGACAGTTAAAAGGAAAACACCTCAAGAACACATCGAAACAGAGGACAACAATATGTTGGAGCAGTCACCAATGGATATAGAATAGAATAAAGAAAAACTAAGCGCAAAAGAAAAGGTCCTGAAACGTTTATTATTTGAATGGAAGAATCTTGATGACAGGTTCATCCCAGTAGACCAGAAGAACCTATACAAAGATACATTCGAGCACTACTTGACATCCCAAGCGCATAAGGAAGTCCATAAAAAAGAACAAATTGCCTCAAAGGTGCCAAATACACAGACAAAAGGAGCCAAGAAAAGAGGTAGAAGGACTTTGCAAGAATATATACAATTAGTTGGAGAGATGTTGATTAATACTGGAAAGATAACACCGTTAACAATGGTATTCCAACAAACCCCCAAGTTGACCAATGAAAATAATCTCCTGGAATATAAGAGGCCTAAATAGTAAAGGCAAACAAAGATATCTTAAGGAAAGACTGAAGACAGAGAAACCTCACATAATGTTGATTCAAGAAACTAAAGTCTCGGGACAAAAACTTGAAGTGATTCTTCAATCATTCAATCCACATTTTGAAGTAATGGCCATTGATCCAAGAGGAACAGCAGGAGGTCTAGAAATCGTATGGAATCCTGCAGAAATTATAGTGGAAGGGTGGATTGGACTCCCGAGAATATTAACAGGTATTTTTAGGCAAATTGGATCAAAAGAAAAGATTCTTATATCAGCAGTTTATGGGCCTCCAATTCCAGGAGAAAGATAGGAGTTCTTACAAAGTATTAGAACTCTAAATAATATGCACCAAGAAAAATACTGGCTCCTAGGTGGGGATTTTAATATGGTTCTAAACCTCACAGAAAAAATGGGTGGTATAAGGAGAGAAGACCCGGAGATGGATTGCTTCAGGGATTTGTTAACTGACCTCCATTTGGTAGACATTCTGATGGTAAATGGTATGTTCACTTGGAACAATAGACGTGGAGAAAGGCATCAAATTGTATCAAGGTTAGACCGGTTTTTAGCCTCAGAAGATTTGGTAAGTCTAGATGTATACTATGAAGCAACAATTTTTCCAACATTGGGATCATATCACTAGCCTATTCGAATAGATATTTATATAAAAGTAGGCCCGAAAAACAGACCTTTTAGATTCGAACTATTCTAGTTAAGAGATCCTGCTTTTCTGGATAAATTTAAAACATGGTGGGAAACAAACCAAATCACGGGAAAGAATAAAATGCACTCTTTCCAGCTCAGATTGAAATAGCTCAAGACAGAAATAAAAATATGGAACATAATAGAATTCAGAAATATACATCAGGAACAAGTCAGGTTGAAAGAAAAAATGAAAGATATCCAGCAAAATATGATTGTAAAGGGTAGAACATAGGCCCTAGTAGTAGAAGAAGGAAATACACTTAGTCTCCTAGAAGAACGGAGGCAGCAAGAAGAGATACTATGGAAACAAAAAGCCAAAGTACAGTGGCTGAAAGAAGGGGAAGGAAACACTAATTTTTTCCATAAAACGATGATACAATGCAGACAACATAATAGGATATTCTCACTGAAGGATGAGAATGGAAATCGATTGCTTCAGCATGAGGATATGGAAAAAATTCTTGTGGATCATTTCAAAAAAATTCTTACAGAGACTAACCCGAACAGACAGGAAGCTATCAATAGAATAACAAGGAACATCCCAGCAGTAGTGACAAGAGATCAGAACTTGGCCCTACTAAGAGAAATCAGTATGAAAGAAGTGGAAGAAGTGGTAATGAATCTACCTCATAATAAGGCCCCAGGACCAGATGGATTCACAGCAGAATTCTTCAAGGCAACATGGAATTTTATGGGTCAAGATATATGGGATTTAGTGGAAGAATCAAGAAGGAACCGTCAAGTATATCCACCACTAAATGCCATTTTTATAACTCTTATCCCTAAACAAGATAATTCAGATACCCCTACTGGATTTAGACCCATTGCATTATGTAAGGTCATCTATAAAATCCTATCTACAATCATGGTTAACAGGCTTAAGCCTCTTTTTCCCACCTTGATATCTCTGGAGCAAACAAGCTTTGTAAAAGGCAGGCAGATTTTAAACGGCATAGTTACGGCCCAAGAAGCAATTCACTCTTTGAAGACGCAAAAGTTGAAAGGTATGCTCATAAAACTTGACCTCTCAAAAGCATATGATCGCATAAGTTGGCCTTATTTGCTAGCAGTTCTGAGAGCCTTTGGGTTTGATAATAGATGGATTCATTGGTTATACTCCTTCAATTCAACGCCCTTTTTTTCAATTTTGTTAAATGGAATTCCATCTCCTCCTTTTAATATTTCTAGAGGTCTCTGGCAGGGAGATCTGCTTTCTCCATTCTTATTCATCTTAGCAGTTGTGGTCTAGGAAGGTTAATAAAAGCTCATGTGATGGAGGGGAAGCTACAGGGATTAAAGTTATGGGGTTCGGATCCTATCTTAACTCATCAACAGTTTTTTGATGATATTCTTTTATTCTGTCAAGTTTCTATGGGGAGGTAAGAGCAATTTTAAAAATTCTGAAATTGTTTATGGAGGCCTCTGGTACTCTAGTAAATAATAATAAATCTAATGTTTACTTCTTCAATTCGAATGACGCAACTCAATTATTCCTAGCTAGATTGATAGACTTCAAGATAGGTTCTTTTCCATTGAAGTATTTTGGGATCCCGCTGAATACATCCTCGTTGAGGATTGCAGACTGGAAAGACCTTATCACTAGATTGGGGACAAAATTGCAAAGCTGGACATTCATAGTACTAAATGCACCAGGCATATTAGTATTGCTAAAATCTGTTCTACAAGCACTCCCAGACTACCAATTATCAGGGAGGGTAGCCCCTAAAGGAATTTTCAATCAAATGGTTAATATTTTCAGAAAATTTCTTTGGCAAGGAGCTCAAGATTGTAGAAAATGGGCACTTCTGTCTTGGGAAAAACTTATAAAAGTAAAATCAGCATGAGGACTCGCCCTACGAGATCCACATGCTCTTAATCAAGTCATGGGCGCTAAATTATGGTGGAGATGTATCCAAGGAGGACAAGACCTATGGAAAATCATATGGGAAATAAAATATGGAATGCCACAATCTATAACAGGAAAATTAAAGGTTGATGTGGTACCGAGAGGGTCTACAATTTGGAATCTCGCAGCAGAGAATAGACAGCTCATCCAACACAGCTTTTGGGAAGTAGGGGAAGGAAGAATTGCACTCTTTTGGGAAGACTCATGGCAACAAAGAGAAAATATATTCAGCCGGCTTGACTTAGGAGAAATATTCCTATTCACAAATACCCCAAATAATAGGCTAATTAATAACTACTGGTGTCAACAACATAATAGCCAATGGAGAAGGTGGAAAGATAAAACCCACTGGCCTGAAGCACTGGATACGAGACAATGGAATAATCTTGAGAAATAATTGGGCACAAGAAGAATAGTCACAGCTATAGGAAGTGACATTCTAAGATGGGGTTACCAAAGTAAAGGAATGTTCACAATTCAAGGGGGATATAACATTCATGCTAATAACATAATCAATAATGAAAGATCCATATGGAAAAAAATCTGGGCAATTAACCATTGGCCAAAAGTACAGTATTTCCTCTGGCTTCTAAGTCATAGGAAAATTTTAACTTGGGATCATATGCAAAAGAGAGGGATGTACGGACCTTCTATATGTTATATGTGTAAGGAAAATAATGAATCTATCGAACATCTATTAAACAGTTGTGGAATAGTGGAGACCATGTGGAGCAGCATCGAAAAAACATTTAAGCAAACAGATAGAGACAACACAAACATAAATGCAACCATCAGTAATTGGAGGAAAGGAGGATTTAAAAGCGAAGTTTTGAACAGAGCATGGAGGCTATCTCTAGGATTTATATTATGGGAGATTTGGAAAGAAAGAAACCACCAGATTTTTAGAGGAGAATGCAAGAATATTAATCAAATATGGCAGAAAATGGTTGAGAACATCCGAGAAAATATTCTGGTAGAAAAATGGACAGAGGATGATTGGAAGACTGATGGGGTAGAAATAGAAATCCTTGCTTCGCTAAATTTTCAACCTCAAATGTTGGCTAATACCCTATGGAAATTTAAACCTCCTAGACAGATTGAAGAAGATAGATGGAAGGTACCTAACAACGGTTTCGTTCAACTCAATTATGATGGAGCATCGAAAGGGAATACAGGTCAAGCATGAGCCGGAGGGATCTTCAAAAATTCTCGTGGTGGAGTATGTAGAATTTATGTTATGGATATCGGTCATGCAACAAATAATGAGGCCGAATTGACAGCGGTGAAACAAGGACCAATGATAGCAAGAAGAAAAAATTACCACAGAATGATTGTAGAAGGAGATTCTGCAATGGTATTAGGAATACTACGGAAATTACAACAAGGATCATCATGGGAGAAGATCAGTAAAAGTTGGAGGACTACGAATTTGATTAAGGAAATAGGATCGCTTATAAAAGGGATTGAGTACTTGATCCCTGCGCATGTGCGCAGAATACGCAATGAGGCAGCAGAATATCTAGCAAACTGGGGTTGTCGCAATGCTAGAAGACAACTGGATATCACTCCAAATACCAAAACCTGGGATATAGAATTACATCCCCGTCAGATCATTATAGACAAAGATCTCACTGAAAGGGAAAATCCCCAATTGGCGTGCAAACTTCGTGCCATCGACCAGCCCGATGGACAAGTGGCGGCAAGGTACATTGATGATTATAACAAGCTGACGCATTAAATCATGATTTGCAAGCCTGCAGGTTTAAGCAAGCGGGGATGTGTGGAGGGAATTGGGATGATAATGAAATTAAGAGGATAGCCTGGGTTTTCAGACGACAATGGGAAAAGGCAGACCTTATATTGCAGAAAAACTCAGAGTTATTTTAGTTTGGAAACATCCGTTTCAGACAGGAAGGGAAACCTGCGGCGACGAGGAGAGGAAAGCGCAGCTCAACCTCGAAGGTTGGATACTCTGTTGGCTCTGTTCCTGTGGATATCAACATACTTATTCAGAGTTAACTCAGCAAATTAGCCATTACAGAATAATGGTCAAGAGGCCGACAAGGAAGACAGTAGCTAAAAACCAAGAAAAAGGGAAGAAAAAGATGTTAAAACTAGAAATCGAGATTAAAAAACGAGGAAGGAAAACCAAGCAAGAGATCCTAGAACATGTCTCATCAGTTTATTCCGACTCATCACAGGTCAGGAAGGAGATACAAGGCTAGGAAAGAGAAAGCCTAAGTAATGAAGAAGACAACGAAGCAGAGGCAGAAATCATGGATTTCATCATGGATCCTGGTAATACTAGAGGACGTCTTTCCTTGTTCAATCAAACAGTTCATACCTATTGGATTATGAAGTGTATCCTTCCTAAAGTCATGCAAAGTTTCCACCCAGGGAAACGGATTAAAGAACCATCTGTAAAGGACCTACTCCAAGATATTGACAACCAGCTCCAACATATCAAAGTAACTCAGTATCAAGCAAGGGATCACATCGAAATAATTGAGAAACAACTCAAACATCTTCAGCAACAGATGAATCAAATGCAACAAGCTGACATGCCAGGATCCACGGCAAGAGATCCGGAACCAACTGATTCCTCAGATGGACAATAGTTAAAGTTTAGTTTTATGGTGTTTTTGAAAAAATTGGTTTTATGTGGTTATATCGTTAATGCTTTAAATAGTGAACTGGCTGGTGCGGCAAATAGAAGAAAAAACTCCATCAATTTTGGAAAGATTTTAATGCATTAAGGTGTCCGACAGACCTGGTTTCCTCCGGGCAGGTTGAGGCCACCAAAACTCTATCTAATGTAACCTGCATTTTTGAAGATAAATAGAAAATAGCAAGGTACTACCAAATTGACCAAAAAAAACAAGAAAAAAAACTCTCAAATATTTAGATTACGAACTTGGAGATAAAGTTCTTTTAAAATACCATATCTATGTGCCAAATGTGCGAGAAGTGAAAGAATTGATTTCGAAGGAATGCTCGAAGTATTAGAAAAATATTACAACCGTCAACAATCAATATTTTCGGTCCAAGATATTAAAAGAATATTACAAACGCCAACAAACCCTTTTTTTGGGTCCAAATTAAAGAAGAATCTAACAAATTACAGAACCAGTTATTGGAACTATTAACCAGTTATTGGAACTATCAAAGAGTTAATACTAAAAAAAAGTTAATTAAACTTTATCATTTGTTTTTTAAATTTAAAGTTAAAATTTAAAATAGAAATTTAATAATTTTAGATTTATTTTATTGCACGTGAATATATACATTCTAGTAAAATATTATTTTTTGGTCCAAATTAAGAACAATGTAACAAATTACAAAACCAGTTATTGGAACTATCAAAGAGTTAATACTAAAAAAGTTAATTAAACTTTATCATTTGTTTTTGCGATTTAAAGTTAAAATTTAAAACACAAATTTAATAATTTTAGATTTTTTTATTGCACGTGAATATATACATTTTAGTAAAATATTATTTAAATGTATAAATAAATTTGGATTATTTAAAAAACATAACATTCAATTTATACAATTTTGACACATGTCAATTCTCGACATACTTTTCCAAAAATATATTTTGAAAAACAAATAATCTTATAGCATTTAAACTAACATTTTTAAACACACGAGTCATCATTCTCTTAGAGATCAATTCTTCCGTCGCATTGTGCTTGCTTTCTCTTTATGGGTAACAAACAATGTATGCTGATTTGCCATATATTAAAACACATAATCTGATAGTATTTAAACTCGGCCTTTTAAAGATATGGACTCATCATTCTCTCTTTCATGACATTATGCTTAGTTTCTCTTTATGGTAACTAAGAATGTCTACTGATTTTTTATTTTTTTTTAAGAAGAAAAAAACGCTGATTATATATGGCTTATCACTTTATTGGGTATTCTACAAATTGTACCAGAGAAAATTGAGCATTTAATGTTACCAGATATATTTAATTCCTAAACACATGAAGTATGTGACAGAAAGCTGAACTGCCACCTGCAAAATTGTTTGACGTTGAAGGTGTGGGCCAAAGTAGCATTAGCATTTAAACGCTCTCCATGTTTTCTTTCCCGTCAAATTTTAATTAGTCAAATTGATGGGAGCTTGAAACCAGATTTCAATGCGTAACATCTGTAATTTCAATAATTGATGACTGCACTTCACTTTAGGGATCTCTCAATGCATAACATCTGTAATTTCAATAATTGATAACTGCACTTTAGGGATCTCGAACATACTTAGATGACCGAATTTTTAAATATATTGCCCCCTAAACGTAATTAGAGTTAATTGAATTGATGTTTTGTCACATTCTATAACGACTAGTTATCTCTAAACTGATATTTTCACTATATCTGTATAATCATTATTTGTAATTTGACCCCATTAATAATGAGATGAATGAGGTGGTTCCTTCCTATTCAAGCAAAACCAAACACTTAACGTGTCATGGCCAATACCCCAAAATACTAAAATCGCTTTGACATGTAGCTACCCTCTTTTAGGTTTTATCCTTATGAATGAAAGATCATGTCTTCTTATGTACAGTAACTCGCGTGTAGTCTTTTGTTGTTATGTCTACACGCGAGTCACACATTGCTGGTTTTGATGAGTCCAGTAAGGTCGCACTCGCACTGGCTGCCGGCCACAGATTTTGTTTTGAATACCAGGCAATTTCAAGTTTGCCATAGTTATTGAATTTAAAAGGGTGAAAGGGTGTTTTATAAAAGATTAGTCTAACCTGCATATAATTTTTTTTTCAAATAGTGAAAATTTTCCATATTTTTTTGGGTTAAAATAAGATAATTATTTTAGCATGAAAATGTTTTTATATTTAAAGAGTCATTTAAGTGAGCGTTGAGTCAAGTTGAGCTAAGAAAAAATAAAAAAGTTTGTGTGATCAATAAAAGCGCAGCAACTGATATATTATTGTGTGTGTGAATTATTTGTATTATTTTGTACCTTTGCTTTTCTGTCTTTCCAACAAATTGGTATCAGAGTGAGGTTAAAAAAGAAAAGAAACACGGATCGGGATTCGGCAATAATTTGTGTGTGACAAGAATACTAAGAGAAATTCATAAAGTTTACAGATGAGGGAGACAGAGTACATCGATTTTTTCATGAATTGGGTCATGTCTGCCGTAAATTAGTTAAAAATTTATGATAAAGATATTAAAAATCAAACAATGATTGAGAAGGTCTTCAAATCCATGTCTACCAAGTTTGATGTTGTGGTAGCATCCATAGAAGAAGCCAAGGATTTGGCAACACTAACAATTGATAAGTTGATGAGATCACTTCTATCACATAAAGAAATGATAGACATAAATAAGGATTCCACTCTAGAAACTTCTTTCAAAAGTCAGGTTTCTATTTCAAGAGACAGAGGTCAGGGCAAAAGTAGATCGATAGGGAGAGGATGAGACTAAATATATGGTGGTCAGAGAGATGGCCGAAAAGAGCATGAACATGAAACTGGAAGCAACAACAAAAACTTCAACAATAATTAAAGCTTTGACAACTCAAAGGTGAGATGTTATTATTGCAATAAATTTGGTCACTATGCTCGTGATTGCAGGAAGAAGATAGATGGTCAAGGAAACCATAAAGATAATGTTAGTACAAAGAATAATAACTCCATGTTCCTAGCTTTCAATACCATGTATGAACTTTTTGATAATGTGTGGCTATTAGACAGTGGTTGCAGTAACCACATGATAGGCAACAAGAATTTAGTTGCAAATCTGGATCAATATATGAAGACAGAAGTAAAGCTGGGGACTGAAAAGACTATGGATGTAGATATAAAATGAGTCGTAAACATTCTGACCAAGGAGTGGGAGCCGAAGAAAATCTCAAAGGTATATTATGTTCCTAGTCTCAAACATAACTTGATAAGTGTTGATCAATTGACGCAGAAGGGATATAGAGTTATTGACGCAGAAGGGATATAGAGTTATCTTTCAGGGAAAATAATGTGTTATTTATGACAATCCCCCAAGCAAGAAGCTGATAGAAAATGTGCAGATGACGATGAAAAATATATTTCCTCTAATCATCAATTGTAGTGATTAAGTTAGTTATTTTACATTTGCACGTTCTAATGATTATTGGTTATGGCACTTTCGGTTTGGACACTTGCACTTTTGTGGTTTAAGATTGTTGCAACAGAAACATATGGTCAAAGGATTACCTCCCATGAAAGAGCTTGCTAGTACTTGTGAGTGTTGCATCTTAGAAAAGCAACATCGAGAAATTTTTCCAAAGGGAGTTGCATACAAAGCAAAGCAACCTCTTGAGTTGGTGCATACACTCTTGTGTGGACCTATGAGGGCACAGTCAATTGATGGAAGTTGTTACTTCCTCACTTTTATTGATGGCTATAGCAGAAAAAATTGGGGTTACTTCTTGAAGGAGAAGTCTGAAACTTTTGCAAATTTCAAGGATCGATAGACCAATGTATTGAGGCCAGATCGTGGTAGAGAATATGATTCAAAGGCATTCCATGAGTACTGCAAACAACATGGAATCAGAAGACAATTTACAACTAAGTACACACAGCAACAAATTGGTGTCGTAGAGAGAAATAACATAACCATTATGAATATGACAAGATGCATGTTGAAAGGAAGAAACTTGTCTAATGAGTATTGGGTAGAAGCAGTTGCATGTGTTTCTTATGTGATAAAAAAATCACCTACAAAGAGTGTGATGAACACAGTACTAGAAGAAGCTTGGTCATGTATGTCTTACATCGTATCTCATCTGAGATTTTTTGGTTGTATAGCCTATGCACATGTGCCTAAAGAAATAAGAGGAAAATTGGATTATAAAAGTGAAAAATGCATATTCACTAGTTATAGTGAGCAGTCAAAATCTTACAAACTATATAACCCTGTCACCAAGAAGACCATAATTGGCAGAGATGTTGTGTTCAAAGAACAAGAGTCATGAAATGGGGCTATATACAAAATAGTTGATGCACAAGCACCCCCGATGGAAGAATATTATGTAGCAGAGAAGGAGAAACAAGACTCACAATAGAAGACACCAACAAGGACTCCAAGATTTTCAGAGCAGCATGGATCTTCAAGCATATCAACAGGTCATAATTCTCCCAGCAGCCAATCGGATGATGAATCAAGTAATGGTAAGAGAAATATGAGAGGTATGAAAGGAATTTATGATGGTTTGGATGTTATTTCAAATTTTTCAATATTTTCATTCCAACCTTCTTCCTTTGAAGAAGCAATTACAGATGAAAAGTGGGTAGCCATGGATGAATAAATTGAATCTATTGAAAAGAATAACACATGGGATTTGGTTAATTTTCCAATGGAAAAAAATATAAATGGTGTGAACTGGGTGTACAAGACAAAGTTGAATGAGAAAGGTGAAATTGACAGATTTAAAGCAAGACTTGTAGCAAAAGGATTCTCACAACAACGGGGAATATATTTTGGAGAGACATTTTCTTTAGTAGCCAGCTTGGATACTGTAAGAGCAATTCTAACCACAGCAACTCAGAACAAGTGGAAATTATATCAAATGGATGTGAAATCGACGTTCTTGAATGGAAATCTAGAAGGATATATTTATGTGTAGCAACCTCCAAGTTATGAAGTTGAATGTAAAAAAGATAACGTTTACAGGTTGAAGAAAGTGCTATATGGATTGAAGCAAGCTCCTAGAGCTTGGTATAGCAGAATTGATAGCTACATGATCAATAATGGATTTTACGGAAGCTACATTGAACCTACATTATACACAAAGGTAGATGAACATGGACATATATTGACTTTTTTTCTTATGTGTTGATGACATGATTTTTTACAGGTAATCGTGAGTTAGATGAATTTAAAGAAGTCATGATGAAAGAATTTGAGATGATAGATCTTGGTCTTGTGAAATATTTTCTTGGCATAGAAGTTGAGCAATCTGAAAAATGAAGTTTTATTTGCCAAAATAAATATTCTAGAGATTTACTGAAAATATTCAGAAAGGATAATTGCAAAACAATACCTACACGAGTTGCAACAGGTACAAAGTTAAATAAGGATGATGAAGGATCAAATGTGAATCCAACTCTATTTAAAATATTGGTTGGAAACCTCATGTATCTCACAGCTACAAGTCCAGATATTATGCAAGAAGTTAGTTTGATTTCCATATTTATGGAGACTCCAAAATACACACATTAGAGTGCAGGACAAAGAATTTTGAGATACATAGCAGGAATTAGAGATTGTGGCATACTGTATGCAAGTAAAAAAACGAAATATTTGATTGGGTATAGAGATAGTTATTTTGCAGGTAGTTTGTATGATAGGAAGAGCACTTCCACTTATGTGTTTCATCTTGGTTTAGGTGTGATAGCATGGACATCTAAGAAGCATCATATTTTTACACTTTCGTCAGCAAAAGTAGAATATGTAGCAACAACATCAACAACATGTCAAGAAGTCTGATTAAGAAGAGTATTGGATGGAATCAAGCAAAAACAACAAGGATCAACTGCAATATATTGTGACAACAACTCAGCGATTGCACTATCCAAGAATAGTGTGTTTCATCAAAAGAGCAAGCATATTGATACCAAATATCATTTTAATAGAGAACTGGTGAGCAATGGAGAAGTTTACTTGAAGCCTTGTAAATCTAATAATCAATTGGGTGATATATTTACAAAGCCATTAGCAAAAGATATGTTTGAGTTTCACAAAATAAACTTAGGTGTTGTAAGCCTAGCTGAGACATAGAGCAACATACATGTTTGAGTTGTCATGAGCCATGTATTAGTTTAGTGGTCGTAATTAATGGGGAGTGTAAAAATAATATAATTACTCTCGCATGAAGATTTTGTTATATTTATAGAGTTAGTTGAGTGAGCGTTGAGTCAAGTCGAGTAAATGATAGATGAATTTAGTTATTGTGTGCATGTCAAGTTATATTAGGCGAGTTGTTAGTCGAAAAGGTTTAAATATCCTTCACCTAGTTCATTGTAATCAAAAAGTTTGTGTTATCAATAGAAGAGCTGCAGCTCGTGTGTTATTGTATGTGTTAATTATTTGTGTTATTTTGTGCCTTTACTCTTCTTCCTTTCCAACAATTTTGATAAAAACTAGTATAATTTTTTGGAAATATGGGTTAAAGCTGTCAAGTTTTAGGATTTTGGGTGACAATGGATTCTAGATGGTCCTCAATGTATTTCTACCATAAAAAAATCCAAACACTGTAACACTAAGATTTTTTGAAAATTTTATCATTATGAGATTATGGCCTTTGTAGAAAACACACTTTATAAAAAAATCTTCATGTATCTAAACTCTCTATGTATATGAGATTTGTGATCATGGTAGCTCCATTGTATCATATCAGAGTCCCTAGCCTTATGTTGTATGTGTCCTTTTTAATGGGAGTCGTAAAGCACTGGATCAACCGTGTTTTGGGATTCTATGAGGAACCTGCTGATTTTTCTTAGGTAGATCATGGTACAATGTCAAGTACGATTCTTATGTTTGAAAAGGATCAGCACAGAGTGCTGCGATTGGAAAAAATTTGTATGATACAAGAGGAAATGGGAGAGAAGCTTAAAAATGATGACGTTGTGTGTTGTTTTCTTGAGAGAGTTTGCTATGGATGAGAAGGTCATGTTGCTCACTAATTTTTGTCACGTTTACCATGAAATTTTTTTGACAAAATGGTTTGATGTCCAATAGAAGATTTTTCCTCTCTATAGATTTCCCTTAGAAACTTACAAAGTTCTCTCTAATCTTCCTTAACCACTTACTGAAAGAAAGAATAAACAACAGAACCTTGGTATGTTTATTTCCATCCATGTTGGCGTGATATGTTTTAATTAAATTAATGAAAATTGTTTAATATTGTTTTCTTTACCTTTTGTTGCTACATCATCTTCAATATTTTTAGTTTATATCAACCGGTAGAAATTTTGTTATGTGTTTTTTTGGTAGTCACATTTCTCAAAATCTATGTACATTGAAATTTCATGAGTTCAATATTGACATGGTTATTTTTAACTAAATTGTAGATTTGAAAATGCTTTGAAAATTTAAAACTAAGTTAACTTTTACTTATTTCATATCCCTATATAAATAAACAAATTATATTCTCATACATGAATCAACATTTTTTAAGGTCCTTTTAGCAAGGGCCTTTTGGCAATCGTCTATGTCGGTCTCTTCACTCTTAAGGAGTCCAGAATTATTTTTCCATTTCCATCCTTATTATATTGCAATGAGGCTTTAGTTAAATAGAAATTATTTATACATATATCTTGACCTACCGATGAGGGGAATCTGTTTTCGATTGTAAATAGGAGAATATTATACTATAATATCGTAACACGAGGATATAGAATGAGGCCCTAGGGCAAGGTAGGTGCTCTTCCTATTAGTTGTGAAGCCAAACGCTGATGCCAATGGCGACTCACTGCCCACAACCTGCCAAGCCCACTGCCACCAACCCTTTGACAGCCACATTTGACTTTTAGAAATCACATTGTAACTCATGAAAACAAAAGACGTGGAGAATTCTAGAGTTTTTTCCATCATCTATAAATATATATTTTGTCTCAGTCTGAAAAACCTAAGTAAGGAAAGCCCTATAATGTAATGAAAATCATGTATTTTATTCTCCATAAGTTTAATGTCTTCTTGTTTAAAATGCAAGCGTGACAGATATTTGGGTTGCCCACGATGGAATGATATTTGGGTGTTGTGCAGGGGACAGAGCCCGGATCTCTGCTAAGAAACTGAAGGTGTAGCTACTCCTAGCATTATAGAGAACATGCAAGGGTTTGATTCTCTACCGTCAGTTTCTCTCATCTTCTAAGAACGTCTGGACCATCGCGTATTTTTGGATTTCATTCTCTTCCACAATTCTCAAACTCGTGGGTGTCTCTCTAAGTCTCTTTCACATGAAAAAGACTGTTGTTGCAAGAAAAACAGGATGTATGATTGAGAGCAGGAAATCAACATGCCACTAATAGGTTGAGGTGATGATGACTGATATGATGTTGTAGAAATAGTATGACATCTATTATAAAATGAAATGGCTTAATTCTTCAATTTGAGAATAGGATTGGAAGTCCTATTGAGCTAATTAAGTTAATAGGTGTAGCTTAATAAATAAAAAAAGTCATAGTTTGTTATATAAATTTGTTATTAAAGGAGATGGATTTTGGATCTTTATCTGAGAAGGTGTAATAATTAAATTCTTATCTTGTAAGAGGAGTGTTGATTTTTGAGGTGTAAATTTTATTGAGAATGGAAACAACTACATTAACTGACATGGAGAAGTTGAGCGAGGCTAATTTCGCCCTATGGAAATCATAGGTGGATGATGCACTAACTTTAAAATATCAATATTTATCGATTGAGGTTATAGCAAAGAAACCCTTGTCGATGATGGATGAAGAATGGATTAAGCTAGATAGAAAGCCAATTGCAACAATCCACCAATATTTAGCAAAGAATGTGTATTTCAATGTGTCTGGAGAAAAAACAAAAAAAGGATTATGGAAGAAAATCCATGATCTATATGAGAAGAACACGACATCAAAACAAGTGTTCTTAATGAATAAGCTTTATAATCTCAAGAAGAAGGAGGTTGCTTCAATTGCTGAGCACTTGAATGAATTCAATATTATTACTAGGCATATTGCCTCCATTAAAATCACTGTAGATGATGAAATTAGAGCTATCTTGTTAATGTGTTCTATGCCAGATAGATGGGAAATTTAATTGTATATATGAGCACTTTAACACCTACACGGACCTTGAATTTTGATGATGTCAGCAACAGTTTAATGAATGAAGAGCTGTGATGCAACTCAATTGCAGAAAACCACGAAGGAGAAGCTCTAGCTCTAGTTTATTATGGTAGGACAATTGATCGAGGTGGACAAGGGTGTTCAATATTGAGAGGTCGATCAAAATCAGTGAAGGGCATGCTCATCTTCTTTCATTGTTGTAAAGCAAGGGACATGAAGAAAGAGTGTCGATTCTAGAAAAAAGTACAAAAGGATCAGAAACCAACTAATACAAATAACAAGTCATCCAACACCAATGAAGGTGAGAATATTGTTGTAGTCATACATGGTGATTTGTTATTTATTGTTTCAGTGTAATATTCATGTTTATATACATCATCTAGTATCTTTGATTGGATCCTTGACTCTGGGGCGTCTCACCATGTAACCCCATGCAAAGATAGTTTTGTTGCATCCAATCCTGGTGATTATGGTAGAGTGCATTTGGGGAACAATTATTTTTGCAGTATTGTTGGAGTGGGAGATATCTAGATCAAGATGAAGTATTGACAAGATATGTTGTTGAAACAGGCCATGCATGTACCAAAAATTCCCATAATATTGATCTTTGTGGGATGACTAGATTATGAAGCCTATTTCATAAGCTTTGGAAAAGGAGGCCGGAAAATTAGCAAAGGAGCATTCGTCATGGCCAGAGGACCCAAGAAAGGAAAATTATATACATTGAAGGAAATGACAGGAAAATTATATTTGGTTGTTCTCACAAAAGAATGAAATTCAACAAATTTGTGGCATAAGCGTTTGGGCCACATGAGTGAAAAGGGCTTAAAAATCCTTGTTGGTAAAACTTTAATGCGATGTTTAAAACCCTATAATCTTGATCTTTGTGATAATTATATATGTGGTAGACAAATAAGGTTTTCATTCCATAGAGGTGGCCATGACAGAAATAAAAAATTGTTAGAATTGATACACTCAGATGGGTTTGGCCATGTTAACATTAATTCACTAGGAGGAGCATATGATTTTGTAACATTTATATATGATTTATACAAGAAGGTTTGGGCCTACCTTATGAAAAATAAATTCAAGTGTTTGAAATATTTCAAAATTTTCATGTTGTTTTTGAAAGATAAACTAACAAATTTCTTAAGTGCTTGAGAATAAACAACAATGGAGAATATTGCTCAAATGCATTTAAGGAATGTTGTAATAGATTTGCCATAAAATATGAGAAGACTATGCCTAGTACTCCTCAATATAATGGTGTTGTAAAAAGGATGAATCGTACTATTATGGATAACGTGAGGAGTATGTTGTCAAATTCTGATTTAGAGAAGCATTTTTGGACAGAAGCAATAAGGACTACTTGTTATCTTATAAATCAATCTCCTACTACAGCCTTAGATGGAGGTATTCCTAAAGAAGTTTGGATTGGTAAGAAGTTGAATTATTCTCATTTGAAAAAATTTGGATGTGAAGCATTTGTAAATATTCCCAAAAAAATAGATCTAAGCTAGATGATAAATCTATGAAGTGCATTTTTCTTGGATATGCGGATGGAGAATTTGGTTATCATCTATGGGATATAGTCAAACATACATTTATTAGAAGCAACGATGTTATATTTAATCAGTCATAAATGTTTAAGAGGTTTGTAGGTGATTTGGAGGTCAAGAATGTTATTGACAAATTTGAAGAGTAGCAAGAAAATGTCTCACCAATGCAAGAAAATAGACAACAAATTCAAGGGCGGGAAGGAGAGCAAGTGGAAAATGATGAACATCAAGAATAAGCAACCTTACAGGAACCTTTAAAAGAGATTCAACCTAATAATACACCACCCCAGTTGGTTTGTAGATATTCTAGGCCTCATAAGCCTTCACAAAGGTATCCTCCTTCAAAATATATTTTTCTAACTGATGAACGTGAGATTGATTGTTTTCAAGGGGCTTGTAAAGTTGAGCACAATAAATAATGGAAGAAACCAATGGAGGAAGAAATGAATTCTTTGTGGGAAAATAAAACTTAGGAATTGGTAAAGCTTCAAAAAGGTAGAAATGCCCTACAAAAAAAAAGAGTATACATGATTAAGCATGAAGGCGACAGAAAGAAGGAGAGGTATAAAGCAAGGTTGGTGGTGAAAGGATTTTCCCAAAAAGAAGGTATTGAATTCACTGATTTTTTTTCGCCTATTGTCAAAATGTCATCCTTCAGTCCTTCTTGGTCTCTTTGTTTCTTTAGACTTAGAATGTGAACAATTAGATGTAAAAACTTCTTTCCTTCATGGTGAATTGGAGAAAGAAATTTATATGGAGAAACCAAAAGGCTTCATTGAAAAAGGAAAAGAAGACCTAGTTTGCGGGTTGAAGAAGAGCCTCTATGGGTTGAAACATGTACCTCAGAAACGGTATAATAAATTTTATTCATTCATGTTGGAACATGGTTTTCATAGGTTGGTGGTTGGCCGTTGTGTCTATATCAAGTGGTATGATCAAGGAAAGTATACAATATTAATTTTATATGTGGATGGCATGCTGATTGTTGTGCATGATAATAATATGATCAATAGGTTGAAGAAATATTGGGTCTAGCACTATAGATATTGGGCATGAGGATTATTTGTGACAGGAAAATAAAAAGGTTGTGGATGTCAGAAGAAAAATACATCAAGAAGGTGCTTGGCAGTTTTAATATGAAGGATTCCAAGTTAGTTGGTACAACCCTTGCAGCTCACTTCTAGCTAGGTACTTAGTTTAATTGTCCTGGTGATGACAAGGAGAAGGAAGAAATGGGAAATATTCCTTATGCTTCAACAATTCAAATATTGTTGTATGCCATGGCATGCACATGGTCTGACATTGCATATTCAGTGGGAGTAGTGAGAAGGTTCCTTGCCAATCCAGGAAAACAACAGTGGCAAGTAGTAAAATGGATTTTTAGGTATCTCAAGGGTACTAGTCATTACTAATTATGTTTTGGTCATAATGAGACTATGCTTGAAGGATTCACAAATACAAATATGGATGGATACATGGACACCAAAAAGTCCACTATATGTTATTTGTATACATTTGTAGGTGCAACAATATCTTGGGTGTCAAATCTATTAAGGATAGTAACTCTCTCTACAACAGAAGCAAAGTACATAGCTGCAACAGAAGCTTGCAAAGAGATTTTTTGGATGCAAAAATTCATAACGAGGGAGTTTCAAGTGCATTTAGTGAGGAGGAGTTACACTTTTTCCATACATCGAATAAGTGAGGGAGAGATAAATTCTCTTAAGGATGGAGCTATTATTTTATTTCAAGAGAGAGGTTCGATTCTAAGTAATAGATTCTCAATTTAATTGGGTTACTCCATGAGACTATTGAGAATTAATTTTTTTTTAATCCATTGAAGGTGAATGACTTTATAATATTTTATAAATAATAGTATCGTAATAATAATACTACTAGTAAGTATAAATATTAATTCTTGACTTGTATAATCATGAATGATTTGATTTTAAAGTGGATTTCATATGTCAAGATCATCCTTGATCATTTAGACATGAATTTCTATTTTTGGAAATTCACTTTCAAATTGAGATGACTTACTATTTTTGGTGTTATAACAAATTGTTATAGCCTTTCGTACTTTATTATAAGTTGTTCAAACTTAACCCGAAATATGTAATTTAATCTAGGATAAATTCATCCCCGAGTTGCCAAATTTTTAACAAATTGGAGGTCCTAGTGCCATAGGGGCTAGCATCACTTGACTATGGAAAGGCAATTTTTTGGCATCACACTTTGATAGGTTGGACAAGTATCGAAATACCTAGTCACATAATGTTGAGGATGCATATATAGGAATAAGAAATGTTAGTTCCCCATTGTAAGGCAATTTAAGAAGGGTATGGAAGGGGATAAGTGTAGGAGGTATTGTCTCCTGAGCGTGGTTGGCCATACTTGCTTTATCTAGGTGGACTTAGATTAGGATAATGATATGATATAGATCCAATCACATTGTGAGTTGCATGGGATTACCTAGGTGAATATGTATTACCTAGGAAAGAGCATGGAACATTAGGGATGCCAATGTATAGGAAAACCAAAAGAGAATATATTATATTGCACTACATGACCTTATAGATGGCCTCTTTCGTGGTTCTATAAAATATTGAAGTAACATCCTTGGATATGGGAGAAAGGAGAGATTTCAGAATATATTTCGAAAAGAATTGGTTAGATTTCTAGAGCCTTACATAGGATTCAAATTCTATGCCACTCTTGAATGTGATTAGTCATGTGAGTGGTAGTTGTCTCGAAATAGTTAGTTAAAATATTGATTCATATATCATGGCATATTGGTAACTAAAATTAAAAAAGCAAGACATATTTGATGGGTGTCATTGCACATTGACCATATGTGGTTTGAGGGATCCTACCTCAAGTGACTATCCTCAAACTTGGGTATATTTAAGCGAATCATGGCTGGAATCAGGGGCCAATTAAGATTGTGTTGGAGGGGATAATTAATTATCTAGTTCAAATATTTTAATTTGAACCTAGCCTGAATGATGAAAAGGGTTGAGCAATGTTACTTGCTATGTTGGTTCCAATACTTGTTCCTACATTGACAACAAAATTAGAGTTGGAATTGTCTCTAATATTCTTTCTAGGACTAACTCACACCATTTGGTTAGAGGGTTGGGGTGAGGTGGAACTAGAAGACTATGAATAGCTAGAATCCAGAGGTGGGATAAAAAATCTGGCCTTCACTTATCAATCATTATAGGAAATTTCAGCCTAAAAGTGGCGATGAAATTTTCATGGAATCTCCATATCATAATATGCAAACTAATCAAAATCATTTAAATTTAAAAAGAGGTACATGTATTAATGGTTCTCAAACTTCTGTGGTTGTCGTTAATTGTAGAATCTGGATTTTCCACAATATCATAAAACATTGGTCGACGTTTCGAATCCCAATGAGGATCCATCTTTAGGACGAGAATGAAGAATGAAAGAAGGTCGCAAAAGGTCAAGGTATAAATAGTGAAGGATTATGATGTTTGAGAGGAGCCGACAATAGATTAATTTATATAAATAAATTATATTTAATTCTTTATAAAATTTTAATTTTAATAATAAATAAAAATCTTTTATTAAAATTTTTAATACAATTTTAAGTTTAAATAATAAATAATTTTTATTTTTTTTTAAGAGAAAAGAGGAACACAGTTTATCCACAGTACTAAGGAACATGTGTCAATCCGGTTATCCCTTTAAAAAAATGATCACCACAGGAGTTTAAAAACCAAAAAAGAAGAACACATATTTTTTAATTGTATTTTTGGCTTATCTCCTTATAGGTTGACTCAAATTTCAAACACAGACACTCGTTGGATGCGGAATTAAATTCCTCATCCAAGGAGTACCCATTATACATACTTTCAAGGAGACCCACATTGGTAAAAATTAAGGATACGTTAAAAAAGTGACACACTTTTTTAACGTATCCTTAATTTTTACCAATGTGGGTCTCTTTGAAAGTAGTGTAATGGGTACTCCTTGGATGTGAAACTTAATTATGTATCCAAAGAGTGTATACACTTGGAATTTGAGTAAACCTATAAGTAGATAAGCCAAAAATACAATTAAAAAAAATAGTTTTCTTCTTTTCCCTACAAAATTCATGACTTTTATTTTATTATTTTAACTGTTATTTTCTTATTTTTCCTTAGGAGGCAACTTTTAGGCTGAAATTTCCTCTAATGAAGGTGATATGACTCATCTAATAGGAAACTAAGGGTGTAAAACATCTCAATCCCTATGATTGTCTCCTTGGAATAGCTGCGGTATCAAGACAAAGTACAAATAAGGTTGAATTTACAAGGTTAGACGGGACGAATGGATGGAGTAAATAAAAAACAACACACACACACACACACACAATCACTACATGTAGGTTTTGTGGTAGCTATTATACTAACCAGATCCAAGTAATCTTCATCCTATTAAAAAAAAACCTACAAACAAGTCCTATACTAAGTTTCTAGTGGCCTTCAAAGAAACCTAGGTATTGGGTAATCATGCCCAATAATGTTGATTTAAGGTAAGGATGAACAATTATCCTTAAGGTTAATTAGTTGATGAAATCACTATGACCTATAAGAATATGTCTTAGGCATATTTTCTTCCCACAACCACCAACTACTTTCCTAACGAAAATGGTCATTAGGATACATCTTTCGAATGTGGGTAGGAGAATGTTACCTTGGGAGTGTAAACCATGGATTTAGATTCCCTACCAAGAGATGGGAGCCCCAAGGGGAACCTAAAGAGCATAGATATATGGCATATCCCCTTCATGGATTTCTTCTTTCCATAGGTGTTGTAATACTGGATGGTGAAGGATTTTATAGTTCCATATTCAATGGGCTTATATGTCTTAGTGTGAAAATGACTAAGGGGTTTTATTTAGATGATTACCACTAGGGTCATAAGTTAGGTAACAAAAAAATTTTCATGCCAAAGGGGGGATTAAAATGTTAGTTGAGCTAAAAGTTAATTCTTTTAGGCTTAGCTTGGGGTATTAAACCAATCATTTTTATTAGGGTGTGTATTGTGTACACAAGTGTTATCACCAATTAGAAATTGAAAAAAAATTAAATTAAAGGAAATGCATTTTTTTGCAATAAATAAAATATAACTAACCACAATGAAATGTATGCTAAATTGAATAAACCACCACCAAAAAAAATCCCGACTTTAGAGGGTTTCAAACAACTTGATAATGAATGAAACATAAGATCTGTTGATTAGAAAATGAACTAAGAAAAATGTTGAACTTTTTCCTACCATCCTATTGTCCAACTTTTCTAAAAGTTGCGAACAAGAAATTCAAAGGTCAAGAAATGAAAAGGGGATTAAAAAAGGGGTCATGGGAGGACAAATACTTAATACTTCACTGAATAGATTGAAGCTAATACTATGACCAATAAAACCCCATTACTGATTTTAATAGTATACAATAACAATCTCTCTTCAAGTTTCGAAGATCACTTTAGGTGGAAAAGTAATTAAAACCCCCTAGGAGCTTGTTCCCTATCCTTGGATCCAATGCTAAATTCTATTTTACGACCGAGGTCCTATTGAAACAATTAAATAAAATCCTAAGAGATAGGCTAAAAATTAGAAAGTTCATAAATCTATAGAATTTTCAAAAAATTTGGTCATTGCAGAAAACATACCTATTAATTTTCTTTGGAATGTAATAGTTGTATACTATTTATACATTTCACGAGGATAGGTTTTACCTCGAGGAACTACATTGATATGATGTAGGTTTTACACCTAACATATATGTTGGTTGGTAGAATGACTTGTTCTTTCCAAAAGTCTATCTTTAGATGTTGTTTGTTGGCCTCCCAAAACCTATAACCCGTAAACACGATAGAAAAGGGGAAAAACCACCAAATAATATTAAAAACCATACAAACGAAATTAAAATGATGAGAGAATGAAATTTTACCCACTAGTACACAACCAAGTATCTAAATTGTGGATTGGATCCCTAGTGGATTTTCCAATCAATTGTGTATTTTCTACAACGTCGATTAGCAAAAAGTACTTATCCGAGTGGTTGTAGCTGGAACAATAGTTAATGGATTAGAAACCCTCAAATTATGCTTGATAAATTTGTTGTAGTACTTGTAGCTATGAAAATAGGCAAATTAATTAAAACAAAGATAGGAAAAAAGAGACAATAAATGAAATAAGAAACCACAATTTTATTACCCAAGAATATCTGAAAGTGACATCTATGGAGGTAGCTCTGGAATAGTATCCTTTTCCTTCAAACTCCTCCTCAGGAGTGTCCTTTCTGAATCATGTACCTGAAAGTTAATCCCTCTCCCTCATGCGAGGAAATGGTAATAGTCGTATGTGTATTTTAGAAGTATGATCTCGAATGGTTGAGAATCATAAGTTCGATGATGAAACGATCACGTGGAATAAGGGAGAAAGGCTCTTATATTTAAGGAAAAATAGTGGTTAGATTTTATATGGTCCAAGTCATTAAAAATAAATAAAAATTGATTGTTGGACCAAGTCGTGATCTAAGCATCTTTTGGTTTTTTTATTTTTCATTTTATTGATTAAATATAAGAAGAAAACCAAAAAGGTGGTTTATGGACTATATTATGCCTGATTTATATTTTTTTAAGTTAGTTACTTAAAATAATTAATAAATAATTGATTTATTGAATTATTTCCATGTGATGGGTTAAATGTGTGAAAATGAATTAAGTTTACTCAATTTTTTAGTTAATTTCACATTAAGTAAAATTGATGAAAATTAACTCTAGAACACTGGCTCTTTAAGCTATTTTCAAGATTTGTAATGTGAAACCGGGTGTTAATATTTAAAAACCATTCTAACATGATGTATCTCGATAATCATAGCAATCATGACACATAAATTATTTAATTTACATGACATTGTGCTAATTCAAATTACTTATCTTCTTGATAAAGATAAAACTTTATTAGATATGTTTTCATAAAACCTCACTAAAACTTCCTTTTTGTAATGTTCCTTGCATGTGATGGAAATAACCCAATGTTTCGGAAACAAATACTTTTCAGTCTATTGGCCCATAAATGCACTTGGGAAATAGATGCCCACCCTTGAATGGTGTACTTGCTTTAATCCAACGGTGGGCATCTATTTCCCAGGTGCATTTATGGGCCAATAGACTGAAAAGTATTTGTTTCCGTTTCGGAAACAAATACTTTTCAGTGAAACCCATGAAGTATGTGTGGGGACGCTTTTCATCGAAAGACAGAAAGCTGAACTGCCACCTGCAAAATTGTTTGACGTTGAAGGTGTGGGCCAAAGTAGCATTAGCATTAAAACGCTCTCCACGTTTTCTTTCCCGTCAAATTTTAATTAGTCAAATTGATGGGAGCTCGAAACCAGATTTCAATGCGTAACATCTGTAATTTCAATAATTGATGACTGCACTTCACTTTAGGGATCTCTCAATGCATAACATCTGTAATTTCGATAATTGATAACTGCACTTTTGGGATCTCGAACATACTTAGATGACCGAATTTTTAAATATATTGCCCCCCTAAACGTAATTAGAGTTAATTGAATTGATGTTTTGTCACATTCTATAACGACTAGTTATCTCTAAACTGATATTTTCACTATATCTGTATAATCATTATTTGTAATTTGACCCCATTAATAATGAGATGAATGAGGTGGTTCCTTCCTATTCAAGCAAAACCAAACACTTAACGTGTCATGGCCAATACCCCAAAATACTAAAATCGCTTTGACATGTAGCTACCCTCTTTTAGGTTTTATCCTTATGAATGAAAGATCATGTCTTCTTATGTACAGTAACTCACGTGTAGTCTTTTGTTGTTATGTCTACACGCGAGTCACACATTGCTGGTTTTGATGAGTCCAGTAAGGTCGCACTGGCACTGGCTGCCGTCCACAGATTTTGTTTTGAATACCAGGCAATTTCAAGTTTGCCATAGTTATTGAATTTAAAAGGGTGAAAGGGTGTTTTATAAAATATTAGTGTAACCTGCATATAATTTCTTTTTCAAATAGTGAAAATTTTCCATATTTTTTTTTGGGTTAAAATAAGATAATTATTTTAGCATGAAAATGTTTTTATATTTAAAGAGTCATTTAAGTGAGCGTTGAGTCAAGTTGAGCTAAGCAAAAATAAAAATGTTTGTGTGATCAATAAAAGAGCAGCAACTCATGTATTGTTGTGTGTGTGAATTATTTGTATTATTTTGTGCCTTTGATTTTCTGTCTTTCCAACAAATTGGTATCAGAGTGAGGTTAAAAAAGAAAAGAAACACGGTTTGGCAATAATTTGTGTGTGACAAGAAAGACGGATCGGCAATAATTTGTGTGTGACAAGAATACTAAGAGAAATTCAGAAAGTTTACAGATGAGGGAGACAGAGTACATCGATTTTTTCATGAATCGGGTCATGTCTGCCGTAAATTAGTTAAAAATTTATGATAAAGATATTAAAGATCAAACAATGATTGAGAAGGTCCTCAAATCCTTGTCTACCAAGTTTGATGTTGTGGTAGCATCCATAGAAGAAGCCAAGGATTTGGCAAAACTAACAATTGATAAGTTGATGGGATCACTTCTATCACATAAAGAAATGATAGACAGAAATAAGGATTCCACTCTAGAAACTTCTTTCAAAAGTCAGGGTTTTATTTCAAGAGACAGAGGTCGAGGAAGAAGTAGATCGATAGGGAGAGGATGAGACTAAATATATGGTGGTCAGAGCGATGGCCGAAAAGAGAATGAACATGAAACTAGAAGCAACAACAAAACTTCAACAATAATTAAAGCTTTGACAATGCAAAGGTGAGATGTTATTATTGCAATAAATTCGGTCACTATGCTCGTGATTGCAGGAAGAAGATAGATGGTCAAGGAAACCATAAAGATAATGTTAGTACAAAGAATAATAACTCCATGTTCCTAGCTTTTAATACCATGTATGAACTTTTTGATAATGTGTGGCTATTAGACAGTGGTTGCAGTAACCACATGATAGGCAACAAGAATTTAGTTGCAAATCTAGATCAATATGTGAAGACAGAAGTAAAGTTGGGGACTGAAAAGACTATGGATGTAGATAGAAAATGAGTCGTAAACATTCTGACCAACGAGCGGGAGCCGAAGAAAATCTCAAAGGTATATTATGTTCCTAGTCTCAAACATAACTTGATAAGTGTTGATCAATTGACGCAGAAGGGATACAGAGTTATCTTTCAGGGAAAAGAATGTGTTATTTATGACAATCCCCCAAGCAAGAAGCTGATAGAAAATGTGCAAATGACGATGAAAAATATATTTCCTCTAACCATCAATTTTAGTGATTAAGTTAGTTATTTTACATTTGCACGTTCTAATGATTATTGGTTATGGCACTTTCGGTTTGGACACTTGCACTTTTGTGGTTTAAGATTGTTGCAACAGAAACATATGGTCAGAGGATTACCTCCCATCAAAGAGCTTGCTAGTTCTTGTGAGTGTTGCATCTTAGGAAAGCAACATCGAGAAATTTTTCCAAAGGGAGTTGCATACAGAGCAAAACAACCTCTTGAGTTGGTGCATACACTCTTCTATGGACCTATGAAGGATCTCTCAGCAATTATCATTGATGAAGACAAAATAAACGAATACTTTGTATATGTGTCTGAAACTTTTGCAAAGTTCAAGGATCGATAGACCAATGTATTGAGGTCAGATCATGGTAGAGAATATGATTCAAATGCATTCCATGAGTACTGCAAACAACATGGAATCAGAAGACAATTTACAACTAAGTACACACCGCAACAAATTGGTGTAGCAGAGAGAAATAACATAACCATTATGAATATGACAAGATGCATGTTGAAAGGAAGAAACTTGTCTAATGAGTATTGGGTAGAAGCAGTTGCATGTGTTATTTATGTCATAAAAAAATCACCTACAAAGAGTGTGATGAACACAGTACCAGAAGAAGCTTGGTCATGTATGTCTTACATCGTATCTCATCTGAGATTTTTTGGTTGTGTAGCCTATGCACATGTTCCTAAAGAAATAAAAGGAAAATTGGATTATAAAAGTGAAAAATGCATATTCACTGGTTATAGTGAGCAGTCAAAATCTTACAAACTATATAACCCTGTCGCCAAGAAGACCATAATTGGCAGAGATGTTGTGTTCAAAGAACAAGAGTCATGGAATGGGGCTATATACAAAACAGTTGATGCACAAGCACCACTGATGGAAGAATATTATGTAGCAGAGAAGGAGAAACAAGACTCACAATAGAAGACACCAACAAGGACTCTAAGATTTTCAGAGCAGCATGGATCTTCAAGCATATCAATAGGTCATAATTCTCCCAGCAGCCAATCAGATGATGAATCAAGAAATGGTAAGAGAAATATGAGAAGTCTGAAAGGAATTTATGATGGTTTGGATGTTATTTCAAAATTTTCACTGTTGTCATTCCAACCTTCTTCGTTTGAAGAAGCAATTAGAGATGAAAATTGGGTGAAAGCCATGGATGAAGAAATTGAATCTATTGAAAAGAATAACACATGGGATTTGGTTAATTTTCCAATGGAAAAAAATACAAATGGTGTGAACTGGGTGTACAAGACAAAGTTGAATGAGAAAGGTGAAATTGACAGATTTAAAGCAAGACTTGCAGCAAAAGGATTCTCACAGCAACGGGGAATGTATTTTGGAGAGACATTTTCTTTGGTAGCCAGCTTGGATATTGTAAGAGAGATTCTAACAACAGCAGCTCAGAACAAGTGGAAATTATATCAAATGGATGTGAAATCAACCTTCTTGAATGGAAATCTAGAAGAATATATTTATTTGTAGCAACCTCCAAGTTATGAAGTTGAATGTAAAAAAGATAATGTTTACAGGTTGAAGAAAGTGCTATATGGATTGAAGCAAGCTCCTAGAGCTTGGTATAGCAGAATTGATAGCTACATGATCAATAATGGATTTTACGGAAGCTACATTGAACCTACATTATACACAAAGGTAGATGAACATGGACATATATTGATTTTTTTTCATATGTGTTGATGACATGATTTTTTACAGGTAATCGTGAGTTAGATGAATTTAAAGAAGCCATGATGAAAAAATTTGAGATGATAGATCTTGGTCTCGTGAAATATTTTCTAGGCATAGAAGTTGAGCAATCTGAAAAATGAAGTTTTATTTGCCAAAATAAATATTCTAGAGATTTACTGAAAATATTCAGAAAGGATAATTGCAAAACAATACCTACACGAGTTGCAAGAGGTACAAAGTTAAATAAGGATGATGAAGGATCAAATGTGAATCCAACTCTATTTAAAAGATTGGTTGGAAACCTCATGTATCTCACAGCTACAAGTCCAGATATTATGCAAGAAGTTAGTTTGATTTCCATATTTATAGAGACTCCAAAATACACACATTAGAGTGCAGGACAAAGAATTCTGAGATACATAGCAGGAACTGGAGATTGTGGCATACTGTATGCAAGTAAAAAAATAAAATATTTGATTGGGTATAGAAATAGTTATTTTACAGGTAGTTTGTATGATAGGAAGAGCACTTCCACTTATGTGTTTCATCTTGGTTTAGGTGTGATAGCATGGACATCTAAGAAGCATCCTATTTTTACACTTTTATCAGCAGAAGCAGAATATGTAGCAACAACATCAATAGCATGTCAAGAAGTCTGATTAAGAAGAGTATTGGATGGAATCAAGCAAAAAAAACAAGGATCAACTGCAATATATTGTGACAACAACTCAGTGATTGCACTATCCAAGAATAGTGTGTTTCATCAAAAGAGCAAGCATATTGATACCAGATATCATTTTAATAGAGAACTGGTGAGCAATGGAGAAGTTTACTTGAAGCCTTGTAAATCTAATGATCAATTGGGTGATATATTTACAAAGCCATTAGCAAAAGATATGTTTGAGTTTCACAAAATAAACTTAGGTGTTGTAAGCCTATCTGAGACATAGAGCAACATACATGTTTGACTTGTCATGAGTCATGTATTAGTTTAGCGGTCGTAATTAATGGGGAGTGTAAAAATAATATAATTACTCTCGCATGAAGATTTTGTTATATTTATAGAGTTAGTTGAGTGAGCGTTGAGTCAAGTCGAGTAAATGATAGATGAATTTAATTATTGTGTGCATGTCAAGTTATATTAGGCGAGTTGTTAGTTGAAAAGGTTTAAATACCCTTCACCTAGTTCATTGTAATCAAAAAGTTTGTGTTATCAATAGAAGAGCTGCAGCTCGTGTGTTATTGTATGTGTTAATTATTTGTGTTATTTTGTGCCTTTACTCTTCTTCCTTTCCAACAATTTTGATAAAATCTAGTATAATTTTTTGGAAATATGGGTTAAAGCTGTCAAGTTTTAGGATTTTGGGTGACAATGGATTCTAGATGGTCCTCAATGTATTTCTACCATAAAAAAATCCAAACACTCTAACACTAAGATTTTTTGAAAATTTTATCATTGTGAGATTATGGCCTCTGTAGACAACACGCTTTATAAAAAAATCTTCATGTATCTAAACTCACTATGTATATGAGATTTGTGATCATGGTAGATCCATTGTATCATATCAGAGTCCCTAGCCTTGTGTTGTATGTGTCCTTTTTAATGGGAGTCGTAAAGCATTGGATCAACCGTGTTTTGGGATTTTATGAGGAACCTGCTGATTTTTCTTAGGTAGATCATGGTACAATGTCAAGTACGATTCTTATGTTTGAAAAGGATCAGCACAGAGTGCTGCGATTGGAAAAATTTTGTATGATACAAGAGGAAATGGGAGAGAAGCTTAAAAACGATGACGTTGTGTGTTGTTTTCTTGAGAGAGTTCGCTATGGATGAGAAGGTCATGTTGCTCACTAATTTTTTTCATGTTTACCATGAAATTTGTTTGACAAAATGGTTTGATGTCCAACAGAAGATTTTTCCTCTCTATAGATTTCCCTTAGAAACTTACAAAGTTCTCTCTAATCTTCCTTAACCACTTACTAAAAGAAAGAATAAACAACAGAACCTTGGTATGTTTATTTCCATCCATGTTGGCATGATATGTTTTAATTAAATTAATGAAAATTGTTTAATACTGTTCTCTTTACCTTTTGTTGCTACATCATCTTCAATAGTTTTAGTTTATATCAACCGGTAGAAATTTTGTTATGTGTTTTTTTGGTAGTCTCATTTCTCAAAATCTATGTACATTGAAATTTCGTGAGTTCAATATTGACATGGTTATTTTTAACTAGATTGTAGATTTGGAAATGCTTTGAAAATTTAAAACTAAGTTAACTTTTACTTATTTCATATCCATATATAAATAAAAAAATTCTATTCTCATACATGAATCAACATTTTTTAAGGTCCTTTTAGCAAGGGCCTTTTGGCAATCGTCTATGTCGGTCTCTTCACTCTTAAGGAGTCCAGAATTATTTTTCCATTTCCATCCTTATTATATTGGAATGAGGCTTCAGTTAAATAGAAATTATTTGTACATATATCTTGACCTACCGATGAGGGGAATCTGTTTTCGAATGTAAATAGGAGAATATTATACTATAATATCGTAACACGAGGATATAGAATGAGGCCCCAGGGTAAGGTAGGTGCTCTTCCTATTAGTTTTGAAGCCAAACGCTGATGCCAATGGCGACTCACCGCCCACAACCTACCAAGCCCACTGCCACCAACCCTTTGACAGCCACCTTTGACTTTTAGAAATCACATTGTAACTTATGAAAACAAAAAACGTGGAGAATTCTATAGTTTTGTCCATCATCTATAAATATATATTTTGTCTCAGTCTGAAAAACCTAAGTAAGGCAAGCCCTGTAATGTAATGAAAATCCTGTGATTTTCTTCTCCATAAGTTTAATGTCTTCTTGTTTAAAATACAAGCGTGACAGATATTTGGGTTTCCCACGATGGAATGATATTTGGGTGTTGTGCAAGGGATAGAGCCTGGATCTCTGCTGAGAAACTGAAGGTGTAGCTACTCGTAGCATTATAAAGAACATGCAAGGGTTTGATTCTCTATCATCAGTTTCTCTCATCTTCTAAGAACGTCTGGACCATCGCGTATTTTTGGATTTCATTCTCTTCCACAATGCTCAAACTCTTGGGTGTCTCTCTGAGTCTCTTGCACATGAAAAAGACTATTGTTGCAAGAAAAACAGGATGTATGATTGAGAGTGGGAAATCAACATGCCACTAATAGGTTGAGGTGATGATGAATGATATGATGTTGTATAAATGGTATGGCATCTATTATAAAATTAAATGGCTTAATTCTTCAATTTGAGAATAGGATTGGAAGTCCTATTGAGCTAATTAAGTTAATAGGTGTATCTTAATAAATAAAAAATAATAAAAAAATTCATAGTTTGTTATATAAATTTGTTATTAAAGGAGATGGATTTTGGTTCTTTATTTTAGAAGGTGTAATAATTAAATTCTTATCTTGTAAGAGGAGTGTTGATTTTTGAGGTGTAAATTTTATTGAGAATGGAAACAACTACATTAACTGACATGGAGAAGTTGAGCGAGGCTAATTTCGCCCTATGGAAATCATAGGTGGATGATGCACTAATTTTAAAATATCAATATTTATCGATTGAGGTTATAGCAAAGAAACCCTTGTCGATGATGGATAAAGAATGGATTAAGCTAGATAGAAATCCGATTGCAACAATCCACCAATATTTAGCAAAGAATGTGTATTTCAATGTGTCCAGAGAAAAAACAACAAAAGGATTTGGAAGAAAATCCATGATCTATATGAGAAGAACACGACATCAAAACAAGTGTTCTTAATGAAGAAGCTTTATAATCTCAAGAAGAAGAAGGTTGCTTCAGTTGCTGAGCACTTGAATGAATTCAATATTATTACTAGGCATGTTGCCTCCATTAAAATCATTGTAGATGATGAAATTAGAGCTATCTTGTTAATGTGTTCTATGCCAGATAGATGGGAAATTTAATTGTATATATGAGCACTTTAACACCTACACGGACCTTGAATTTTGATGATGTCAGCAGCAGTTTAATGAATGAAGAGTTGTGATGCAACTCAATTGCAGAAAACCACGAAGGAGAAGCTCTAGCTCTAGTTTATTGTGGTCAAACAATTGATCGAGGTGGACAAGGGTGTTCAATATTGAGAGGTCGATCAAAATCAATGAAGGGCATGCTCATCTTCTTTCATTGTTGTAAAGCAAGGGACATGAAGAAAGAGTGTCGATTCTAGAAAAAAGGACAAAAGGATCAGAAACCAACTAATACAAATAACAAGTCATCCAACACAAATGAAGGTGAGAATATTGTTGTAGTCATACATGGTGATGTGTTATTTATAGTTTCAGTGTAATATGCATGTTTATATACATGAGCCAATATCTTTGATTGGATCCTTGACTCTGGGGCGTCTCACCATGTAACCCCATGCAAAGATAGTTTTGTTGCATCCAATCCTGGTGATTATGGTAGAGTGCATTTGGGGAATAATGATTTTTGCAGTATTGTTGGAGTGGGAGATATCCAGATCAAGATGAAGTATTGACAAGATATATTGTTGAAACAGGCCATGCATGTACCAGAAATTCCCATAATATTGATCTTTGTGGGATGACTAGATTATGAAGCCTATTTCATAAGCTTTGGAAAAGGAGGCCGGAAAATTAGCAAAGGAGCATTTGTCATGGCCAGAGGACCCAAGAAAGGAAAATTATATACATTGAAGGCAATGAGAGGAAAATTATATTTGGTTGTTCTCACAAAAGAATGAATTTCAACAAATTTGTGGCATAAGCATTTGGGCCACATGAGTGAAAAGGGCTTAAAAATCCTTGTTGGTAAAGCTTTAATGCGATGTTTAAAACACTATAATATTGATCTTTGTGAGAATTATATATATGGTAGACAAATAAGGTTTTCATTCCATAGAGGTGGCCATGACAGAAATAAAAAAATTGTTAGAATTGATACACTCAGATGGGTTTGGCCATGTTAACATTAATTCACTAGGAGGAGCATATGATTTTGTAACATTTATATATGATTTATACAAGAAGGTTTGGGCCTACCTTATGAAAAATAAAGTCAAGTGTTTGAAATATTTCAAAAATTTCATGTTGTTTTTGAAAGAGAAACTAACAAATTTCTCAAGTGCTTGAGAATAAACAACAATGGAGAATATTGCTCAAATGCATTTAAGGAATGTTGTAATAGATTTGGCATAACATATGAGAAGACTATGCCTAGTACTCCTCAATAGAATGGTGTTGTAAAAAGGATGAATCGTACTATTATGGATAACGTGAGGAGTATGTTGTCAAATTTTGATTTAGAGAAGCATTTTTGGACAAAAGCAATAAGGACTAATTGTTATCTTATAAATCAATCTCCTACTACAGCCTTAGATGGAGGTATTCCTAAAGAAGTTTGGATTGGTAAGAAGTTGAATTATTCTCATTTGAAAAAATTTGGATGTGAAGCATTTGTAAATATTCCCAAAAAAATAGATCTAAGCTAGATGATAAATCTATGAAGTGCATTTTTCTTGGATATGCAGATGGAGAATTTGGTTATCATATATGGGATATAGTCAAACATACATTTATTAGAAGCAATGATGTTATATTTAATCAGTCATAAATGTTTAAGAGGTTTGTAGGTGATTTGGAGGTCAAGAATGTTATTGACAAATTTGAAGAGTAGCAAGAAAACGTCTCACCATGCAAGAAAATAGACAACAAATTCAAGGGCGGGAAGGAGAGAAAGTGGAAAATGATGAACATCAAGAATAAGGAGCCTTACAGGAACCTTTAAAGAGATTCAACCTAATAATACACCACCCCAGTTCGTTTGTAGATATTCTAGGCCTCATAAGCCTTCACAAAGGTATCCTCCTTCAAACTATCTTTTTCTAACTGATGAACGCGAGATTGATTGTTTTCAAGGGGCTTGTAAAGTTGAGCACAATAAATAATGGAAGAGGAAGAAATAAATTCTTTGCAGGAAAAAAAACTTAGGAATTGGTAAAGCTTCAAAAAGGTAGAAAGGCCCTACAAAAAAAATGAGTATGCATGATTAAGCATGAAGGCGACAGAAAGAAGGAGAGGTATAAAGCAAGGTTGGTGGTGAAAGGATTTTCCCAAAAAGAAGGTATTGAATTCACTGAATTTTTTTCACCTATTGTCAAAATGTCATCCTTCAGTCCTTCTTGGTCTCTTTGTTTCTTTAGACTTAGAATGTGAACAATTAGATGTAAAAACTTCTTTCCTTCATGGTGAATTGGAGAAAGAAATTTATATGGAGAAACCAAAAGGCTTCATTGAAAAAGAAAAAGAAGAACTAGTTTGCAGGTTGAAGAAGAGCCTCTATGGGTTGAAACATGTACCTCAGAAACGGTATAATAAATTTTATTCATTCATGTTGGAACATGGTTTTCATAGGTTGGTGGTTGACCGTTGTGTCTATATCAAGTGGTATGATCAAGGAAAGTATACACTATTACTTTAATATGTGGATGGCATGCTGATTGTTGTGCATGATAATAATATGATCAATAGGTTGAAGAAAGATTGGGTCTAGCACAATAGATATTGGCATGAGGATTATTTGTGACAGGAAAATAAAAAGGTTGTGGATGTCACAAGAAAAATACATCAAGAAGGTGCTTGGTAGGTTTAATATGAAGGATTCCAAGTTAGTTGGTACAACCCTTGCAGCTCACGTCTAGCTAAGTACTTAGTTTAATTGTCCTAGTGATGACAAGGAGAAGGAAGAAATGGGAAATATTCCTTATGCTTCAAAAATTCAAATATTGTTGTATGACATGGCATGCACATGGTCTGACATTGCATATTCAGTGGGAGTAGTGAGAAGGTTCCTTGCCAATCCAGGAAAACAACAGTGGCAAGTAGTAAAATGGATTTTTAGGTATCTCAAGGGTACTAGACATTACTACTTATGTTTTGGGCATAATGAGACTATGCTTGAAGGATTTACAAATACAAATATGGATGGATACATGGACACCAGAAAGTCCACTATATGTTATTTGTATACATTTGTAGGTGCAACAATATCTTGGGTGTCAAATATATAAAGGATAGTAACTCTCTCTACAACAGAAGCAAAGTACATAGCTGCAACAGAAGCTTGCAAAGAGATTTTTTGGATGCAATGATTCCTAACAAGGGAGTTACAAGTGCATTTAGTGAGGAGGAGTTACACTTTTTCCATACATCAAATAAGTGAGGGAGAGACAAATTCTCCTAAGGATGGAGCTACTATTTTATTTCAAGAGAGAGGTTCAATTCTAAGTAATAGATTCTCAATTTAATTGCCTTACTCCATGAGACTATTGAGAATTCATTTTTTTTTAATCCATTGAAGGTGAATGACTTTATAATATTTTATAAATAATAGTATCGTAATAATAATACTACTAGTAAGTATAAATATTAATTCTTGACTTGTATAATAATGAATGATTTGATTTTAAAGTGGATTCCATATGTCGAGATCATTCTTGATCATTTAGACATGGCTTTCTATTTTTGGAAATTTAACTCCAAATTGAGATGTGACTTACTATTTTTGGAAAGTTATAATAAATTGTTAGAAACATAATTTTATTATAAGTTGTTCAAACAAAACTAAAATATGTAATTTAATCTAGGATAAATTCATCCCTGAGTTGCCAAATTTTAACAAAATGGAGGTCCTAGTGCCATAGGGGCTAGATCACTTGACTATGGAAAGGGGTAGTAATGTTTTGGCATCACACTTTGATAGGTTGGACAAGTATCGAAATACCTAGTCACATAATGTTGAGGATGCATATATAGGAATAAGAAATGTTAGTTCCCCATTGTAAGGCAATTTAAGAAAGGTATATAAGGGGATAAGTGTAGGAGGTATTGGCTCCTGGGCGTGGTTGGCCATACTTGCTTTATCTAGGTGGACTTAGATTAGGATAATGATATGATATAGATCCAATCACATTGTGAGTTGCATGGGATTACCTAGGTGAATATGTATTACCTAGGAAAGAGCATGGACCATTAGGGATGCCAATGTATAGGAAAACCAATAGAGAATATATTATATTGCACTACATGACCTTCTAGATGGCCTCTTTCGTGGTTCTATAAAATATTGAAGTAACATCCTTGGATATGGGAGGAAGGAGAGATTTCAGAATATATTTCGAAAAGAATTGGTTAGATTTCTAGAGCCTTACATAGGATTCAAATTCTATGCCACTCTTGAATGTGATTAGTCATGTGAGTGGAAGTTGTCTCGAAATAGTTAGTTAAAATATTGATTCATATATCATGGCATATTGGTAACTAAAATTAAAAAAGCAAGACATATTTGATGGGTGTTGTGGCTTCGGTTGATGTGCCATTTAATCGTAGCACTAGTAAGCATGAATTGAAATAATAGAATATGGATGGAATATTTCTTTATGGATTTCGAAGAACACCAAATGTGCAATGACCATATGTGGTTTGAGGGATCCTACCTCAAGTGACTGTCCTCAAACTTGGGTATATTTAAGGGAATCATGGCTGGAATCAGGGGCCAATTAAGATTGTGTTGGAGGGGATAATTAATTATCTAGTTCAAATATTTTAATTTGAACCTAGCCTGAATGATGAAAAGGGTTGAGAAATGTTACTTGCTATGTTGGTTCCAATACTTGTTCCTACATTGACAACAAAATTAGAGTTGGAATTGTCTCTAATATTCTTTCTAGGACTAACTCACACCGTTTGGTTAGAGGGTTGGGGTGAGGTGGAACTAGAAGACTATGAATAGCTAGAATCTAGAGGTGGGATAAAAAATCTGGCCTTCACTTATCAATCATTACAGGAAATTTCAGCCTAAAAGTGGCGATGAAATTTTCATGGAATCTCCATATCATAATATGCAAACTAATCAAAATCCTTTAAATTTAAAAAGAGGTACATGTATTTATGGTTCTCAAACTTCTGTGGTTGTCGTTAATTGCAGAATCCGGATTTTCCACAATATCATAAAACATTGATCGACGTTTCGAATCCCAACGAGGATCCATCTTTAGGACAAGAATGAAGAATGAAAGAAGGTCACAAAAGGTCAAGGTATAAATAGTGAAGGATTATGATGTTTGAGAGGAGCTGACAATAGATTAATTTATTTAAATAAATTATATTTAATTCTTTATAAAATTTTAATTTTAATAATAAATAAAAATCTTTTATTAAATTTTTTAATACAATTTTAAGTTTAAATAATAAATAAATTTTTTATTTTTTTTTAGAGAAAAGAAGAACACATTTTATCCACAGTACTAAGGAACATGTGTCAATCCGGTTAGCCCTTTAAAAAAAATGATCACCACAGGAGTTTAAAAACCAAAAAAGAAGAACACATATTTTTTTTAATTGTATTTTTGGCTTATCTCCTTATAGGTTGACTCAAATTTCAAACACACACACTCGTTGGATGCGGAATTAAATTCCTCATCCAAGGAGTACCCATTATACATACTTTCAAGGAGACCCACATTGATAAAAATTAAGGATACGTTAAAAAAGTGTGTTCAGGAGACCCACATTGGTAAAAATTAAGGATACGTTAAAAAAGTGTGTTGAACACACTTTTTTAACGTATCCTTAATTTTTACCAATGTGGGTCTCCTTGAAAGTAGTGTAATGGGTACTCCTTGGGTGTGAAATTTAATTATGTATCCAAAGAGTGTATACACTTGGAATTTGAGTAAACCTATAAGTAGATAAGCCAAAAATACAATTAAAAAAAATAGTTTTCTTCTTTTCCCTACAAAATTCATGCCTTTTATTTTATTATTTTAACTATTATTTTCTTATTTTTCCTTAGGAGGCAACTTTTAGGCTGAAATTTCCTCTAATGAAGGTGATATGACTCATCTAATAGGAAACTAAGGGTGTAAAACATCTCAATCCCTATGATTGTCTCCTTGGAATAGCTACGGTATCAAGACAAAGTACAAATAAGGTTGAATTTACGAGGTTAGACGGGATGAATGGATGGAGTAAATAAAAAAACAACACACACACACACACACAATCACTACATGTAGGTTTTGTGGTAACTATTATACTAACCAGATCCAAGTAATCTTCATCCTATTAAAAAAAAGAATATGGTGTAAAATGTAAACTAAATATCAACTATACCGCAAACAAGTCCTATACTAAGTTTTTATTGGCCTTCAAAGAAACCTAGGTATTGGGTAATCATGCCCAATAATGTTGATTTAAGGTAAGGATAAACAATTATCCTTAGACTAATTAGTTGATGAAATCACTATGACCTATAAGAATATGTCTTAGGCATATTTTCTTCCCACAACCACCAACTACTTTCCTAACGAAAAGGGTCATTAGGATACATCTTTCGAATGTGGGTAGGAGAATGTTACCTTGGGAGTGTAAACCATGGATTTAGATTCCCTACCAAGAGATGGGAGCCCCAAGGGGAATCTAAAGAGCATAGATATATGGCATATCCCCTTCATGTTCCATAGGTGTTGTAATACTGGATGATGAAGGATTTTATAGTTCCATATTCAATGGGCTTATATGTCTTAGTGTGAAAATGACTAAGGGGTTTTATTTAGATGATTACCACCAGGGTCATAAGTTAGGTAACAATTTTTTTTTGGTGCCAAAGGGGGGATTAAAATGTTAGTTGAGCTAAAATTTAATTCTTTTAGGCTTAGCTTGGGGTATTAAACCAATCATTTTTATTAGGGTGTGTATTGTGTGCACAAGTGTTATCACCAATTAGAAATTGAAAAAAAATTAAATTAAAGGAAATGCATTTTTTTGCAATAAATAAAATATAACTAACCACAATGAAATGTATGCTAAATTGAATAAACCACCACAAAAAAAATCCCGACTTTAGAGAGTTTCAAACAACTTGATAATGAATAAAACATAAGATCTGTTGATTAGAAAATGAACTAAGAAAAATGTTGAACTTTTTCCTACCATCCTATTGTCCAACTTTTTTGAAGATTGCAAACAAGAAATTCAAAAGTCAAGAAATGAAAAGGGGATTAAAAAAGGGGTCATGGGAGGACAAATACTTAATACTTCACTGAATAGATTGAAGCTAATACTATGACCAATAAAACCCCATTATTGATTTTAATAGTATACAATAACAATCTCTCTTCAAGTTTCGATGATCACTTTAGGTGGAAAAGTAATTAAAACCCCCTAGGAGCTTGTTCCCTATCCTTGGATCCAATGCTAAATTCCATTTTACGACCGAGGTCCTATTGAAACAATTAAATAAAATCCTAAGAGATAGGCTAAAAATTAGAAAGTTCATAAATCTATAGAATTTTCAAAAAAATTGGTCGTTGCAGAAAACATACCTATTAATTTTCTTTGGAATGTAATAGTTGTATACTATTTATACATTTCACGAGGATAGGTTTTACCTCGAGGAACTACATTGATATGATGTAGGTTTTACACCTAACATATATGTTGGTTGGTAGAATGACTTGTTCTTTCCAAAAGTCTATCTTTAGATGTTGTTTGTTGGCCTCCCAAAACCTATAACCCGTAAACACGATAGAAAAGGGGAAAAACCACCAAATAATATTAAAAACCATACAAACGAAATTAAAATGATGAGAGAATGAAATTTTACCCACTAGTACACAACCAAGTATCTAAATGATGGATTGGATCCCTAGTGGATTTTCCAATCAATTGTGTATTTTCTACAACGTCGATTAGCAAAAAGTACTTATCCGAGTGGGTTGTAGCTGGAACAATAGTTAATGGATTAGAAACCCTCAAATTATGCTTGATAAATTTGTTGTAGTACTTGTAGCTATGAAAATAAGAAAATTAATTAAAACAAAGATAGGAAAAAAGAGACAATAAATGAAATAAGAAACCACAATTTTATTACCCAAGAATATCTGAAAGTGACATCTATGGCGGCATCTCTAAAATAGTATCCTTTTCCTTCAAACTCCTCCTCACGAGAGTCCTTTCTGAATCATGTACCTGAAAGTTAATCTCTCTCCCTCATGCGAGGAAATGGTAATGGTCGTATGTGTATTTTAGGTGTATGATCTCGAATGGTTGAGAATCATAAGTTCGATGATGAAATGATCACGTGGAATAAGGGAGAAAGGCTCTTATATCTAAGGAAAAATAGTGGTTAGATTTTATATGGTCCAAGTCATTAAAAATAAATAAAAATTGATTGTTGGACCAAGTCGTGATCTAAGCATCTTTTGGTTTTCTTATTTTTCATTTTATTGATTAAATATAAGAAGAAAACCAAAAAGGTGGTTTATGGACTATATTATGCATGATTTATATTTTTTAAGTTAGTTACTTAAAATAATTAATAAATAATTGATTTATTGAATTATTTCCATGTGATGGGTTAAATGTGTGAAAATGAATTAAATTTACTCAATTTTTGAGTTAATTTCACATTAAGTAAAATTGATGAAAATTAACTCTAGAACACTGGCTCCTTAAGCTATTTTCAAGATTTGTAATGTGAAACAGGGTGTTAATATTTAAAAACCATTCTAACATGATGTATCTCGATAATCATAGCAATCATGACACATAACTTATTTAATTTACATGACATTGTGCTAATTCAAATTACTTATCTTCTTGATAAAGATAAAACTTTATTAGATATGTTTTCATAAAACCTGACTAAAACTTCCTTTTTGTAATGTTCCTTGCATGTGATGGAAATAACCCAATGTTTCAACATGACAAACAAATTTTTTCATGACAATGTGACAAACATTATGTAATTTTGCTATATGATCAAAATTATTCAATGTCACAACATGACAAACATTACATGAAATTGCAATGTAATGAATGTTATCTAATGTTGCAATGATAATAAAATTACTAAACATCATAATGTGATAAAAATAACATGAAGTTTTAATTGACATGAAAATGCGTCAATTCAAAGTTCTTATTTCCAAACAAAGAAAAGACTTTATTAAAAATATTTTTGAAAACTTGGCCAAAACTTACTTTTCACATTGCGTAAAACATAGAAAAACATTTGAATGTGATGAACATAACCCAATGTTTCGATATGATAAACACAATTAGATGTTGCAATGTAAGGAACATTACTTGATATCAAAATGTGATTAAAATTACCTCATGTCATAATGTGACAAACATTCACTAACGGTATAATGTTGAAATAATTATCCAACGTTGCAATATGATTAACATTTCCTAATGTTGCAATGTGACTAACATTATTTGACTTTGTAATGTGATGAACATTACCAAATGTAGCAATGTGACAGATATTATTTGACATTGTTATGTGATAGACATAACCCAATATCACAATGTGATGCACATTTCTTGATGTTGCAACGTGATGAACATTTCTTGATGTCACAACGTGAAAACCATTTCTTGAACAACGCATGTGACAAATATTACTCGATGTTGCAATGTGATGAACATCGCTTGGTGTGGCATTGTGATGGAAATCCCTAGGTGTTACAATGTTAAGCATCTCTAGATTATTGCAATATGAAAAACATATATTGATTGTCAAAATCTTATGAAATTTCTTGATTCTTGAAATGTGATGAACATTTCCTTATTGTTGGAATGTGATGAACATTTCTCAGTTATTGAAATTTGACAAAGTGATGAATAGTTCAATGTTGCAGTGTGATGAATATTACCTGACGATGTCATGTGATGAACATTACCCAATGTTGCGCTTTGATAAACAAAACCATATATCTAATGAACTTAGATTAACATCACAATTTGACAAATGGCATCCCATGTTGCATTCAACAATGGTAATCCATGGAAAACTAGTCAACCAAAGGCACCCATAGCCAGAAATAGTTAGTGACAATCAACCATGGTCAACCACAATCAACAATGGTTAATAATAGTCAACCATGGGAAATTGTATTCAATGATAGTTAACGATGGGAAACATTGTTAACCATGGTCAAATGATTTCAACGAGGGTTAACCACAGGTAGCCATAGCCTTTCTAGCTAGCAATATGCAACCATGTTCGAAAATGGTCAAATGTGATCATACATTACCTATGTGTTAAAAAATGGTCGAATATGGTTTATGAAAGAAAACATTATCAAACTTGGTCAAACATAGTGAACATGATCAACCATGGACAATGATTTTTATTATGGTTGACAATGGTCAACCACTAATACTGTGGTTGATCATGGTCATCCATTTTTCCATAGACATCATGGTCAACCATTGTCAACCATAGTTAACCATGGTCTACCATAGGTAACATGCTCAACCATGGTCAACTAAGTCAAAGCATGGACAAAATGGTGAACATGGTCACCCATAGTCAACATGGTAAACCATAGGTAATATGCTAGACATTTTGAGATTGGAGGCTTTTGTGAGAAGATAAATCTTGATCTTGCATTTCTGGAATACTCACATTTAAATTTTTTCTGGTTGACATTTTCAACCATCACTGTGTGGCTCATCTTCAGGACATACATTGTCAAACATGGTCAAACATAGTCAACCATAATCAACATGATTGACCACAGTCATCCATTACAAACCATGGCAAATCATGTGTATCATGGTAAAAAATGGTTAGGCATAGTTAATCATAGTCATCGTTAAACATCATGGTCCACTATGGTGAAACATGGTTGTTTTAATTTACCATGTTCAACCCATGGTCTACATTCATAAACATGGTAAAACATGGTCAACCATAGGCAACCATAATCTTTCATTTCCAACTATAGTTAAATATTTTCAACTAGGGACAACTAAAGTCAATTTTGTTAATGATAATGAACCATAGTCTATCATAGTCAACTATATTTAAGCAGGGACAACCATGATCAAAACCATAGATGACCATGGTAAAGCATGGTCACTCATCATCAACAATATTCTAACCAAAATAAAATGTTATCAACAATAACTAAATCATGTACAACCGTAGATAATGAAGGGGATTTTTAGGGGCTAATATTCGTAGGTGGGCTCATTTTCCATGTCCTTTCCAAAAATCTATTTGCTAATTTCTATATTTTTAAATGATTCACCCAAATTTTATAATATAAAATTACTTTACCTTATAAATTGCCAAAAAAATTAGAGATATTGTATAAATTTTTTAGAAATTTGAATATTTTTACAGAAATGTGACCAAACATTACATAGTTTGTATATTAGAGACTAGTGAGATTCGTCAAGGTTTCTAAACTTTTAGATAAAGTCCCATCCTTAAAATTTTCCTTGTAGTTAACCTTAATAAACAATAGTTAACAATGGTCTTACTAAACCTCCCTACACACGCTAGTCATTAACTAGCACAACCATATTATCAAAAGTGGTTAATATACATCGATTAAGACCATCACTTCTTTGAAAGGGAACAACTGCCAAAGTCAACAAAAGCCATGGTCTCCTAAAGTGAAAAAAATGAATGTCAACCAAAGTGAATTAAAGTCCATCATTGTCAATGATGTCAACATGCTTGACCAAAGTCATCATGAGAAACCATGATCATCGAAGTAATTTTTAACACGGTCAAGTGAAGTCAACTATGGTTAACCATGGGGAAGCATGGTCGAACATGGTTATCCATGGTCAACCATAATTTTCCTTAGACATTGTGATCATTAAAGTGCATCATTGTTAAACCATAGTCAACCATTGTCATAGTGGTCAACAACAGTCAATGATGGTCTATATGTTCTTCTATGGTCAACTAGGTTAAACCATGGACATCATGATCAACATGGTTAGCATGGGCAACCATAGGTTTCATGGTCAACCATAGGCAATAATAAACATCATTGTTCACCATTTTCAACAATGGTCAACATAGTCAAACACGGTCATCTATGGCTAACCATGGTCAATCATTGTCAACATGATCGCTAGTTAACCATAGCCTATCATTGTCAAAGATAATTGAAGATTTTTAGATCTAAGACTTTTGTGATTCATAATGTAGGTAAATGTCTTTCGGGTTAATCACATTATCAGGATTTGGTCAATGTAGACTGAATCCTATAATGTGATTAATCTGAAAGACATTTATCATAATTAAATATTGTCAACCACAAAAACTAAAGTCAACATGTTTGATCATGGTCAACTAGAGTTAACCTTAGTCAACATGATCAACCAAGGTCAACCATGGTAACTAATCCTCCCTAGGTATGAGTGTCAACTAGCACAACTAAATTTAAAGTCGTTGATATGCATTGCTAAACCCCATTACATTTTTCGAGATAAAGATGGCCCCTCTTAACCTATATCACCCATTGTTAGTGTGGTTGTGCTAATTTCTACATATTAAAGGCATTGTCTAAACATTATACGATTTGGATATTTTGGTCAAAATTTTACGAATTTTTTTTCAAATTTTTATCTTGTTTAAAATCGATTTTTGACTCCATATACAGATTCGGCACCCATAAAAACCCATGAAACACTTTGATTGTGGAGAGTTCACAGCTCAAACTTGTGATTCCAACAAATGTGTGTTGGATTGTGGGGAAATAAGAGTGAAAAATACGTAGGAAAACTCTCCAAAACTTATAACATCTAAACTATGGCCATATAAAATTGTATTCTTTACTTGGATTGTGTAGAGTTCACAACTCAAACTTGTAAATCCAACAAATATTTGCTGAACTGTGGAAAAATAAGAGTGAAAGATATGTCAGAAAACTCTCCAAAACTTATAACATATAAACTATGGCCATATAAAATACTATTCTTTAAATTATATTAATTTAAATAATCAATAACATAATTTAAATTTAAGTAAAATCTAAATCATAATAATTAAAATAATATTTACTTTCTTCCATTAGATATCGATGTTATGATATGTTTTTTTAAGTGCTTACTCGATTTAAAGGTTTTTTCTGGCACTATAAAAAATAAGTAAAATTTACTGTGAATATATCCAATATATTATTGTGAACACCCAATTTTATTTCTCAAAATAGATCACCATCTATACAAGACTCTGCAAACTTCAAAAATGTTTTTTGAAAAAACATTTTAAACCATAAAAATTGTAATCCAACCCAAAAAAAATAAAAAATGATTTCACCGGATTTAAAAAAATGTTTCACTGGATTTAAAAAAAATCGAAAGGGTAGCATAGTTACACAACGCCATCGAGTACTCCCTCCTTTATAGAAAGAAAATTTCTTCCCTCGTCCAATAAAGTCGTCCTAAATATCAGCGTTCGAAAGTTATTTACATCTTATCTACTCACTTTTATGAGAAACCAGCAGAGCCTAGCATTTTTGTATAATAAATGCACAAAGGCCCTCATCTTGTCCTTGCTCGCTGTGTTTACACGCAGCAGTAAGTGAACCACACAATGGTTGCTGTGCGCTGTAACGACTTGGACAGTTTGGTCCAATGGCCTTGTCTCCAGTAATTTTGATTTGGAATATCAAGCAATTTCAATTACGTCACAATCAATGAATTTGAGATAATGGTACTAATCATACGAATGGATTTTTTATAAATCAATCTCTGCGTATTTATCTGAACTCAATGTGTATTTGTGATCATGGCAGCTTCCCTGTATGATATCAGAGTTCCTAGGCTCCTGCTGCACGCCGCCTTTCTAATGGGATATGTTAAGCATTCGATTAACAGCGTTGTGGGTTTTTTTAAGGAACCTGCTGAAGTTGCTTGGGCAGATCCTGATACAATGGCAAGCCCGCTACTTATGGTTGAGGAGGATCAGCATCGACTGCTTCGCCTGGAAACATTTGGTGTGATACAAGAGGAATTGGGAGAGAAGCTTAAAAATAATGACGCTCTCTGTGCTGTTTGTTTGAGCGAGTTTGCGATGGATGAGAAGGTCATGCTGCTCACCAATTGCTGTCACGTTTACCATGAAATTTGTTTGACTACATGGCTTGATTTGCCACAGAATAGCTGCCCTCTTTGTAGATCTCCCATAACCACATATTGAAAGAAAGAAAAAAAAAGAGAGCCCTGGTATATTAGTGATAGTGATCCATGTTGGCGTACTGTGTTTGTATTGAATTAACGCAGTTGTTGTTAGTAGTTTTTAGTTTACAAAGTATTGCCACACCATCTTCTACTTATATTGAGAGTATATCTCAGCTGGTCCAAGTTTGATTTTTATTGTTTTGGGACTCACGTTTCTTAAAATCTCCATTCATGGAAATTAGCCAGAGTCCCATCCAGGGAAAATTAGCCAGAGTCCGACTCCCCTCCAACATTTTCCTCCCCACACCTAACGAAACTTGAGAGGTCGGAAGCATATTAAGTCAACTTAATGATGCAGGTTCTAACTTTACTTCGGATGCAAATCTTTTCAATGTAAAAAGTTATTTAAAAAAAAATATGGAAAGGAGATCTAAAAGATACGGAAAAATTCAATTAATTGCTCTTTTTTCGTCTTGTTTTCACTTACTTTTCACCATATGATCAATCATGTTGCACTTGTACAAATTGTTCAGGTTGGAATTGAAAAATCATGTTGCACTTTTACAAATTGTTCAGGTTGGAATTGTGCACTTACTTTTCACCATTCTTAGTTAAAATGAACAATCATGTTGTACTTATAGAAATGGTTCAGGTTAGAAATTTGGATGGTGACTTTTTGGCCAAGCTATGATGCAGGATGAAAACTAGTTGGTAAACAAAAAAATATATATGAAGTACACTTTATTCTCTGTGATTGTACATGGTTAACTAGCAATTGCCCCAGATGTTGCAAAGGAAACGCCGTAAGTCAATAACATAATATGGAATTTTCATTAAGAATAAAATTATGTTTTTGCATTCAAGACGGGTTTTACTCATCATTAATAAAATATGTATTAGAAACAATAACACCTCAATTAGATGATTTTGTTTGTTATTTTCTTGCAAATGTGAAACTTCTTCTTCTTTTTCCTTGTAACAACTTGTTATATGCCATACTTACCATAAATTGAATCCTTGGCACAGGAATGACGTGAGTGAGATCTACGGTTTTTGTAAGTGTATAAGATGGCTTTGTAAATGTGGGTAAAAACCAGATTGGGGCTGGAGAGATTGGAGAAAAGGTAACATTAGAAGTCTAAAATAAGTAACTTATCATTTTCAATTCTTTGTTATAATTCCCTCATTTATAGATTCAATGGGTTTTGGCCCAAATCAAATGCTTTGCATTAGTGGATCTACACCGTGTGGTAAAAAAAAATATGATATTTACTATGTTCTAAAGGCTTTTTCATTGTACAATTTGAATCATAGTAATACAATTTGAGGTTGGTTTTGGATAAATTAATGAGCCAACATTGATATTCATACGCATCCCATAATTATAGAATATATGATGGAAATTTTTGAATCTCAAGGCTACAAATGTGTCTTGGAAATGATTTGGATTGAATACTCAATCTTGTGTTACACCATCACAAACCATCATAGGAATACAACTTGAAGTTGGTTTTGTATAAATTAATGGGCCAACATTGATATTCACACCCATCCCATAATTATACAATTTATGATGGAATTTTTTTAATAAGGCTACAAATGTGTCTTGGAAATGATTTTGTATAAATTAATGGGCCAACATTGATATTTACACCCATCCCATAATTATAAAATTTATGATGGAAATTTTTGAATCTCAAGGCTACAAATGTGTCTTGGAATCCTATGTTACACCATCCCAAACCATCATAGGCATACAACTTGAGGTTTGTTTTGTATAAATTAATGGGTCAACATTCATATTGAGACCCATCCCATAATTATGCAATTTATGAGGGAAATTTTTGAATCTCAAGGCTACAAATGTGTCTTGGAAATGATTTGGATTGAATACTCAATCCTATGTTACACCATCACATTTCCTCTTAAGAGTTTGATATGAAGAAAAATAGTCTTGGTATACAATAAAGTGAATGTCATTTTAATATGGAGACATTTTTGGAAGGAGATATTGTTCTTTATGTTATGGTTTATTTTCTTAACTCCAAGCTTGGTTTAGCCTTTCTCTATATACATAAGAAAAAAATACAAAGTAAAATCACAAATTTAAGTTATAGTTTTATATTTTATAATTACAAAATTTAGTTTCTTATTAAAATATTTTACACACATTTATTTATTCAAATAAATTTAATCCTAAAATCCTCTTACCTAATCCTCTTTTTAAATATATATTGGATTTCCATTTATTAAAAACAAAAGGAAATATTAAGAACCTCCTAAAGTTATCAAAAGTAACTAACATGAAAAATAAAAAAAAATCCTAGTGACAACATAAAAATGTTAATTTTAATTGAATCATTAAAAAAATAAAAAGTGATAATAACTCTACACATTATATCATTAAAAAAAAAATCAATTAAATTCCTACAAATTTACTATTTTTCGCAATCAAATTTAGACAAATTTACAAATTTTTTTATAAATGTATGAAACAATAAACAAATTATAAAAGCAAAAATGTAAAATACGATACTTTAGAAAGTGGAAAATTAAAAATATCTTTCACAATATTTCAGCAATTTACATAAAATCTAATTAAAATATCTTAATTTCAAAATATTTATATCTTAATCAACTCATTATTATCTTCATTTTTTTAAATATTACATTTAAATTTTATATCTAATAATTATTTTTACTAAAATAATATTTATTACATTTAAACAATAAAATGGGATTCCTATTAGTAAAAAGAAATTATAATAATTACTAAAACAAAATGCTAAAAAAAACTAAACACTAATCAAAATAACTACTCAAGAATGAACATTAAGTTAAAAAAAAACAAATGTCCATATACATACCCCGTAGCAGCACGACCAGTGAAGAAGCCAGAATTTGGCCGCATCCTCTAACGAGAAGGGTTTGATACCATGCTTAGTAAAACGATGTGGAATAGTCACCAACAAATGAGAAAGTGTGAAACTTTATTACGGAAGAGAGATGTAAAACCCTGAGTGTGAAAGTAAGGTTTGGGAATAGCCTTGACATTTATACTTGCATTCACACTTGCAATCTAACTTTCACACCTGCACACTTGTAACCAAGAACACTTTGGACTTGTAACCAAGAACACTTTGATCCAATAGCAGTTAGGAAAGTTTTTTTCAAATAAAAATACTTTAAAATATAAATATAATTATCATTATCATAAAATTTAATTATAGATATTTTGTAAATTATAATTTTGAATTATATTTTGAATATAAAAATAAATTACAATATTAAATTAATGTTTTATTATATTTTAATTTTTTATTATAAATTTTTGAAAATTTAATTATATAAGAATAAATGTAAAAAAATTGTGAGAATATTTTTTGGGCTAAAGTTTTGAATATGTAAACAGATGAAGATATCGTTCTATGAAGAGAACAAAATGTTATTTTATTGTCATTATGCAATAAATTCCTCTATGAGTAGATAGGTTAATGATGTTTACTAAAATATTTAAATAGCGTTTTAATGGGATGATTCAATAAATTCCTGGATGATCACCTTTCCGATCTGGTTATCATAAGTAATAATAAACTGAGTTGTCTATTTATGTGACAGATAGTATCGATGATGGAAATGGATTTTTGGACATTTAAAATTTTGAAGTTTAACATTAGTAATTTTCAAATTTTCAAAATTTTTCATAATTTTATTTAAATTTTTGAATTATTTTGTAAATTTTTTTAACTACAATTTAATTACAATATACTTAATTTTATTTACTATAAAATTAAATAAATATATATTAACCATGAGTGAACATATACTTAATTTTATTTAACATAAAATTAAATAAATATATATTAACCATGAGTGAACATAAACTGATTTTGGAGATCCAAAACTCCAGTCTCTTACCACCTCCATTAAAATGGTGATCTCCCACTCACTAACTATTAATCATGGCGGGCGGGAGCATAGTGTCTCCCAGACTCGGGGAGGCTAACAGGATAGCATTTACGGTCCTTAGCAGTAGTTGTACACCTGGATATAGTAGTAGTTACTCTGGACCCACTTCATCCTGACCCTCTTCCAGTTGAAATAAGAGAATTAGAGAATGCAGGTGAGCATGAGTAATCTGAAGCAGCCAATGAGAATAAACTTGGAGAACTACCCACAAATGGCTGCGATCTATAATCTGCTTTATATTTGCCATTGTCAGTGGGCTAGGAGGAGGCATCCCATATTGATCCACACACCCAAAGAGGCCTCAATGGATAAGTTGATGAAATTTTGTCTGGGTGAGTAATTAGATGAGCTGCAGTGCTAGCAATAATTAATTTTAATAATAATATGATTAATTTTAAAGACATTTTCATTAAAAATGCATTTTTTAATAAAAAAATAAAAACTTACATCATATAAGTTTGATTCTAAATAATGCTATAAATAATGTTATAGGTATAGATATTTATAGGTATAGAAGTCTTGAGTAGGGTCAAACCAAAAATGTAACTTCATCTCCCTGCCTGTGAGAAACAACCCATCTCCTGTCCTGTTTACATGAACGTTGATTTGTAATGTGTAACCTTGGCCTTTTATTTGTCCCAGGAACTCTATGTTAGCTATTTCGTCATGGTGTCCTTTGTATGCCTGGTCATTGCACTGCTGCACATAAACACATTAAAATACAGATTAGTACAAATTCATGTAAAGCTCTCTTTATAAAGAACCAATCCACAAACCCATCTGCTGTTAGATGCACTTTGATATTTAATATATAATATAAAGATGCAAGAACAAATCCACAAACCCATTTGTTGTTAGATGCAAGAACAAATCCACAAACACTGAAGAGTTCATTCATCTACAATTTACATAGAATGCTGTGGTCATTCCTGCTGCAACTTGATAGCATCACTGAACAATCCAGACTTTTCCTTCAAATACTTGAATCCACTTCCTGAAATTATTCAACGCGGAAGATCTATTGGATTAGAAAGAACACCAAAGCTAATTGATGAGTTAAGGAAAGTCTACAAGTACAGTGACTGACATCAACTGCATTTAAGAGCCACAACACCCTTTAGATTCCATTATATATATTTCAAGCAGAATGAGTTAAATCTATGTAGAAGAGAAACCAAAATAATAAACCTGAAGAAAACCCATTGTTGTAGAAAACCCATCGTCAGACACTTGTTGATGCTGAAGACCCCAGAGATTGTAAAAAATCATGGTCTGGAACTTGGAGGTTAGGAGTGTCCTTTCTAGGTTTCTCTCTGTGTACATGTAGATTGAATAATATGATAAAAACTGCAGGATCTAGGTTGCAGAAATGGTAGCAGATACCAAATCAGTTAGAGTTATTAAAACGGAAAGAAAAGAGTATATATTTTTGGTCTAACATTTTTTAACATTTAAGTTTGAGTTAGTTAATTAGTTAGTTTAGGGCAAATGAAGAAAGCATTGGATCTAATGGCCCAAAACATTTTAATCGTCTAACATTTGATCTAATGGCACAAACAAGAACACAGTGGCAGCTAGGAAAGTTGTTTTCAAATAAATACGCCTTAGGGCGTAACTAGTTGATATGTCGTGTCACATTGATGATATAGGATGAAAAGTAGTCACTTAATAAAGTGTCAATCATATTTTTACCAATTAAATAAATTTAGGATCCATCTTTTAACATGTAATCTTAACATGCTTTATCTTTAAATTAGACATGTGAAAGAAGCAAGAGGGGATTTTGTAGACATTATTGTTTGGTAGAATAATTCATTTGACTTATTAGTATATATGTTTTTATCTTTAAATTGTATAAGTGAAAGAAAAAAGATATTATGGAAAGTATTATTTATAAATGGTTTATTTAGTTATTATAATTTAAAATATTTTTTTTTAAATATAAATAATTGTATTTAAAAAATAATAATTATTTAATTGATTTAAAAAAAAATGATATGTTTAGAACTTTCAACTCTATATCTATTTATTATTGACATTTATTTAAATAACTCAAGCTTTTATTATCAACTAACTCAACTCTCAACCCCTAACTTATTTCTTCATTTATTTCTAACCATTTCTTTTAATGGAGATATGATATTTCTACGATAATCAACATATCTCTATATATCGCAAACTTTTATTTCCTCTAAGGTTTAATGAATATATAAGTTATATTTTTCATTATTACCACAATACATCAAATCAATTTTCTTTTTTAAATTAAATATTTTCCTTAAATTGTGCTATTAAGTTTCAACATCTTTTGAACTTGCATGATAAATTGGATTCTTTGCCAATTTCGTTGATCCTTATTTAGTGCATTTTATAGATATATGCACTCCTTGTCTCTCTCTCCCTTGTTTCTTTAAGAATGTGCCTTGGCCAAATTGCTTCATAGGTAGGACTTCATAATGCTTTGTACTCCTTTTTAGTAGAGGATCAGATGATAAAGAAAAACAGGTTGCTTCTTGTTTTCCCAAGACATAATTCTACATCCTATAATGAACACATATATTGAATTTTTATCCTTTGGATCACCTACCAAATCATAATTTATAACTTGTCAACTCGACATATAAATGAATAGTGTATTCAATAACAAAATAAAAATATGTTTTTAGGTATTGAATTTTTCTTTGGTTTTCTTTCCAAGGGATTTCATGTGACTTAGTGATGAATTACCCAAGTATGTTGACTTAGTATGCAATATCTAGTTTTATTTTTATTAATTAATTTAACTTCCCACCAACTATGAATACAAAGTACCGTTCATTTCTTTTGTACCATCTAGAATGTGAATACTAGAATTTTTTTCTAATGGGGCAGAGACGTGTTTACACTCGTTCATATTGGACATGTTGATAGGTTCCTTGCATATTTATTTTGAGTAATCAAATCCTTATCATTTTCTATCCATACCTCAAGGGTAAAGAGTAATTCATTTGTCAAGGATCTCTCCTTTTAGATTCCTACGATATTTATCTTTTGATTTGATTAATCAAACTTGTAGCACTCCTTGTTACAATGAAATCATCTACACATATAATGAAATCAAAACAACATCCACATTATCATTTATCTTTATGTAATGATCTAGATCACTCTAATTTTTGATGAATCCTTGTTGAAATAAGAAATTAATTTTCACATCCATAAAATGTGTCCTCATAATATATTCCTTTATTTTGTGAATAAGTTTTTGCAACCAATATAGTTTTAAATTTGTTTATGATAAGAAATTGAATGTAGACTTAAACAACCATTTTGATCCTATAATACACTTATTTTCAAGAAATTTAGTTTGTTCCCTACTATCAATTTTCACAATAGAAACATATTCCTCTTGCATTATATTCATCTATTCCATATGATCCTTAGCTTTTTAAAAATTTAGAGGTTCTTCAGTACTCATAACTTGAAAAATAAAGTATAATATTTAAACTTGATAAGTGTCTTCATTTACCTAGTTGATCATCCTATTAACTATTTTCTTGTTCAAGTAGTTCAACTCTTTCTTGGTGTACTCCCACTAGGAACATCAATGCTACTTTAATTTACAACATCATTTTGTTGATATTTAATCACTTTCAATGCCTTCTTTACGGATTTTCCATAAACCTTGGTTATCTTCTTTTTTCATATCATTTGCATGCTCATGAAATATAAAATCTTTACTTTTAAATACTTTATGACTATTGAGATTATACATTTACATTGTGTTAATTTTATGTTTACCACAAACCAATAAAAGTACATTTGTCTAACTTAACATCACATTTCCTTCCATTTTATTTCGAATATAGGAATGAACATCATGTTTATGTGCAGCAAAAGCTTCATAAAGCATTCTATGCTCTAAAAAATTAAATGGAATTCTTCTCTTATAGAATCATAATTGTATCTACAAATTCAACACACAAACTATTAGGTATGAGCATGCTTAGCAACTCAACTATGGCTTTGTTCTTCCTTTCAACAATGCCATTCCATTGATAGGTATGTGTAACATTCAATTTATTTTTTATTTTTTTATTTTTTTCAACATTTTAAAAATTCCCTTGAAGCATATTTCCTCCTTAATTTGATCTAACAATATTGATATGCTTACGTAGCTATTTTTCAACCATATTTCTATAGTTTTTGAAATATTAAAAAACATTACCTTTAATTATTATGAAATGGACCCATGTGAACCTAGTCCTAGTGTCAATGAACATGAGAAAATATGAAGTTTCCCTAAGTAGTATAGTTTTCATTGGGCCCTACACGTTATTTTGTAATAATTCAAGAAGACCTCGTTTCTTTTTATTTGTCCTCATATTTAACTATCGAAAGAGAGGAAAAATTATATATATATATATAATATGTTAAATTAGAATTTTATTAACAAATATAATAGTCAATTAAGTAATAATGAATATAATATAATATAATTAAATATTTAAAAATGGAAAGAGAGGTGTGATAATTTTTAATTATTAATTATTAAAAGAATAATAATTTTTTTAATAATAAACATTACAATAAAAAGTTAATTTAATAAATAAAACAATGATATTAAAATTTAAGTGTTTAAAAATGACATGATTACAAGAGATGGTGAGCATTAAGGCATTGGTGTCAAACCAAAATGGGGTGATCCTTCATGAAACTTCTCGACAAGAAATCCATTCTCATGAGAACCTTGGCAATGAATTTTTAAAGCAAATTGAAATATTTTTGAATTGAAGAGGCCCAATAGAGTGGCTCTTAATAATCTATTCTATTGTATAATTAATACCATCATAAATCTATCTCAAGCATAGAAATAACATGACCTGAGAGGGAAAAAATTTAATTTAGGTGCAAACTTCTTTTAGAGTGCACAAAATAATGTATAGTTTAAGTATTGAGGGGTTTCATAGTGCATTATATTAGATATAATTTTTTGGGATTCAACTGCGTTAAGTAAGTCATTAATTTATGACCATTTCCATGAGAGGTAGTTGTAATTGACTAATTTCTCATGATGTTTAGATAGTCTACTTAGCACTCATTTCATCGGGTGATGCTCACAGGGGTGAAGAAGTGGGATGAATCACATAGCGCCAATCATCACTTCTGGGGCTTGCACCTGGTAACCTAGACTTCCCTGGAGGTCACCCATCCCAGATCTCCTGTGGCTCAAGTGCGCTTAACTATGTAGTTTTTCCACACAATCAAGCCTCAGAATTTCTGGTTACCAAGTGGAAGCCCTGAAAGTCCTGGTTACCTGGTGCAAGCCCCAGAAGCGACGATTGACGCTATGTGATTCATTTCACTAATTTCAATCCCACTTCTTCACCCTTGTGAGCATCACCCGATGCAATGAGTGCTAAGTGGACTATCAAAAAATCATGAGAAATTAGTTATTTATGACTACCTCTCATGGAAATGGCCAGAGATGAATGACTTACTTACGCAGTTGAATCCCAAAAAATGATATCTAATGTATATTTTTTTATTGTTTAAATTGTATTTTTTAATGTTATAGGGATTAGATAAATGTACGTTGAGCCATTTTATGAGAGAAGAATATATTTTCAGGTATATGTCAATATTAATTCATACTAATTTTTTTTATTCATAACCCACTTTGGATAGTTTATTTTATACAACATTAAAATATTTTCTTTTAACATTTCTTTTATATATATAGATATATATGAAGTTGATGTCACGTGTTAAAAATGTTACTATGACATTTTATTTTTACTTCTAATTACTTTATATGATATTAGGTCGTATGGACAACTAATTAAATATGCATATTTTTGTTTCTTTTTTATTATAGCCAACATTTTTTTTTTTCTATTTAGAGAATATTTTATTTTTATTTTAATAGAGACAAACATACTTAGGCATCATCTTCACACTGGGATATAGAATGAGCCTCTCAGCTCAATGCATATTATATGACTATAATATAATATAATTATAAATTAATATTTCTCATATGGGTGACCATATCACTTATCAAAAAATATATATTAGAGTGAAAATAAGAGATGACTTGCGATAGGGTTTCTCTCAGCCTCGCTGTTGCAGCCGCCGCCGATACTCAGACTATAGCTCTAGACGCACCTTGCTTCATCATCAAGGTCGGGGATAAACTTGTGGCTGCAACGACTGCAACTCCTTACCAAGAGGAGGCCCCTTCCTGGTCGATTAATCCCCATTGCGTTGCATATGTTGCTTTTGATCACAGGGTTGCAGATGTTGTCGTTGCCGCCCATAGGGAAGAACATACTACTGTGTCGTTAGTACCAGAGGAGGCCAACGTTAACATTAGGGATGAGATTCAGGACCGGTTTTGTAAAGCTGCTCTCCACAATGCTGCTGAAGCTACCGCATATGCCTTGCTGCAGTTGTGCCTCTTGGATCTACTCTGTGGATGCACAAAGGTGTCTCAACTAGCAGGAAAAAATCCGTCTCTGATTAGCACTGGTAGACATAAGTATTTGCTCACCAAGAAAACATATCAGGTCCAGGACATCAAAGACGAGGCTTCCACTTTGATACATGGCAGCCAAGATTTCTCATATCTACTCTCTCCTGCCTTTCAAATCCAGATCTATCTCCTCTTGAGCAGATCCATGTTGCTTTGGGTCCACTCAAACGTTAGAGTTTAGAAGCTCTTGCACGCCCTTGAGCACAGGCTGGGGATTCCCTCAGCTCTTCAGAGACTTATTTACGAAGGTAAACAACTTGATGCGTGTTTCCCCCTTTCATTATAAAACATTGAAAGAGATGCTAGTTTAGTTTTAACCCTTTTTTTGAGAGGAGGAGTCACAGGAAATTCCTCTTTTGCTCTAGCCTTCTCCTATAAGGATGTTGTCCATGCACAACCCAAGAAGATGCCCAAATCCCTGAGGCCCCCAAGCCTTTTCTGGTTGATAAATTAGAGGATGTCCCCTCCATTGAGATCTCCCATCCAGGTCTAGCTGATCAGCTTCAAAAATTTGTAGAAACCGCTATCATATGCAGATTCAATGGACTGTGGCCTCGCACAAAGGAACTCTATGAGTGGATCTACGCAACCCGGACCCACCATTGCAAGATCAAATTATGCTCAAAGGGCTTCTTCATAGTACTGTTTGATCACATTGAGGATTATCAACAAGCCCTAACAGAAGGCCCGTGGTTTTGGGGAACAACGGGGCTTTTCACCACCCCCTGGTTCCCTGACTTCGACCACCTACAACAGCCATTACTAGGACTCTTGTCTGGGTCAGGCTTCCCAATTTACCTGCACATTTATGTCACCTTTCAGTCTACCAAGGAATAGGAAGCACCCTGGGACGCTGTCTGACTACATATCACTTTCGGGAGTCCCAAGGCCTGTACAGATACTGTAGAATATGTGTGGAAATAGACATAAGTAAAGGTATGCCCGACCAAATTAATCTCAAGATAGGTGAGTTTGTATGGACGCATATCATTGAGTATGATAATACCGCCTTTCGCTGCTGCCATTGTCACCAAACAAGGCACCTTCAGAATTCCTGCCCTACTTTGCTTGCAAAAAAAAGGGAAAACAATTTAAAATCCAAATCCAAAAGATGGATACCTTGTAGTCCGCCTCCCATGGATTAATTTGAGTCCTCGAGTTCAGAGGATGAGGAGATTGAGGCAGAAATGGAGCATGCACAATAGATGAAAGATTTTTCATCCGCCGTACCTGAGGATCCTCTAGACACGACGCTTGCTCAGAAACGCTCTCATGAGACCTCCTCGTCTGATACAGATAAGGAGACTCCTCCCACAGTCAAAACTAGTCTAAAAGTGGTTCTTTCCCATCCATGCCAAGTCGAATGGGTAAAAGTTACCAAAAAGAAAGGGAAAAAACGTTGCATAGAGGCTTCTGCCCATTATGGGTAGAATCGAGCTCATTTATTCTAATTCTCTATGTCACACTTCATAGCTCTTTTGCTTGTTTCTTTTACTCTCTTCGAGACTGAGATTGATAGTTCATCACTTCCGGTTAGCCCGTTTCTTGCCTATCTTGGTTGTAATCTCACCTTGTACTATATTTTTTCTTAATAGAATTAGTCTCACTTAGAAAAAAATAAAAATAAAAATTTCTCATATGGGTCAATGAGTTTCTCTCCCATTATTATTAAATTAATTAAATAAATTGAAGGAGTCTCATACGGTTTCATTTGTTTAAATGGATTTGGAAAATAAATAATTTCCACAACTATAATAAGTAATTATAATAACAATAAAAATTAATATGATATTACTGAGTAACTCATTTCTTGGATAATAGTTTACTACATGTTTATGTGTCATGTAAATAATTTATATAGAGATTGGGGGAGTGACATGGCAAGGCCAAGTGGCCTTATGTTAAACATAAATTCCTCACATTCCTAAGGGTTGGATACATAGATCTTAACCAAGATCTATATAAATTGAAATGTGTGCACCATTCAAAAAAATTCCTTAGATATATACTCTAAATTATATGGATAAATGGAGAGAAGAGAGAGGATTAGTGCATACCTTTCACCAATAGTGTTTGATGTAGATATTAATTTATGCAACCACATAGAGTCATGATCTAGCTCCTAGAGATAAAATTTATGATGATTTCACCTATATATCACACACATCATTACCAAGGAAAACCTATATTTACTCTCCAAACAAAAATCCATTAGAGAAATAAGTTAGATCCAAATCACGTCATCCATTTTAATTCAATTCCAAATGAATACTTTTAAAAATGACAAGCATTCGGGGGAACATATTAAAATCCCCATAAAATTTAATTAAGTTACTTAGAATTGATACTTTGGATGTGAGCACTTCCTTCGAATCCCTTGATCATGGCTGTGAGACCCCCTTCTTGGGGTCTCAAGTTTATATATGAAAAAAATACCAAGAAAAATAAATGGAGCAACAAAGCTGTAGGCTTGTTGAATTAATTGTAAAATATACAAGAGGTATTTGTAATAATAATATATTATATATAAAATGTATAAGAGATGATAAAATGTTACAATGAGGCCCTGCTTATATACCTACGCAGGTGGCCTTTCATGAATGGGCATGTTTTTTAGACATGCCATTTTACTAACTTAATGACTACTTACATAATCCTTATTTAACTATTAATAACTATATTTATTCTATTTTTTATGAATTATATTCATAACATTGCCTTCTTCTCCGAAAAGTTTTGTCCTCAAAGCTTAATTGCTGAAAATTTCATCATCTTGAGTTTGTCAAATTGATATGTATAACTCGTCAATCATCTCATTACAATAGCTCCTGAGTAATATATATATATATATATATATATATATATATATATAATTATATAATTAAATTATATAATCACATTAATAAAATTAATTAATTATGATTATATAAATTTACTAATTATGATTATTGGTTTGATTAATAGTTCTATATATCACACAGTATCACTTAAACATCAATTCAAACACTGCATAAATGGGTTACAACTTTTAATTAAATGGGTTACCGCCTTTTTTTTAATTAAATGGGTTATGGCTGTTGATACTGGATGGAGACCACGCAAACGACGGATTGAAAAAAAAATGCAGACAACACTAGACAAGAAGCACAATCGTATTATATTGTAGCAGATGGTTGAGATCAATACATGAGAAGGATAAGACGGTATAGGGGAAGATAAGCAGAATATATTCCCATTAACATCAACATGGCTTCCACAAAAGAAGAATCACACAAGTCGCAAAAAGGACGGTCCTGCAATCAGAAAGTCATCGACAACTCCCCCGACAATGAGAAAAAACACGAAAGGAGGAAGAAAAAAATATACGCAGAAAATCTCAAAACAAAAATCTAAGACGCAGCCACTGGAGTCTTCAACTCTTAAACACAAAAACAAGGAACCCGTGGGTTGACCAACGGAATGTTATGCCAACTCCACAGTAGAGAGGACCAGTCGGGGAGTCAACCCACAACACAGCAGTCATCACACTATTTGACAGGACAGACATCGCTTGATCATGGGGCGTTTTGAGCTTCAATAAGTTGTCCCTCTATGAGGTCACACTTTTCATTCGACCTCTCCTTTTCAGAAAAATAGAAGCAGTCATCAGTAACTAAGGTTTGAATGGAGCTCAACCCTTCAGTAAGAGAAAAACTGAGGAAACGAATATCATTGTTGGTGATTTTGAAGATCGAACCACTGTCACCATCATCAACTGCAACAACTTCATTCAGATCTTGCAAACGGGAAATGAAAATTACAACAACATTCACCAGAACGCCCACATAGTATTCAAAACTTAATATATAGAACTGGAGCTTGATCCAAGCGAGGGAGAGTATTTTCATTCCGTTGTAAAGGACTTCATCCATTATATCTGTGGAATTCTCGCGCCATAAGAGATACAGAGCAAATTTGACCACATAACGTAAAATGTTGTTGTCACCTTGGTCATACAATATAATAGCATAAAACAGTCGAAGGAAAATTATTAAAACCATGCTCTGGATTTTCAAATATTCTGAATCTGTAAGATCATAAAGAATGTGTGCAAAGGCACGCAGAGAATCGCCGGGTATGGAAATTAGATCATGTCCTCTAAAACCGATGAGATCCACAATTTTGGAAATTTCTGTGCACAATTCCTTTGCATACTCACATGAAGAGTAATAGTAATTCCATAAAAAACGTAGGTGTTCCTCGACTACCTGGAACAAGTATTGATATCCCTTGATTGAAAAAAATGTTTCCTTGTTGTCTTCACTGTGCTGGCAATAAAGACAGAACAGATTCAATCCCTGCCACAGATTCTTCCAACGCTCATTCCCAGCATCATCCTCATAATTTAAAATCAAAATTGGAGTATAATAATCTACAAGGTTTTCGTAATGCAAACCCAATTCAATTAGGAGAATCTTCATATATTTGGTGCTCAACACTTTAGTGTAGTTGGGAATAACCTCGAGACCTAACTTTAGACTCAATGTTGGATTGTTAAGGATGTAGTGGCACATCTGTCGCCTCAGCTTGGAATGAGGTAAGAAATTGTTAATGTTGAAAGGATGACGGGCGTATGGGTTCACAGTGTTGTGGTTCATGTCCCAAATTCTCTCGAGTGTCCTGCGGTTCTAAAGAACCTGAGCTGGGTCTTCTTTAACATCTAGTTGAATTGGATCATAAGCAAATTATTGAACCATATTATCAATATATTCTTCAAGAATATCATCATCTTTATCTTCATAATCCTCTTCAACATCAGGACCAGTTTCATCTGGATCCTCATCTTGATCTATATCAGCTTCATCTTGTTTTGTTTCTTCAACAGTTTCCTGACTAGAAAGCTCATCTTTATTTTTAAGATCACCTTAATTCTCATAAGTTGGAATTTCTATAACTTGATCTTCTTCAGAATGTAGTGATTCTTCATGATTATCATCTGAATTCTCTGAATCAGTTGAATTTTTCTGTTGACTATGTCCAATATTCCAGAATACTGGTTCTTGCGTCAGATATATCTTGTCCCAAATGGCATTTATCTTCTGCATTGCTTTGTTATGATTGTCTGTGGACTCGCTATGGTTTTTCCAAATTTGTATTTCTATCTGATCTATTGTATCTTGAATTTTTTTGATGTCATCAGAATTTCCTGTAACCTTATCCTCAAGATTGATTAGTGTTTTAGTGAATTCATCAGAATTATTATTGATTTTACTCTCAAGATTGATCAACATTTTGTTGAAATCGGACATTGACATTGATGAAGACATCGAGCGGCAGTGATTTCAAGGAATGTTGAATGCGGCAGCAGTACCTCTTGTCACAACTGAAGGTAGCCAACAACAATGGCGTAGGTGTTTTCTTCCATGTGAGAAGATCGCCACTCTGATACCAAATGGAGCAACAAAGATGTAGGCTTGTTGACTTAATTGTAAAATACACAAGAGGTATTCGTAATAATAATATATTATATATAAAATGTATAAGAGATGATAAAATGTTATAATGAGGCCCTGCCTATATACCTACGCAGGTGGCCTTTCATGAATGGGCATGTATTTTAAACATGCCCTTTTACTAACTTAATGACTACTTACATAATCCTTATTTAACTATTAATAACTAGATTTATTCTATTTGTTATGAATTATATTCGTAACAATAAAACATTTCATTATTATTAATAATATTACATAATATTTTACTGTTCATTCCATTACATATTTTTCATTATCATATTTAACACCATATTCTAAAAAATCATAATTTGATTCATGAGAAATTAAAATAAATTGACACTAACAATTAGCAAGAAAAATATTTGGTTACTATGTCTCAGTTGTGGTGCTCCTCCTAGGACCAACCTATTTAATATGCCACTGATCCAACTAGGACCAACCTATCCAACCTCCTAGCCCAGGATGCCTCCATATGTTCCCTAGCCCCCAATCCTAACTCTAGACCGTAGTCATAGTGTGTTTGAGTTCTTAATATGACTCTTTCCAAATGTCTCACTCCAAATCCACCACTATCCAAAAATTCCTTTGGAATTCCTTGCTAAATTTCCCCATGATCATGATGATACCTACTCCAGAATCTCCAAAAAAAAGGAGCCCCCTCTTCATGCTCTTCCCCTACATTTACCCTCCCTCCATCAATCGTTGCCCCATGCCACCATCCTCAAGCCCACCTTATTGCTTTTATGTTCCACCTATCACACCTCCCCTATTTAATGCATTAAGTGGCTAATTCACCCACCCAACCCTCAATAAAAAAAATATTTTAAATGTCAATCAAATCAATAAATTCATAATAATAATATTAATTTAAATATTAAATTAATCATGATATACTATAATCCATTATTTAATTATTAATAAGGATTAATGTTTAATCAATTAATTAATCTCTAATCAAGCTTAAGGCTAATGATAAGCTTGATCATTAATGAAGATTAAGGTTAATCATATCTTAATCATTAACCAATCTTAACCATTAATTAATCATATAGCATAATATGTGATAGAATACTAGTGCATTCATGTGAGGTGTGGGTATGTCACTAGCATACACATACCTTGTACATATATTAACCAGCCTAGATCCATATTAACTCCGGATCTATCAAGCGCCGAGAGGGATCAAATCTCTCAAGGTGAAAAACTCTTTTTTGAGTGCAAAAATTGAGGAAAGGTTTGCACCTCAAGAGATTTGATCCCTCTCGGTGCTTGATAGATCCAGAGTTAAGATGGATCTAGGCTACTTTCATTCGTGTGCTACTGCCAAGGAAAATCTATTGAAGATATGATTAATTTGATCAATAATGTGTAAATATATCAAATATTAATATAATCATTTTAAATATGCTAAATATTTTTGAGATTAACTTGGTCATTTTAATTTTAAATTTTCTTAGTTACCTCAGTTTGTTGAGATGATAAATATTGTTAATAACTATAATGATGAAAATGATGAAATATTTTTTTTTGAATGCAAAGTGACAATAATAGTGTTGAAAGATAGAAAATGTGAATAATAAGAATGTTCTCATGTTACAAATAGTCTTCATTGTGATCGATCTCAAAGTATTTTCTTCTACTATTCTTATTTCCAACCTTGTTAGTTTTGTTATATTTTCATATCGATTATATGAAAAAGAAAATTTAAATCGTAAACCATTTAAATCTCTTGCTCGAGATGTTGCAGTAACATGATACCTTATCTGTCTTGCTCTCCAATATTAATAGGTTAAATTACTATAACACAAAAATCAATGTACATTGTCAATAACTTCTTGTGCTTACACTAAGATAAATGCATATTGTTAATCCAATCACTTTAAAATTAATGTACCGTCATATATCCAATTACATCAAATCATAAATCAACATATACATTGAAATCAATGCATTTAATGCAAGCAATCAAATAGGATTAGAAATCGCCATCTAGACTGAAATCAATGCATTTAGTGCAAACAATCAAATAGGATTATAAATAATCTACATTGAAATCAATGCATCTAGTGCAAGCAATCAAATATAATTATAAATTGACGTCTAAATTGAAATCAACACATCCAATGCAAGAAATCAAATAGTATTAGAAATCACCACCTACACTGAAATCAATGCATCTAGTGCAAGTAATCAAATATCATTAGAAATAAATGTCTACACTAAAATCGATGCATCTAGTGAAAATAATCAAATAGGATTATAAATCACCAGCTCCACTTAAATAAATCCATCTAGTGCAAGAAATATTCTTCCCTCTCTCCACCCTCCATCCATATCTATATCCCCCTCCATCTATTGTTTTTGTCTCTCTATCTCACTCCCTAAACACATACGCTCTCGCACTCCATATATATCATTCTCTTTTTCAATCAACCCCTCTCCCCATATCTCTCTTCTTCCCTCTTTTCACCTTCCATCTATACCTCTATCTTCCCCTTCTCTCCCTCTCCCCTGCTAATATCTCTCTTTCCTCCTTTTGTCCTCTCTCCCTCTCTCTCCATCTTCCTTATCACTCACTCTCTCTCTATAGAAACCAACATCTACACTGAAATCAATGCATTTACTCAAAGAAATCAAACAGGGTTAGAAATCGCCATCTACACTGAAATCAATGCATTTAGTGCAAACAATCAAATAGGATTATAAATCATCTACATTGAAATCAATTCATCTAGTGCAAGTAATAAAATATAATTATAAATCAACATCTAAATTGAAATCAACAGATTCAGTGCAAGAAATCAAATTGTATTAGAAATCACCACCTACACTAAAATCAATGCATCTAGTGCAAGTAGTCAAATATCATTAGAAATAAATATCTACACTAAAATCGATGCATCTAGTGAAAATAATCAAATAGGATTAGAGATCACCATCTCGACTTATATCACTCCATCTAGTGCAATAAATATTCCTCCCTCTCTCCACCCTCCATCCATATCTATATCCCCCTCCATCTATTCTTTTTTGTCTCTCTATCTCACCCCCCTAAACACGCACACTCTCGCACTCCATATATATCAATCTCTTTTTCAATCACCCCCTCTCCCCATCTCTTTCTTCTTCCCTCTCTTCACCTTCCATCTATATCTCTATCTTCCCCTTCTCTCCCTCTCCCCCACTAATATCTCTCTTTCCTCCTTTTTTCCTCTCTCCTTCTCTCTCCATCTTCCTTATCAGTCACTCTCTCTATCTCTAGAAACCAACATCTACACTGAAATCAATGCATTTAGTGCAAACAATCAAATAGGATTAGAAATTATCTACATTGAAATAAATTTATCTAGTTCAAGTAATAAAATATAATTATAAATCAACATCTAAATTGAAATCAACAAATTCAGTGCAAGTAATCAAATTGTATTAGAAATCACCACCTACACTGAAATCAATGCATCTAGTGCAAGTAACAAAATATCATTAGAAATAAATATCTACACTAAAATCGATGAATATAGTGAAAATAATCAAATAGGATTATAAATCACCATCTCCACTTATATCAATCCATCTAGTGTGAGAAATATTCTTCCCTCTCTCCACCCTCCATCCATATCTATATCCCCCTCCATCTCTTCTTTTTTGTATCTCTATCTCACCTCCCTAAACACACACGCTATCGCACTCCATATATATCAATCTCTTTGTCAATCCCCTCCTCTCCCAATCTCTCTCTTCTTCCCTCTCTTCACCTTCCATTTATATCTCTATCTTCCCCTTCTCTCCCTCTCCCCCGCTAATATTTCTCTTTCCTCCTTTTGTCCTCTCTCCCTCTCTCTCCACCTTCCTTATCACTCCCTCTCTCTCTCCCTCTCCACATTTATCTCTCTATGTCTTTCTTCTTACCTCCCTCTCCCTCCCCCTCCAATTCCATCTCTCTTTCCCTCCCTCTTTCCACTCTCTCACATCCTCTCTCTTCCTTCCTCTCTTTCCCTTTCTCTCCCATCTCTCTCTCCCTCTCTCTCTCTCTCTTCACCCACCAAATATGTTACTATATCCCTCCCTCTCTCCTTATATCTCCTTCTCCCCCCCATTATCTCCATCTCTCCCTATTTTTCTCTTTATCTCAGTCCCAAACATACACGCTCTCTCTCTGTCTCTCCCTTTTCACTCCTTCTCTCTCTCCACTTCTCACTCTCTATATTTATTATTTCCTACATCTCTCCCCCTCCAACTCCATCTCTCTATCGTTACATCTCTCCTCCTCTCTCCTCTCCTTCCTCTCTCTCTCTCTCTCTCTCCTAACTCCCTCTCTCTCCCCTGATCTCTCTCTTCCACCATCACTCTCCTACTCTCTCTCATCCTTCCTCTCTCTCCCTTTCTCTCCTACCTCCCTCTCTCTTTTCCCTCCAATCCTCTCTCTTCCCCCATCTCTCTCTCTCTCTCCCCCTCCCTCTCTCTCTCTCTCTAATCCTCTCTCTCCCCCCATCTCCCTTTATTTCTCTCTCTCTTTCTGCCCCTCCCTCTCTCCAACTACATTACTATATCCCTCCCTCTCTCCTTATCTCTTCTTCTCTCCCCTCTTCTTTCCATAAATCTTACTTTCTCTCTTTATCTCACCCCTAAACATACACACTCTCTCTCCATCTCTCCCTTATCACACATTGTCTCTCTCTATTTCTTCTTAGTTATGTAAACTAATGAACATAAATATTCATAAATATTCGTAAATATAAAGCAGATTATGGAGTAAATATGAAAAGAGGTTTTATTTACTTACCACACCTCTGGTTTATTTATTTACCATACCTCTTTTATTTACTATGGTATTTGGCCCATAGGCTTGTTATATAATTAGATTTTTATTTATAATCCTATTTGATATATTGTTATTTATTTACCTTACCTCTTTATAGCTCTTTTATATTTATTTATTTACCATACCTCTTTATACCTATTTTATATTTATTTATTTATCATACCTCTTTATACCTCTTTTATATTTATTTATTTACCGTACTTATTTTATAAATATGGTATTTGGCCCATGGTATCAATATTAATTTTTCCCATGGTATTTTTCCCACAGGCTTCATCTAAATAAAACCTCTTTTTTAAGTTTTTTTAAATATAAAAAGGTTTATGGAGTAAATATAAAAAGAATTTTTATTTATTTACCATAGCCCTAGAGTAAGTATAAAAATAGGTTTTATTTATTTACCATACCTCATGTTTATTTATATTTATATTTATTTAAATTAAATGTAAATTTATGATCCATTCAAATTCACTTATATAATTTACTATCCATTCAAATTATATAAATAATACATAGTTGTATTTTAATAGTTAAACTCAGCCCATTAATAAGTTAAAAAAGTTATATATAATCTAAATATTCAAGTTATATAAAATTGAAGATTAGGTTAATGCTTTGGCCGACATTAGAAAAAGTAAAATTTATTATTTTTTGAGAACATGACATACCCGACATCAGGGTCATACTAGGCTATAGATTTCCCTCTTAGCGCAATAAAAATTAGAAGGGTCTATCACATCAATAAATATCATAGAGGGTAGGTTAACAACCTAATGTAGCATAATAAGATAAGAAAATTGGCATGAAATACACCCCTCCTTTAGAAAAAATCATCCTAAAGGTGGAGTTAAGAGGATACAACAACCAAGGAGTAAAATGAAAATAAGAAATAAACAAAAAGTGAGAAAGGTGAAGCAACTGAAACTAATTAAAAGCATAAGAAGATATCACCTCCCAGCTAGAGTTCATAGCTAACCTATATCCTCCCATCCTCCTTAACCTACTTCCACTCCCATACTACCCTCCTCTTCTATAATATGCTACGGAATTGATTATACCAATATAACCTCTAATGGAACAAAATGGAAAAAGCATAAACTATATTGACCAAAAGTCCCTAGTAGGCAACTAGCAGTTGTCATCACATGTCAATGGGAGAATTTCTGTCACGGAACTGTTGGAAAGTTGAGGCAATGATACTTCTTGTTGGAATCAATGAAAAATACTAAGAAGAGGGGGGGGGGGGGGTGAATCAATATTGTATCCTTATACCAATTTTTACTAATACTTGTCTTTCTTTTCACAAACCCTAATTCATTTATTCATTATCAGCATAACATATTAGTAGATCTAAACATAAAAAAGTAAACCACATGAGAAACTATAACATAAGAAAATAAACATTGGAAAAAACACATCAAAAATAAAATATGCACACATAAAGACACTAGATGTAAGGTGGAAACCCAAAGGGAGAAAACCATTGTTGAATGTTCGACTTCACTCTTCTTCTATTATTATAAAATTCTTGCTTTACATAGTCACTGACCACCACCATTGTACAAGCCACAAATTTCCAATCACGTAAATCACTACTCGCTCTAGGCCACTACCTATATGAACTTTGTAGGCCACCACTTGCAGGAAGCCACCACTCCCTTGACTTTGAAGGCCACCACTCATTTAATCTATTTTCAGACTATGGCCCATGAATACAATAAAATCATCAATAATTGAATCAAACACCTAAAATACAATACTCTCCCACGCAATCAATCTTTTCAATACAAACTCAACCAAAAAATCATGCAAACATCATCTACACATGATAACAAAAGCTTACAAATATGTCCATGGAAACATAACTGAATACAAACTCTACAATATACTCAACATCTCTCTAACAATATACTCATCAAAACCAATAACCCAATAAAACATATAACATGAAACTCAACCATCACTACATAATCTAGAAGCCAAACAAATCATATACACAGATGCTACAACAATGAACTGTCCAATATAACCACGACAACACAAATATATCAGCAATATAAAAATTAATCTGAATTCTTTGTAGTAACAACCACGTCAATATCTCTCCTCTCCATATCAGCAACTACTGGCAACAATTAAATCTGCAAAATAAATCATGTTAGACATATATATGTGCTACAACTCCGTAATCCTCTGACAAAAGCTCCAAATCTGATCTCTAATCTATACACTATATTTTCATTCCTATATCTTACTCTTTCATACTCTCTAACCCGTGATATTTCACACTCTGGCCTTTTTATCAATGATGAAATATGAAATCAATAGGAAGCAGTAATCCTCATTATCTTTGACTTGATCACCTTTTAGAGTGTGGAGAAAAATTCCTCTAACTATCTAACCAAATACGATGAGAAAAAACCATATTAAATGCCCCTGAAATTGACTATATTGTGCATATAATTCAGAAAATACACTCTCGAGGTAGTAATAAACCTTCTCAATTTGGGAAGTCCATTATAATGCATGTGATAAGCCTACTAAGGTGAGTTACAATGCCAATGTCCTCTTATGAATTGCGTTACTCTATTTCTCTACCAAAATATCTTGTGAAATTCTTCAACACTTTCAAAATACCAACACCCCCTTTAAGAATCTCTAAAATCTATAGTTCCTTTGCAAACCTTAGAAACATCATCATGAGATTCTAATCATCATGAAAATTCCTCCAAAGATATTGACATAACTTCCAACAAAAACTCCTCAAACTGATTAAATCCTTAGGTATACATCCTAGGTTGACATCAATGCCAACACCACGAGGCCAACATGCCAAACAAGACCTACCACACCCCAAGAGGATTTGGGAGAGAAGCTTAAAAATAATGGCACTTTCTGTGTTGTTTGTTTGAGCGAGTTTGTGATGGATGAGAAGGTCATGCTGCTCACCAATTGTTGTCACGTTTACCATGAAATTTGTTTGACTAAATGGCTTGATTTACCCCAGAATAGTTTCCCTCTTTGTAGATCTCCCATAACCACATATTGAAAGAAAGAAAGAAAAAAGAGCCATGGTATATTAGTGATAGTGATCCATGTTGGCGTACTGTGTTTGTATTGAATTAATGCAGTTTTTGTTACTAGTTTTTAGTTTACAAGTATTTCCACACCATTTTCTACTTGTAATGAGAGTCTATATCAGCTGGTCCAAGTTTGATTTCTATTTTTTTGGGACTCACGCTTTGTAAAATATCCATTCATGGAAATTCCCCAGGGTCCCCTCCAACATTTTCCTCCCCACAACTAACCGAAACTTGAGAGGTCAAAAGCATATGAGTCAACTTAATGATGCAGGTTCCAATTTACTTTGGATGAAAATATTTTGAATGTAAAAGTTATCTTTAAATAAAATATGCACAATCCACAATGTTGATGGAAAATGAGATCTAAAAGATATGGAAAAAATTAAATTATTTGCTCTTTTTTCATTTTGTTTTTCACTTACTTTTCACAATACTTAGGTTAAAATGAAAAATCATGTTGCACTTACACAAATTGTTCAGGTTAGAATTGTGCACATACTTTTCACCATATTTAGTTAAAATGAACAATCATGTTGCACTTGAATGGTTCAGGTTAGAATTGTGGATGATGAATTTTTGGTCAAGTGATGTAGGATGAAAAATAGTCGGTAAACAAAGAAATATACATGAAGTACACATTATTCTCCGTAATTGTACATGGTTAACTAGTTGATATGTCATGTCACATTGATGTTAGAGGATGAAAATTAGTTGGTTAATAAAGTGTCAATCATAGTTTTACCAATTAAATAAATTTAGGAACCATCGTTAACATGTAATTTTAATATGTTTCATTTTTAATATAGACATGTGAAAGAAGGAAGAGGGGATTTTGTAGAAATTATCGTTTGCTATAATAACTCATTTGACTTATTAGTATATATGTTTCTATATTTAAATTGTATATGTGAAAGAAAAGATATATTATGCAAATTATTATTAGTTAATGGTTTATTTAGTTATTATAATTTAAAATAAATTTTAAAATACAGATAATCGTATTTCAAAAAAAAATAAAATTAATTGATTTAAAAAAAGAATTTATATGTCTAGAACTTTTAATTTATTATTGGCATTCATATAAGCAACTCAAGCTCTTATTACCAACAATTTAACTGGTTCTTAGCTCAACTATCAACTTCTAGCTCATTTCTTCATTTATTTCTAACATTTTCCTTTAATAGAGATATGATATTTCTACGATGATCAACATATCTCTATATATAGCAAACTTTTCTTTACTCAAAGGTTTAATGAGTATATAAGTTATAGTTTTTATTTGTGTCACAATACATCAATTTGTTTATTTTTTAATTAACTATTTTTCTTAAATTATGTTGTTAAGTTTCAACTTGTTTTGAGCTTGCATGATAAATTGGAATCTCTGCCAATTTCATTGATCCTTGTTTAGTGCATTTATAAGCACTCATTGTCTCTCTCTCCCTCATTTATTTAGGAATGTGTCTTGGCCAAATTTCTTCATAGGTAGGACTTCACAATGTTTGTACTCCTTTTCAGCAGAGGATAAGATGATAAAGAAACAATAGGTTGCTTCTTGTTGTTCCAAGACATAATCCTAGATCCTATAATGAATACATATTTAGCGGTTGAATTTGTATCCTTTGGATCACCTACCTAATCATAATTTACAACATGTCAACTCAACATATAAAATATTAGTGTATTCAATACCAAAATAAAAAGATGTTTTTAGGTTTTGATTTTTTTTCTAGGTTGTTTTCCAATGGCTTTCATGTGGCTTAGTGATGAATTTACTAAGTATATTGACTTAGTATGAAATATCTGGTTTTGATTATTAATTAATTTAACTTCCCACCAACTATGAATACAAAGTACCATTCATTTATTTTGTACCATCTACAATGTGAATAATAGCATTGTTTTTCTAATGGGGTAGAGACCTATTTACACTCATTCATATTGGACATATCGATAAGTTCCTTGGACACATTCAATCAAAGTCTTATCATTTTCTCTCCATACCTCAATGTGTAAAGAGTAATTTATTTGTCAAGGATCTCTCATTTTATATTCCTATGATATTTGTCTTTTGATTTCATTAATAAAGCCTGCAACATTCCTTGTTATGATGAAATCATCTACACATATAATGAAATCAAAACAACATTCGCATCTCATTTCTCTTTATGTAATGATTTAGGTCACTCTAATTTTTGATGAATCCTTTTTGAAATAAAAAATTAATTTTCAAATCCGTGATCTTAGAGCCTATTTGCGACCATATAGTTTTTTCAATAACCCACCTACAAGTTTTTCTTGTACCTACTCTACAAAACCTCGTTGTTCAACTGATCCAGATTTATGCAGGAACGCAACAGAGTAAACATATAACCATAAATATAGAGATGCAGCGGAAATAACACTTCATCTCATTAATATCAAAGAACTGAAATTTGTTTACAGACAGAATGGAATAAAACTAGCTAGGGCGCTGGTAGCTATCTCTGAGAAGAGATGTGGCGGCTACAGGCCTCTGAACTGAGTTACAATGAGGATCGAGGGCCTATTTATTATTGAAAAACAATGGAGAACCATAAACATCCAAAAACCTAACCCCTAGGAGATGAAGCACCAAAACTATGGGCCCCGTTTGGGTAAATTGGTGTTTCAACTTCCCAGGGATGTAACTTTGGCCTACTATCTCCGTTGACGCACATGATACATCATTAGAAAGCTCTGTCCGAGGACCACAACTTTCGGGATGAATTTCATTCCATGAAATTCGTTGGTTAAACGATGCCCAAAAAACGTCGTTTAGGGCCTCAAAACGGCTCCGGAAGTTCAGGACCCGAAAAACTGCTAAAAATAGTAAGTTATGCCGAAACTGAGAAACTGAAAGAGACAATGGTGGGGGCCCAAGTGGAATAGGCGGGTGGCCACCAATATCCACCTGGATCATCAACAAGATAGCCTTCTTATCTTAATCAAACATTCATAAATACTATCTTAACATCCATCTCACATAAGTTCCCATCATGCTTAGTAATAAGTCAAATCATAAGTCTAACAATGTTCATTTTACCTACATGTGAAAATGTGTCCTCATAATCTATTCCTTTATTTTGTGAATAAGCATTTGAAACCAATATAGTTTCAAAGTTGACTATAATAAAAATTGAATGTAGACTTGAACAACCATTTTGATCCTATAATAGATTTACTTTCAAGAAATTTATTTTATTTCCTAGTATCAATTTTCACAGTAGAAACATATTCCTCTTACGTCATATTCATTTATTCCCTATGATCCTTAGCTTTCTCAAAATTTAGAGGTTAATCAATACCCATAACTTGAAAAATTAATGTATAATCTTTAATGATAAGTGTCTTCATTTACATTGTTGATCACCTTAGTAACTATTTATTTGTTCAAGTAGTTCAAGTATTTCTTGGTGTACTCCCATTAGTAGCTTCAATGCTACTTTAATTTTCAATATCATCCCGTTGATATTTAATCATGTTCAATGCCTTGATTAGGAATTTTCCATAAACCTTGGTTATGTTTTTTTTTCATATAATTTTCATGCTCATGAAATATAACATCTTTACTTTTAAATACCTTATGATTGTTTGGATTATACATCTATTAACTTTATGTTTACCACAGTCCAAAAAAAGTACATTTAACTGACTTAACATAACATTTCCTTTCATATTTTTTGGAATATGGAAATGAACATCATGTTTATGTGCACAAAAAGCTTCATAAAGCATTATATGCTCTAAAAACGTAAATGGAATTCTTCTCTTATATAATCATAATTGTATTTACAACTTCAACACAAAAACTATTAGGGATGAGCATGCTTAGCAACTCAACTATGACTTTCTTCTTCCTCTCAACCCCACCATTCCATTATGGGGTACGTGGAACACTCCACTTATTTTTGAATTAATCTTTTTTTCAACACTTCAAGAATTCCCTTGAAGTATATTTCCTCCTTAATTTGATCTAACAATCTTGATATGCTTACCTAGATATTTTTCAACCATATTTCTATACTTTTTGAAATATTCGGAAATGCTACTTTTAATTCTTATGAAATGGACCCATGTGAAAGTAATTCTACTGTCAATGAACATGAGAAAATAGGATTTTTACCTAAGTGGTTAAGTTTTCGTTGTGCCCTACACATTATTTTGTACTAATTTAAGGAGACCTTTTTTCTTTCTATTTGTCTTTATATTTGACTATAGGAAAAGAGGAAAATTTATATATATTTCTTCAATATACTATTGTAATTGTTCATATATTTATAATTTTTAATTGGAATCTTATCAATCTCATAAAAATAAAAATTTGTATTTTATTTTTACTTGCATAAATTTTTGGAATAAAATGTACATCTAAAATAAAAATATTATAAATATGTTCAATTTAAATAAATCTCTTAGTCTCTTCATTGATCTCATAGATATAAACGTAAATGATTTCCTTTATATAGTCGAATTAGTTACAGAAGATGAGATAAACTAGTCCTTTAAGACATTGCTTGACAAGAATAGTTCACTTGCATGATACATGGTGAGCATTTGGGTATGATCACTTTGAAGAATAAGGAGACCCTTGGTGAAACAATTCGACCAGGAACACTTTGAAAAAAATTGAATAATTTTATGATATAATATAATATTATAATAATAATAAGATTTAAATGCTTAAGAAGATAGCCCATAAAGTTGCTTCAGTGACCATTAACTAGAATTTGCACCAAAAGGGTGCAAAGACATGTTGATAGAACTGTAGATGAACATAGAGTGACAATGAGGTAGTGCTACAAAAAACAAGGATGTGGACATGGAAGGAAAGAGGAATAAAGAGACTAAAGTATTGGAATAATCCAAAATCTACCATCGATATAATAATGACAAAAATCTACCATTGATATAAAAATTCCTAATATTTCAATTGTTTTTTGTGAAATATTTCAAGGTGTTTCCAGCTTTTATCATTAGATATAATACATAACCCTCATTCCATGAATTTCACTTGTACATATTTAAATTTCAGATTATGGAATATTCTAGAAATAAAATGAACATGGTTTTGGAGTATTCCAAAAATAAAATGGATATGAGTGAAATCAACCATTTTACTATCTAATTCTGAAATAAAAAATCCACTTGACCCACCTCAATGCATGGCTCAACCTCAAATTCTTATTATCTTAGAAAGTATTCTTGAGAGTTTTCATCCATTTTAAAGTGTTGCAATGTTTGATAATTCTAGAGGTTTCATCTTATAGCTCAACCTAACTTTTATTATGGATGCAATTTTAAACATACAAGAATGTTTAGAATCCTCATACAAGATGCTTTTAACATTACATAGTCCACCTTTAAATTGAATAATCTTTGATAGTCCCTTCTTGTCAACCAAAGAGCCAACTCATCAAGTGGTCAATTCTCTATATGCATAAAATTAAATATATTTAAAACGATTCTAACAGAGCACGTGGTCAATGTGTTTTAAGACTTGATATTGGAATGATTGTGCTATCTTCTAAGTATTCTTTAGAGTCTATATCAATTTCAATCCATTCTTAGGTTTCATCCTTCTTGATATTTGCATCCATTTCAAAATTCTTTAGAAGTTATGTCCATTTGAGGCTTCATCATTTTTTATATTTGCATCCATTCCAAGGTGTTTGAAGTTTCATTATTTTTTAAAATTTACATCCATTTCGAGGTGTTTGAGGGTTGGTAGGTTTGATATTTCAAGGTGTTTTAGGTTTTACCATTCTTTCCTGGATATTTGTGTTTACTTAAGGGAGTTTCAAGGTCTCACCATTATTTAATGGATTTCACATCTATTTCAAGGTGTTTGAAGGTTGTATCTTTAGATACTATGGAGAAACTTCATCTCATGGCTCAAACTCTAATTAGGGACGCAAACATAAACTTTAAAAAATGCTTAGCATCCTCAAAGAAGATGGTTTTAGCAATACATCTTCCATAATCTCTAATAATTCCTTCCTGTCAAATAGAAAATAACTTTCAACAACATATACATAAGGTGTTAAATTTTAAGCTTTTTAGAGTGTTAAACTCCAACAATTCATCAGAAAATTTAAATCTTAACTATCAATAGCATTAAACTCCAATGAGAATACCATAGGGGATTTAATCATTGAATTTTCATTATAACATTCATGTTGCCACTAAAATTACATAGGTGGCACTCAATTAAACTCACTATTTACATTCAACACTTCCAAGTTACACTCAAGCTAACCTTGTGAGGGCTTTGCATTAGGGGTGAAGCTTGTGTGATAACGGTCCCCATAGGTTTAAATTTTTAATCTGTCTAATACAACTAGACTAACTTGTGTTGAGAAAACCAACTTTACTGACCTCCTCCTTGAATGAGATTGACAACCACTCGCCCTTATTTTATCAAGGTTTGCGCTTTGAAATTAAACTCAATGAAAAATGCTCATCCAATGGCTTACTAAAAAAGGAAAAATTCTTTGCAAGACCCAGTTCAAGCAACACAACATGTAAAATATTCTAGATTCCACTTGGTAAAAAAAAAATTAGAATACATCTGTTTCAAATTTTGACTAATTTTTCCTACGTAGAAAACTTTCTCTATGAAGTGTCATATGTTGAGTCACTTGAGATATATAACAATAAATAAATCTAATATAACGATTCACTACCCTTGATTGACCCATACATTATGGTTTGCATGTACTTATTCCTTAGAAAGGTGTTGGTTGACCCAACCATTATGGTTCTGCCTGTGCTTCTTCCTTTATATGATTATGGTTTTTGCAATAAAAAAAATTACCTTTTTTCTCATTTGAGAATTTCTAAATTTGAGTCTTAGATTTATTTTCATTACTCAAACCAAAAACTAAATTGATTGTTCCTTCAACTTCATTACTTCCTTTTGCCTTATTTTTTGTTTAAGTAATAGTATACTCACAACTCCCATTTTGATATTTTCCATTTGACTTCCAATAGAAACCATTAAGTTCTTGTACAATTTGGATAGGTTACTAAATGGAGCCATAGAAATATCTTCCTCAGATAGTTTTTGGCCAAGTGCACCGCGTTGATAAACTATTGACATGACATATTGTGTATGGGTAACTATCCCCTTCCATCCTCAGATGAAATAATTAAAAAAAAAAAGACTTCTTTGCTCCATTATTTGTATCAAACATGCTTCTCAACATGTCTCGTGAATCTTTTGCAGATTCTGCATCACTTCTATGGAGTAACCATGAGTCATCATGGTTCTATAAACATTATAAAAAAAAACTCTTGTCTCTTGTAATCTCTACATACTGGTAAACCTTTCTTGAGTTCAATGGTCTGGAGTAACATTGAAGACTCCCCTGATTTTTCTCTAGTTAATCATTTTCATCTCACGTTTTGAATACTAAAATTTTATCCCACAAATTTTTGTCATGTTCTCAAAAATATCAACACAATATACATATTCCAATTATATGCTTGGGTGAAATACTAATGTCAGAAAACTAACCTGGGAAGAGTACATAAAATATATAGATGAATAACATAATGTAAAACTAGAAATATGTTGCATTAACTCCTCTACTAAACTACAACTGTACATTTTTAACTGTTCCTCAACCAATGTGTTCGTTACAAAGAGTTACCTAACATAATAGAAATCATATGAGAGAATTCCCTTTTAGAAAGTCAATTTCGGTGGTGTCACCAATTTCAGTGGAATCACAACTGGGCACATTTGTAGTCTCATTTGAACAACCATTTGAAGCCCTATCACCACGATGAAGCTAAATGGCAGCCCAATAAGGTATTAAAGATTTTATTTTTTGATATATTCCAATTCAAGACAAAAGCTAGAGAAAATCGAATGAAAACATGTTGCAAGCTCATGGACTAAGCAAAAGGATTACAACAGCCTTCATTATCCCTTCCGCAGATGCTGGACGAAAGGTTAACATTTGTGAATGGGTTCCCATTTCAAAGCCAAGTGAAGATAACGAAAAATATTTAGGCCACATCCACAACAAATTATTCTTATACTTAACAACATACTAGTGCCAAACATATTAGATTGACGACTTGATAGTTTTTTTCTAGAAAATAGAAAAAAAACAACATTAGTGGTTGTCCATTGGCCCATGGTTGAATGGTAAGTAGGAAGCACATACTATGAGAAGGTCAAGGTTCAATGTTAGGTCCCTATATTACTAGTGTATTCCCTTATTATTGTTAGTGTAGCCCCCTTATTATTATTGTTGCACTCGTGTAGTCCCCATATTGTTATTATTGTGCCCATAAAAGCCCACTATTTTTATTGTTGTTCCCTTACATTATTATTGTTAGGTCAGCTAGGATTATATTGTGACCCCATGGACTCCTATATATAGAAAGGAGGTTTTGTCATTTGTATCATCGAAGAATTGTTCATTTATGTAATGTAAAGGAGGTTTTCCCCTTAAAGAGGTTGATTTCTAAGGCTTTGGTCTCTCTTTTCTTCTGTTTTGTAAGATGGTTTCTTAACATTTGGTATCAGACCTTTGGATTCTAGGGTTTCACTACTGCAAACATGCCATCATGGAATTTTACGCTATAAATTTTTTTATACGAAGGTTCAGAAGCTAAAAAAAAACTGATTTGAGCCGAAATCCTGAGGAATGTCATGTAAAAATTTCAAATCTTGGTGCGTAATATTTGCAGAGATATGATCTGTGGAAGTTGGGGTTTTGGAAAGCTCCAGAATTTCATCTCAAATAGGTGAACAAGGGAAAATCGTCATAACTTTTGTTTCAGGAATCATATTGGAATTCTGCAAAAAGTGGATGAAATTGCACGGACTTTAGTGTCTTGTGTATTGATGTTAGAGCTGAAGGTCGAAACCATGACATGTGGCACAACATACAATTGCACTCTACTGAACCATCCCGTAACTACATAATTGGGGAGATCGATAATAACTTGGTCTTGAAGAATCAAAATTAGGTCTCACCTGTGGCAACAAGACTAAGAGGGCTACTACAAGACCGAATTTCAAATATTGAGTATTTGAAATCACAAAGATAATTCAGGTTCAATATCGATCTCCTAAAAAGCAAGAAAAATGTATGTATTTGTTTTTTTAAATTGAATAATGTGTGTTTAAAAAAGTAGTTTGAAGTGATTCCTTGGGTATATTGAAGCATAGGTATAAGTATTGGATTCTATAATGCCTCCCAAAAATAATTCCACGCCCATTAATCCCTCAGAAATCTCTACTATGACGAATTAAGAGGAAGAATGCAACATGATGTATCAAAATTACAAGACCAAGTGCAAAAAATGTCGCTCTCACAAAAGGAAACCAAAAATGAATGGAAGCTAAAATGGATGGTTTAAAGAAAGGAATGGAAGCTAAGATAATTTATGTGGAAGCTAAGATGGATGGTTTGAAGAATGGCATGGAAGCTAAGATGAATGGCATGGAAGCTAAGATAGATGGTTTGAAGAATAACATGGAAGCTAAGATGAATGGAGTGGAAGCTAATATGGATGGTTTGAAGAATGGAATGGAATCCAGGATTGATGGTATAGAATAAAAACTAAAATCAGAAATGGAATATTTGAAGGAATATTTGACATAGTTTCTACAAACAATTATTCCTAATGGTGAAAATGTAGTAGAGGAAACTCATGATGAGAACAAAATAAATGTTAATCATGATTTCATAAACCATAACGTTGGATTGAAGACCCACCATATTCCAAAGATCGATATGAGGAAGTTTGATGGCAATGATCCTGTAACATAGATACTATAGATGGAGCAATATTTTGATCTCCATAATGTGAAAAACAAACAAAAGGTACATATTGAAACTTTATATTTAAAGAACAAAATACATTTCTATGGTATGTATGGCTTTTCTCTCATAAACAAATTGTCACTTGGTCAATTTTTATAGAGGAAATGATAGCACATTATGAGGATACAAAGAGCAACAACTTCTTTAGCCAACTGATAAATCTCAAACAAAAGGGTTCAATGGTGGAGCACATTGAGGATTTCCAAAAATTGAATATGGGTAACTAATATTCTAGAGGAACACAAGATTGATTTCTTCATAGTGAATTTAAAGGATAACATCTGACATGAGGTTCACCTTTGGGAACTTGATTCATTGGAGAAGGAATTCAAGTTGGAAAGAAAAATTCAAAGTAAAATTATGGCGACAAGGAAGCCTACCACTCACATATTTAAAGATGGAAGTGTTGCTACTCCTAGACTTCCACAAACTACATGGTTGACACGACAACAATTGGAAGAAAAATGAGCAAAAGGGATTTGTTACAATTGTGATAGAAAATACACTATAGGTCATAAGTGTTCTCAGAACAATTTATTTTACATATATTGTGAAGAGGAGGAAGAAAATGAACAAGAAACTTTAAAATAAGAGGATATACACCAACAACCAACCCTACATTCACTACCATGTTGTCTATAGGTTCAAAAATATTCCTTTCAAAGTTGTCATCCATGAAATTCAAGCCCAAAAATTTACAATTTTCTTCAGCTAGTAGTTTGGCTAATCCTTGACCTTTGATTAGTTTAGTAGGCTTTATCTCTAAATCAAATTCAAGAATTTTAGTGACCCACTTACTTATTTTTCCATCAATATCAGGCTAAACTAAGATATCTCTAACAGTAGATGAAGGTACATAAGCAATAACTTAAGCATGTAGAATATAAAGTCTAAAATATTTCAGAGCTTTCACTAATGAATAGGCATGCTTTTCCAACATTTCATACTTCAATTCTGAATCTCTAAGAGCTCTGTTGAAAAATGCTATGGGATTTTCCTTATTTTTTGAATATTTTTGTAACAAAACAATAGTAATAGTATCTTGGGAGACAAATGAGAAGATAAAGAAAGGCTTTGATTATTCAAGGCTTACCAGCTGTGGTGCTTCAACTATAGATTTTTTTATCAACTCAAATTAATTTCTGGATTCAATGGTCCATTTGAATTCTTTTTTCTTCTTCAACATGCAAGTAATATGTTTCACCACTTTAGAAAAAATTGGAATGAACCTTATTAAGAAATTTATCTTACCAAGGAAAGATTGAACCTCTTTCTTGGATCTTGGAATTGTTAAATCATGAATTGCAATCACTCTTTTAGGATTAATTTTCACTACATCTTTTGAAACTATGTGACCCAAAATCTTACCTTCCCTGAGAGAAAAATGAGACTTTCTTTGGATTTAATGATATACCATATTTTATGCATTTAGAAAATACTTGTCTTAAGTGATGAAGGTGTTCTTGATATGAAGTTGAATAAACAGTAATATCATCTAAATAGATGCCAAGAATTTTTCCTTTTATCCAATGAATGCAAAGTCCATAACACGCTAAAAAGTATCTCCGATATTCATAAGCCCAAATGGCATCTTTTCATACATGAATTTTCCCCGAGGAGTAGTGAATGTTGTCTTCTCTTGGTCTTCTGCCCAAACTGAAACTTGATTGTACCCGGAGAACCCATCTAACATGGAAATTATGTCTGAACCAATTACCTTTTGAATAATATGCTCCATCTTTGGCAATGGATAATTATGTTTCTTAGATCATTTGTTAATATTTTTGAAATATACACATATTATAACTTCAGTACTGGAACTAGATTAGCAACCCAATATGAGTATCTCAATGGAATGATGATATTGGCATCTCAAAGTTTCTTCACTTCCTTCTCCATCACTGGTAAAAGTAGTGGATTGATTTTTCTTATTTTCTTCCTGAATGGCTTAGTACCATCTTTCAATGGTATGATATACTCAATGATATATGTATCATATGTCTTAAGATCCTCATATTTTCAAGAAAAAAATCAACAAATTCGCAAAACAACTTGTGGTATTCAATATTTTTTTCTTCTGATAAATATTTTGACAACTTCACATACCTTGGTTCTTTTTTTGCGCCCAAATTGAAATCTTCCAATTATGCTTCTGTTTTATCCAATTTTGGTTTGACTGAGACATCATTGTGATCAAAGAACTTCTCAAGTGGTACTAACCCCTTGGGAATGTGATTGGTAGGCAGCTGAATGATAGGCTGATCAAGAATCATTTTTGCAGATTTTTGGTGTCTTGCAAATCAACACCATCCTTTATGAGATCTTCATCTTAATAAATGTTTAGAACAACAAAATCTTCAGTAGCTTCAATAAATCTTCTAATATCCTAATCATCTTCAAAAAATTTCCAATGCTTGACATTATCAGGAATGCTAGGTATGAACCCAACTTCCACTTCATATTTCAACTTTATAGGTTTTGGAATCTTGAATGAGCTAGTTGAAATAGAAAGTGAATCAACCAAAATATTACCTTATTTTGGAACAAAATAAATGTTAAAAGCTAGGAATGAGTCTTCTACAATACTCCATACTTCATTCCGGTAATCTATAAGTCTGGGATGCTTAGTTTGATAAATATTTATGATTTGTTGAATAATAAGTTCACCATCTCCAAAAAACAAAATTCTGAAATATTCACGTCCTTTGTTGTTTTTAAACCAATCAATAAAGCTTCATACTCAACCACATTGTTAGTTGCTTCAAATTCAAGTTTTAAAGAGAAATTTGAGCTCTCTTTCAAAGGAGAAATGAGAAATATTCCTGCACCAACTCCTTCTTTAGAACATGAGCTATCAAAATACATTTGGCATAGCTTAGAACCCTCATGACTGATTTTTTTTTTAATAGGCTTCAAAATCTGAATTTTTTTTTACAGATAGGACATCATTATCTATATGTCAAATTATTGAACCAACATCAGTTGTTCTAGCATAAATTGGGTGATTAGTGGGGTCTTTGTTGTCACTAATGATATATGCCAGATGAGCTTCTCTATAAAGTCTTCTTTGTTCTCCTCCAAAAACAGGGATAGTAGCATAAGTGAGATCCATTTGCAAAGTTCCTCCCAACCTTCTAATCCATGTCCTAGAAAGTAACATGCCAAACCTACGAGGAATGTCACCCACGCCAATATCCATCACCATCCCTCTCATGGGTAACTAAAAAAGGATTACTGCAATATCTTTGATGACACCTAGGCATTGAACTTTCCGGGAATCAAAGGAGTAGAGATATTGGTATTTTATAGTTACTTCAAGACCTAGTTCATCCATTACTATCTTGGTCATTAAATTATGTGAGGCACAAGAGTCCATAAGGGAATTTTGCAAGATCTTATCATGAATATTCAGATATAGATAGTAGGGAGGGGTAGAGTTATCTCTATCTTCTACAAATGGACCCAAAATAATAGTGGGCTTGTCATCTTGAAGGTTGACAAAATCAGAAGCTACTTCGGTAGGTGGAGGTTGAAGAGCTTTCATAAAGGTCTTTTTGAAATCATCATTTTTTATGAGCTCTAAAAGAGGAACAATAATATTAATCTTTTGTATTTAATTCTCAAAATTGAAAACAGGGGGCAGTTTGTGAACAATTTTTACCTCAAGTGAAGGAGAATTAACTGCTACCAAAATTTCTGGTCTGCTTGTTTCAACAACTTTTTTTTCTAATGGAATTTTAATTGTGTCCTTATTTTTCTTTAGTTGTGCAAGAGGCTTTGGATTATCATCAATATTATTTTTTCTGATATTATATATTCTTTTATGATCAGCTGCAATCATGGAATGATCAGGAACCAATTCATTATTCTGAGTATATGACATGAAATACTCATACTCTACTTGTGTAAGATGGATCAACCCTTCTTTATCTCTCGAACAGTTGATATCAACAAATTTTTCCAACCTTTCAGTTTCTTCTTCATCTTCAAATATAGCATTATGAAAAGGAGGTTGCACTTTTTGATCATAAAATCCTCTCCTTTATCGCTCCAAAATTTGAGCAGAAATAGATCTTCTAAATTGCTGCCTATTTGGTTGATCAAATGAAACATTTCTAGTAGTAGTTCGTCTTGCTTCCATCTTGATCTTGGACATCTCAGTAGTCAATGACTTGAGCATCTTGGTCAGCTCATCTAACTTAGGATCTATGTCTAAAGTTCTTGAAGTTGAAACTTCAACTTTTTTCTTTCTTTTTTCTCTTTCAATCCCTCCTTTGAGTCTATCAGCTGCTGACACATTATATTCTACCTCCAGTGCATTGTTCTGCATTTGTGCTAGTGTTTTATATCTTCTTTCTATGAATAATAAGCAAAAATCAGGATCAAAGGCACCAACATAAGTGATTTTGGCTGAATCTTCAGTAGGCTTGATTTCAATAGGTATTTTTCTATACATCTTATTGAATCTCTTAGAAAAAACAGAAATTGATTCTCCTTTTATTTTTATTGCACCAAATTCAGTGATATCATACATAAAATATTTCTTATCACCCCATTTCCTTAAACATGTATCATCTAGGGTTTCAATTCCAGTGATGCTATCAGTTGTCAAAGATCTGAACCATTTTCTTACATCACCCTTAATACTCTGAACAAAAACTCTCATCTAGACATCTTCATGCTCAATATTCAGATTGTCAGCATAAGCATAAAAATCAACAATGTGTTTTTCAACTATTACTTATCCCTCACCACCAAACTTAGGCATGTACTTGAGATAATCTCGTTCAGGTAACGCATTCATAGGCTGAGGTAAAACCAAAGCATCATACCTTGCAGCAATAATTGCATCCATTCAGTTAGGGGGTGGTTTTGGACTTGCCATGGTGTGAGTTGTTGGGATTTGTGAAATAAAAATTGGTGGATTGTGAACAACAGATGATGAAGCACCAACTTATGATGTAGTTATTGTTTGTTCATTGGAAAACAAGGGAGGTACAATATTTTCTGCAAAATCAGGGGATAAAGTTTGCAGGACTTCTTTAGGGGCAACAAATGGAAGAAGATTGATTGCTGGTATTTATTCTAGGAAATTTTCCTATCCTAAATCAGTCACACAACTATGATGATGGCTCTTTACAAAATATTTGTTTATCCAAAGTAAACAACATTCAAAAAATATATTGCATGTATAAAGTATTCCACAAATTCTTATTAAATCTTCACTGACATGTTCTATATCACACATATAATTTTCACAAACCTGAAAGTAGATAATTTACTATTAAATCCTTTAACAATTTCTTACTGACACCTTACTAGTTGCTACAATTCATATTTTAGAAGAAATTAACAAAGAAAGAAGACACACCATACATTAGATGTTCCTTGAGTCAAAAAGTCATCCAGCATGAAGTAAAAAATGAGTTTTTTTATTATATTCAGTCTTCAGGTAGACCAACATCCAACCTGGAAATGGTGTTTACAAATGGTATATATAGAAAGAGTGGCACCGACTCCATCTCTTCTAAAAGAAGGAAGCATTACTCCTAACATTACATAGGTGTCAAAAGACATTACATCTATATCCCATAGAAATCTAATTGAAAGGACATATGTAGAAGAAAGAAGAGAATAAATCTGGGTTGAAATGTTGAGTGTGCTATCATGCTGCCCCTTTTTCTGTTTATGTCTCCTTGTCTTTGGTCTTTAAATAACCATGTATCTCCATTTAATAAGACCTCCAACAACCTCATAACAACCTTTCACCATCACTTGTTATATCCATTTGGTTATGGGTTCTTATCCTTTCTTAATTGGCTTGGAAAATTTGGTGATAGGTGTCAAAATTGAGTTCAAACAGACGCTACCGAAAATTCCTGTAAAAAATTGTAACTGCACAAAAACTGGAATGCTACCAAAATTTCTGGTAGTGCTCAATTTATTTTTCAAAAAAACATAGAAAATGATGAAAATCCTATGCAGAATTATATTCCTTGACATCTAAACTATTGTTGAAAATTGTGATTTATAAGCAAAAAGGTATTTGTAACTAAAAAAACCTTTTTACCTTCCTTCTATGTGGGTTGAACTTCAATAAGCTTATCCAATTTTGTTTTACTGTCAGCAGCTGATATGGATCTAGTTTTTCTTGTGGCTACTTCCTTGACAATGGCTTTCTCCTCCTTAGAACCCTTTTGTATATTTCTTCTTTTTGAGGGCTCTAAGTGCTACTCTAAAGGGGTTTTGTTTTAGTTGTTATTCATCAATTTTTCTGTCTTTGACCCTTCAGATTTACCTTCAATATCAGTGACCTCTATAATTAAGCTTTGAATGTGTAGAGCATTGGACTTAAGCCTAAAATTGTTGTTTTCTTTAGTATGCCTCTTTCTGGTACTAGCAATAGGTTTGGCTTCTTATTTCTTCTTCTTACTACTGATGTCATTTCTAGCATCCTTGAGGATTTCTTCATCTAATTTTTTAGGCTAATACTCTTTCTGCATCTTCTACTAAATATGTGCTTTCATAATTTCTGGTAGAATCTGCTCTTTTGATTTATCTACAGTTGTAGACCTTCCTCTTTAGGCTCTAGTGTAGACATTAGGAAAATGAGTAACTGGGGGCACCACTTTCATAGATTTGGGTTTACTTGCTAAGGAACTCTCTCCTTTTCCCAACTTTCTCTTAGCCTTGAATGAAGAAACCTTTTATTTCTTTTCCTTGGCCTTCTTATGGATATTTTATTTTTTTACCTTTCTCTTTGTTCTTATTTTTGCAGGCTGAGGGTGTGGTTGTGAAACTGGAGGTGTAGGTGCAGGTTGGCCTGCCCTGTAAAACAAAAGTGATCCCAAGTTTGATTTATCTTCCCTAACTCTTCTTCAACTAGAACCTTGATTAGAGCTTGATGATACAAGTCGTAAACTGAGACAACAGTGTGATTTTAGACCCTTGCTGACATCTTTGTCAGAATATTCAGCAAGAAGTATGGAAGATTTAAGCTATTCATACCTCCAACATGGAAAAGAAACCTTATGTGATAGAGGGACACAACTGTATGCCTCCTTTAAAAAGTGAGGTATATCTTGATAAGTTTAACATCTTCTGTCTAGTATTCTTTAGATAGCTGCTTAGAATTCCCTTGGCCCAATTTGGATCTCTGTGTGCATCCTTGAGGAAACTATTGAGGTCTCCTCCTATAATAATCTGACCTTTAAAACACCTCTCTCCTTCCTATGGAAGGTTAAATTATTCAGCAATAGATTCTTCCGAAACCTGCAATGTAAGGCCATAAATTGTGGCTTCTTGTCCATCGAAATAGTTTACAAACTATTGAGCTACTCCTGAGTGGGAGCTCCCTAACCTGATGCATAGAGAATACCACCCTACCTGGATAAACAAGCTTATTACCCTCGAATTTGCATCCACTAGGTCTGCACCCTGTGTCTCAATTTGATCTATTTTCCAACTTGTTTTAGTCATCTTCAAATATTAATGACTCTGTCTCTTGAAAATAATTGGTGACAGAGTTGGAGGAGTTTCACCTTACAAGTGTTTCTTGTATTATCCTTTGAAATCTTGTCTAAAATTGAGACTCCTCCTCTAACTACAACTCTAAGCAATTCGATCTCCAACAGCTAAACTCTCAAATGATTATGCTCCTGCTTTTTCGGTGGTTTTAAAATAGAAACTATGGTTCATCACCCCATACAAATCGACTTTCATTATGAAAAATATTCCCCACCATGGTGTGCATCATGTGATAGCCATTCTTAACTTCAGTTTGCTACGTATCTTCATATGGAAAGCTCGAGATGGCTTGAGACAAGCGGATATGTGACTAATAGTCACCTTCAATGTCTTACTGTTTATTGGCTGATATTTCCGAAAGCATTGTTGTGCGACCAACCAAACGATCATTGTGTTAAGTTTGATGACCACAATCTCCTCCATTCGTAAAACAAGTACTTTGACATAAGATTAACTGACTTGGGGTGACAGAAAAGACGAGATTAATGGTTAAGTGTATTATTGCGGGTTGACACATAAGCATTAATGTATACCATGACATGAATTCAACTAAATTGACCGCATACAACACCTATCATGAGATATGAAATATTAAAAAAAAAAAATTGAAATGTATTTACACTACAACACGTGGCTTGACAAAAGTGAATGTGCTTTTTCTATTTTTTTTTTAAAACAGAGTATGCTTCTGGAATTTCCGAAAACATCAGAATAAAAGGAAAAAAATACAGAAACATGAATATAATAGAATGTCTGAAAATACTAAAACAGGTGCTTCCAAAAATTCTGGGCGACCAATTTGTTTTGGAAATTTTAAAAGTCTAATCCTTAAAACAAAAAATTTAAAATGGACTCATGACTTAGCAAAGAACTATGCTAACACTTTGGGTCAGTGTTAGAAGATTTGAAGCATCACCTCTACTCTACACCAATGCTCACATTACCATACTTGCAACAACCATTTGATATCAAGAGAGATGCCTCTAACTATGCTATTGGGGCAATTCTTACTTAGCAGGGGCATCTAATGGCATATCACTGTGGGACACTTTCAAACATAGTTTGGAAGTATCCCAACTATGACAAAGAGATGTATTCCATTGTACAAGCCTGCTGACAATGGAAAAATTACATTTTTTGGGAAGGAAACAGTCATCCACACATATCATCGACCCCTGCAGATCATATAGACACAAGGGAAGTTGTAAAATGATCATCATCATAAATGGTACACATACCTGCAACAGTTCCATTTGAACATCAAGTACAATAAGGGAAACACCAATATTGTTATAATCTACCTCATCTAACCATTGATTGTGGTGCTAAGAACTGTGCTTGACTCTTGTGGGGATGAGAATTTAGGTTGGTCACATCTCTACAAAATCAATCCAGAATTCAGTAACACATATCAGACGCTCTTGGAAGGGAAGAAAGTTCCATATTTTCACCTCCGGAATGCACTATTGTGCCATCTGGGACACCTCTGTGTTCCTTCAAACGAGCATGCCAAGATGATTTGGGAAGTGCACTACTGTTGGGTCGCTGGACATTTCAGGGTTGAGAAAACAGTGTGAGTACTGCAGAAGTATTTCTATTGGCCGAAGCTTCGATAGGATGACGGGAAGTAAATCAGATCCTCCACTTCCTGTGACATTTCTAAACTGAACATCAAGAAGAAAGGTCTATATAATCCACTGCCTAGCCTTAGTCAAACTTGGTAATCCATCTCGATGGATTGCATGTCGGGCCTTCCTTTCTACCAAGAACAACAATGACTGCATTTTTTTGCTCGTCAATAGATTCTCTAAGATGGCCAATATGGCGATCTGCAAGAGGAATATCACAGTAGAAGCCATTGCTAAACTCTTCTTTGAACCAGTGTGGGTACACTTTGGGATCCCATAGTCCATTATCTCAGATCGGGATAACATATTCCTAAGTACATTTTGGTCAAGTCTTTGGTCAATGCTGGACACCAAGCTCACTAAGTCAATATCTTTCCACCCCTAAACTGATGGCGAAAGAGAGGTCGTCAACATGATTATTGTACACATTACGTGCATGTGAAAATAAAATAGTCCACACACTTGGGATGAAAGCCTCCCCTATGTCCAGCACAACTATAACCATGCTCTCCACAACTCAAATTCCCACAACCCCTTTCATGTGGGCTTGGGATTCCAACCACTATGTCTCATTGATGTGGCCATACCCTTTCTAGCTACTGAGGCAGATCTGTCTCATGTCTAGTCCAAAGCTGACATGGAGAAAAAATTCATTGAGCACATTCAACAGATACACTAATAGGGCCATGGAATATTTTATAAATCCAATGCTAAGTACAAGTAGAGTCATTATCAACATCGAGTGCCACACAAGTTCTAGGTGGGTGACAAAGTTTGGCTACATTTGCAAAAGGAGCACCTCACTGGACCCCATGGAAAGATTTTCCCACTCCAATATCGACCGTACACCATCACCAAGGTTTTATGGGAAAATGCCTTCGAGCTTAGTATTCTACCATTTCTTGTTTTGCACCCAGTGTTTAATTTGGACTGCCTTTGGCCCTACTTTCCACCATTAATGGACACATCATACATTGCATAAAAACTCACACCAAAAAAGTTAAACCTTGACTGCATGGAAAATGCCACAACTGATCGGATCATGGAAACATAGATCAATAACAATTGCACATAGAATATCTAGCTCTAATGGGTTTTCAAAGCTAGAAAACTCCTACACTAAGGCAAGTGGTGGCTCACCAAAGACCAAGTTCAGCAGAAGTTTCCTCATCTCATGGAGGAACTCAACGTAATGGGTACCATTGCTTCCTAAGGGGGGAGGACTAATCTAGGTGGATATTGGTGGCCATGAAACTATTCCACTTGGACCCTCACCATTTTTTCTTTCAGTTTTTCAGTTCCCTTAATTGTACCACAATTTACTATTTTTAGCAGTTTTTCGGGTCTTGAAACTTCATAACCGTTTTGAGGCCCTAAACGACGTTTTTTGTGAAATTAGGGGCCAACATGTGTCTTCAACCGCTATTTCCTTCTTGAAATTTGTATTCCTCGGATAAATATTTCTAACGAGGTATTATGCACATCAAACATAGATCGTATTCCAAAGTCACGACCCACCAATTTACCCAAACAGGGCTTATAGTTTTAGCGCTTCATCTCCTAGGGTTAGGTTTTTGGATGTTTAGGGTTTTCCATTGTTTCTCAATAATTATAGGCCTTCAAGCCTCATTATAACACATTTTAGAGGAATTTAGCTGCCACATCTCTTCTTAGAGATAAGCTACCATCGCCCGAGCTAGTTTATTTCCATTTTTTCTGTAAGCATATTTCAGTTATTTGTTATTAATGAAATCAAGTTTTATTTCTGCTGCATCTCTGCATTTATGTTTATTTCTGTATTTTATTGTGTTCCTACATAAATCTGAATCACTCAATGTACTTGACATGACATTTTTTGTGGGTTGGTTGTGTAACCCTAGCATGAGAACATGTATGAAGGAGAGAGATATTTGGAATATTGTTTGTTAGCCATGTAAAGTGTTAATTTTCACTTAGGGCTATATTTTTCTTTCCTTTTCTAATTTCATTTCAACATTTTAATGTTAAATTCACCCCAGATCAGCTTCACATTTTTATTCAGCATCATATGCAATTATATAGAAAGAACAACATCATCATCAATGCAGTGAAACATAAAGGAACAATACAAGAAAATCATTCACATTTAGAGACACTAGGATTCATTAGCGATCAAGGAAAAACCGACTATGGGGAAAAACCTTTCAAATTCTTCTTTTCATTAGATTGTCATTAAATGATTCAACAAAAGAGAGTACAATGATCCATATATTCATCCATAAAAATATCTAGTAACATCAAGTAAACAATATTCATGAAATGAACCTAGCAATTCTAATACTGAAAACCCTAATTCAGGGGCATGTAATCAAATTTCATTGTTTTTAATCAATTTCCGAACCCTGCGGTCAACGAGCACAATATGTAGTCAACTGAAAAACCAAACCCTAGGTCACAACCACACATATGACGTGATGTGTGTGCGGATGAAAGGATTTAACCACATCGATGAGCCAACCTGCGTGAGGTTTTAGTTGAGACTTCTCCATCACATGCCTGTGGTAGAGACCCAAAATCATGAAACAGAGATGTGAGATTTAGACCCTGCAATTTCACCTTCATGCGAACCCATTCCTTCGCGGACCTGCCTCAAACCTGTGTGAGCGAAAGAAAAAAAAGAGAATAGAATAAAATGATCGAATATGATGTCCAAATGAGGTTTAGGTCACTTGTATTAATAGCCTTCCAAGGGTGTCCAATTTTCTTTGGGCCGACCTGATCAAATATGACCATGTGGGATTTAATTCAAAAATTCACTTTCCCTTGTCCGAATTGAGCACCTCAATAGTTAAAATTAGTCCTCTTGAAAATAGGAATATCCTCCCATGGTTGGAATTTATCACTGAGATTCCAAATTAAAACTCCCTCTTAGCTAGGGAGAAATTCCAACTACATCGTGTAATCATCATAAGTATCATGTCATCAAATCATATCCTGTCTCAAGTATCCCGTCATCAAATGTCACCACTGCCCATCTCGTTTCATATTTTCTTATTCATGCTCATATATTGAGTGTTACCTCTCATATGCTGAACATTATTGAATATAAAAGAAGAAGAATTTGACATCAGAGGGGAGCCTAAGCTACCACCTTATATTACGTTGGAGAGCACAATCTGTTAGGTCCCTATATTACTAGTGTATTCCCTTGTTGTTTTTAGTGTATACCCCTTAATATTATTTTTGTACCCCTGTAGTCCCCAAATTGTTATTATTGTGCCCCATAAAATCCCACTATTGTTATTATTCTGCCCTTACATTATTGTTGTTAGGTCGGCTAGGATTATATTGTGACCCCATGGACTCCTATATATAGAAAGGAGGTTTTTTCATATGTATCACCCAATAATTTTTCATTTATGTAACATAAAGGATGTTTCCCCCTCGAAGAGGATGATTTCTAAGTCAGTGATCTCTCTTTGATTATATTTTGTGAGCTGGTTTCATAACATTTGGTATCAGAGCTTTGGATTCTAGGTTTTCGCTGCTTCAAACAGGTCATCGTGGTATTTTATCTATAGAATTTTTATATGAAGGTCCAAAAGCTAAAATAAAAACCCATTTGCGAAGAAATCCCGAGGCACTTCGTGTAAAAAATTTAGATCTTTGTTCGTAATATTTTTGGAGATATGATCTGTGGCAGTTAGAATTTTTGTAAGCTCCTGAATTTCATCTCAAAGAGGTGACCTTGGGAAACTCATCATAACTCTCTCTCTTTGAGCATCAGATTGGAATTATCTAAAAAGTGGCTGAAATTACATGGATTTTAGTTTCCTATGTATCAATTTGAGAGCCGAAGGAGGAAATAGTGACACGTGGCATGTCGTACAAGTTCTCTCTACTGAACTAGTCCAAAATTAGGTCATTGTGGGAGTTTGAGCATATCTTTGTCCTGAAGAATCCAAATCAGGTCGAACCCATGCATTGGAAAGAAGATTTAGAGGGACACTGAAGGACCAAAGATTAAATCTTGGCAATCCGAAATTACAGAGATACATCAGTTTTAATATCGAGCTCCTCAAAAGCAAGAAAAAGGTGTGTATTTTTCTAAAAATTGCATAAGTCTTGTTTGAAAAATCAGTTTGAAGTGATTCCAAGGGCATATTGAAGCATATATATTAGTATTGGGTTCTAAAATACCCCTAAAAATAATTCAACCCATTAAGCCCTCATAAGGCTCTACTATGACCCATGAAGAGGAAGAAGTGCAACATGATATATCACAATTACCATATCAAGTGCAACAAATTTTTCTCTCGCAAAGAGTAACAAAAAATGAAATGGAAGCTAATATGGATGGTTTGAAGAAAGGCGTGGAAGCTAAAATGGATTGTTTGAAGAAAGGCATGGAAGCTAAGATGGATGGTTTGAATAATGGCAGGGAAGATAAAATGGATGGCATAGAAGCTAAGATGGATGACAGGGAAAATAAGATCGATGAAAAAATGGAAGGCAACATGGAAGACATGAAGAATGATCTAAAAGAAGACATGGGGTTTGAAGGAAGGTTTGACAAAGTTGATACAAGAAATGATTCCTAATGGATAAAAGGTAGTAGAGGAAACTCATGATGAGAAGAAACATTAGGGAAATTTTGAGGTCTAAAATGGTCCTCCTAAGGAAATTATAAAATAATATGGAAATAATAAAATAATATTATATTATATCATCAAATTTTAGAGTGAAAAAGAGAACAACTACTTTTTCAACTATATTTTCAACTTAACTCCCTATGGGTTTACTCAAATTTCTAGCGGGAACACTCGTTGGAATAAAAATTTAATTCCTCATCCAAGGAGGACCCATGTTACATACTTTCGATGGGCCTTGCTACATGAAAAATGAGAAATACATGAAAAACGTGATGCCAATCACATTTTTTCATGTATTTATCATTTTTCACGTAGTAGGGTCCATTGAAAGTATGCAACATGGGTACTCCTTGGATGAGGAATTAAATTTTTCATCCAACGAGTAATCTCAATCAAAATTTGAGTAAAACCTTAGGGAGATAAGTTGAAAATACAAGTTAAAAAAGTAGTTTTGTTAGATATCATTTTTTGGATTTAACTGTGTTAAGTAAGTCATGCATGTATGAACATTTCCATGAGAGATAGTTGTAACTGAATCATTTCTCATGATTTTTAAATAGTCCACTTAGCCCTCATTGCATCAGGTGATGCTCATAGGGGTGAAGAAGGGGGATTTAAACTAGTGAAATGAATCACATAGCGTCAGTCATCACTTTTGGGGCCTGCACCTAGTAACCAGGACTTCCCGGGAGGTCACCCATCCTAGAACTCTTCTGGCTCAAGCACGCTTAACTATGGGATTTTCCCCACAGTAAAGACCACTTAGCTTGTTACCCCATTTTTCAAAACCTTAGCAATTATTGTGCGTCATGAACCATTCAAGTAGATCTCCCTTTACTCTTTGTAGTTTACGTATGAGGGGTTTCCGCAGTGCATTATATTAGATATCCTTTTTTGGATTCAACTGCATTAAGTAAGTCATTCATCTACGACCATTTCCATGAGAGATAGCTGTAACTAACTCATTTATCATGATTTTTAAATATTCCACTTAGCACTCATTGCATCGGGTGATGCTAATAGGGGTGAAGAAGTGGGATTGAAACTAGTGAAATGAATCAGATAGCGTCAATAATCACTTCTAGAGCTTGCACCCGGTAACCAGGACTGTGGAAACCCCTCATACTTAAAGTAGTTTTATTATTTTATTATTTTTTAATCATTTTACTTTCTTACCCCAAAAATGGTGAATCATCCCCCATGGTTGACATCATCATACTGAATCCTATTGGTTCTTATAAAGTTTATTTTGGTTGTAAATTTTTATTAGGAGGCTCATTTTAGACCTCAAAATTTCTCTAATGATAAATGTTAATCGTGATTTCATAAACTCTAATGTTGGATTGAAGACCGACCGTATTCCAAATATCGGTATGAGGAAGTTTGATGGCAAGGATCCTATTACATGGATACTATAGATGGAGCAATATTTTGATCTCCATAATGTTCAAAACACACAAAATATATGCATTGAAACTTTATATTTAGAAAAAAATACATTTGGATGGTATCGATGGCTTTGTTCTAGTAAAAAAATTGTCATTTGGTCAATTTTTACAGAGGAAATGATAGCACATTATGAGGATACAAAGAGAAACACCTTCTTTAGCCAATTGATAAATCTCAAACAAAAGGGTTCAATGGTGAAGCACATTGAGGACTTTCAAAAATTGAACATAAGGGTAAAGGATATTCCATAGGATCACATGATTGATGTATTCATAGGGACTTTAAAGGATAAAATCCAATATGAGTTTCACCTTTGGGAACCTGACTTATTGGAGAATTATCATCAACCTTTGGGAAATGTATTTCAAAATTATCGTCAGCCTCAGAATTAACAAGCACTATCCAATAAAACATTATCAATCCATCCTTATAATCATATCATGAATCATTTCTTTTGCTAAATATGAGTGGATACATTGAGGAAAATTCATATAAGTTTCATGCATATACAGGTTCCATCCATTGTGAGATTACTTCATACTGAATCACACTTTTGTATACTTCAATCAATTTTCCAAGGATAATGAGTCCAATAAAAAATCAACCAACATTATTTACTGAAACTAATTATGCCACATAACACTTTTCATCATGGAAAATCATCAGATAATGTCAAATTATTAGTCATCAAGTCAAAACCCTAATTTTTCATCTCTATAAATTCAATCAATCCATAAGCCAAAAACATATGAAGCATCATGTTAATGTTCTAAAGCATATTTATGAACGATCAAGCATCATGTAAAAAATCTAAACATTTCTCATCTACACCAATCAACCAAATCTTATCAAACCCTTACAACTATTATCAAATATTGTCATACACTAGCTTCAAAGGTTAAATCATAATGACATATGGATGTGCATATTCCAGTCAACTGCAAACACAAGTTTAGTCAACACATTCACGTTATATACAGTAAGTCAAACATTCAAATTTCCCTGCTCAAAGAACTTTCTGTTATCTGCTCCATATTTGTAGGATTTTCATACTCTTGGTGCATTCCTAATTTTATGCATAAATCTTCAGTTTTTGTGACCTACAAGGATAACCGCACCCATAGGATTCCTTTCGTTCAGTTGGGAGGTTACACCTACACTCTTATGCTTGCTTATGTGTAGTTGGGTCTTAGACTAAGGGAAACCCTCTCTTATTAGATTAGAACTTGTTGCAAAAAAATCAAATATTTTTCTATTTATGTCATAAAAATTCAATAATAAATAATATTATATACATCTAAATGATAATAGGTGTAGGAGCCTTATGGAGAGATTCTCTCTCTGAATGGGAAGCCACTTCAGTCTTCAACATTTGAAGTCATCAACCTATCTATAATACTATCATGCATTAACAGATCTGTTAGATCATAAATTCAAACTATATCAATTTCTAAAACATATATCCATCATATTCTTAACTTGTTAGCATCAACAACTTCATCATCACGTATGAACATGAAATAAAATTTTCATCAAGAGTTAGATTCATAGGATTAGGAAAGATGAAAGTTATGTCATTATAATCACTTCATAGCTTCTCTTACATTCATTCAATCATCAAATATAGGTATCCAATTTTACCATATGTCATAATTACTAAGCCAATGTCAACAAGGGGATATTGAGAAATAATATTATTGTTACACTTCCATAATCATGATTATCATTCTTATCACAAAAAATATCAATAGTAATAAGCTATCAAATATAAAAAACAATGAGCTAGCCTTCTTATTGAATCCATCATGTCTAATATGTGAGATGCTTTGTCAAATATAAAGTATATCAATATATCAAAAATAAATGTTTATAAGTGAATTTACTATGAATTAATAGTGTTAGAGTCCTATAATTTATAGTATCACAACGTGACTGAATATTTCTTCCTTGCAGATTTTCATATTGTATATATATTTCAATATTAAAAGCATTGCCAAAGAATAAAAAAGAAACAAAAAAAGAAGAAAGAAAAGAGGGTGTAAAAAAGGAAAATAAAACCCCACAAAAAATGAATAGTTCTGAAAGTGCTGCAAATCTAAATGCCACTACTCTTTCGAAAGGTTTTTTCAATCATACAGTTTAAGCATGATTGTACAATTTTGAATTTTTTGATAGGTTAGAAAAAGAGGATTTTCCAAACTGTTTAATCTTGGAATATCAGTGTTGGAAATAGTCATTGATGGCAAAGGAACAGAAAGTAGTACCAGAATTATCATTGAGAACAAAAGAGCAGATCAGGATCAACTGGAGTATAAAGGAGAAAAGGTAGCAAAGGAAGCAAATGCAACAAAGTCAACAAGCTTGGGTTAAGTCATGAACGTATTGAATTAAGACGTGAATGTGCTACGACAAATAATGAACACATTCAGCAAATCAAGAAAGTCGTGAATGCCAGGTTAAGTCAGGCTAGTTTGCGTTCAGAGCACTGCACAAAGGCGTGTACAGTTTGCTGGGTAGAGTCAGGTAAATTTCCAGAATTTCAAGTTTAGAATAGTGTTCGGAGGCTTCACCGCAAATCACAATCGCATGTGGAGGGCTTGATCGCATATTTCAAATCACAGCAAAAGGATGATCACAAAACTGCATAGACATAATAAATTGTGAAATGCAAAGTACAAAAGATGAAGTAGGCAGTGACGTGGCAAGCTAACATGGCAGATGACATGGCCTCGACCCCGCAGATCACAGTTAATTTATGATGACGTTGCAAGGTGACGTGGCATGATGACGTGGAGATGACGTGGACCTAGCCCACATATCGCAAATCACAAGAGGTGAAGATCTAGAGATCAGAGAAATTTGTGGTACGAAACATGTGATAGAAATCTATGATAGAGAAGTTGTGATAAATTCAAGTGGGACCCAATCTCCTATCGCAAGTCACAAATCTCAGGAGGAATGACACTCATGAACCAAGTAGGAAATGTCAAAATGCGATAAGGGGTGTATGCAATGTAGTTTTAGAGTTAAATTGCAAAGGATTTAAAATCCATAATAAGGCCTTTTTGTGAAGAAATCGCATCGTAGTTGGAAGCGGTGCATATAACGCAGAACCAACAAGAATTACGAGATGTGATACGAGGAGCAGACGCGATATAGTTCAGAGCTAAAATGTAAAGGAATTTAAATTTGACTATGGGACCTAATTAGATATCGCAATTCGCAAGCTCATGAGGATAAGCTCTCAAGAATCATGTTGAGATGCCGAAGTGCGAGATGCGATACCCGGAGTGGATGCGATACATTTCAAAGGTGAATTCCAAAGGATTTCAAATCTAGAAGTAATACTTTTTCATTAAGAAATCACATCGGATAATGGAAGAGTTGAATATAACACGAAACACAAAGGAGTCGACGAAATGTGATAAGTGACTGGACGCAAGGCCATTCAAAGGTTAACTAGAATCTATTTAAGGTCAAGGGTTCTTTGTAGTTACGTTTTTTTATGAAAGAAAGTATAAACATGAGTAGAAGAGGCAGAGTCGAGAAAAAGGAGATATGGTGGCACTATTAGAAATGTGCCAGCTGGGTCGAGTTAGGCAAAAGGTGTTTTTGCAGAACTATTATGATATAACAGCAGAAACAAAAAAAACAGTGAACACATCAGCACAGCCACCGATCGACAAAAAGTTTCCAGCACCGCATCATATTTTATTATCCAGAAAAGGCAGCCCAAAAGTAGAGCCAGATGTTAGATCCACCCCTCGTTGCCTCTTCGTACCCACCTTAGCCACCTTCCGCTTAATTTTGGATTCACGAAGAGCTGCCAAAGTTTTTGGATTCATGAAGAGTTGTTGAAGTTAATTCCACAGGCCGTGTTTTGTCAGATATATTTTGTTCGAGCCTTGTATGGCCACGCTTGTCTAGTTTTTCTTAATTGTAATTAATGAAAAAATGCCAAAGTAGATAGGGAAACCGATGTAGTTTTTTGCTAAATACTGCATGCATTAGCAGTATCAGGTGTTGGACCTTGTTGGGCCCTACATTGTAAGAACTACTGTATTGGAGCGCTGCAATTTTTGGAGTTGGGCATCAATAATAAAAGACCGTTTACAGGATACTTGAGTTGTGTTAAATGGCGATGTGCTACTTCTCTATGTTAAATGTTTCCATTTTTTTCCTTGTTGTGAATCTATTCATCTGATTGTAAAACATAAATTTTAGATTAAGATTTGATGTCGGAGCACCTTAATTATGTCTATATTTACCATCTGAATGTTTTCTTCTGAAGTTTGGTTAAAGAATTCTTAACTCTTTAATCGACACATTTCGAACCAACCAGTGTGGTTCATTATCTTGTCCTGATAATGAACCACACCGGCTAGTTCGAAACGCGTCGACAAAATTTTAATACATGTGATTTTCACCGAAAGTTTGTGTACACATTTTATGGATCACAGAAGCAAAATTTCTAATAATATTTAATCATTACTGAATATCACTATTTTCTCCATATCATAATTCATGTTGCCTTAACATTTAGCTTGCCATGTGATGCTCTTAAAAAATTGATGTCACAAACCAGCCCTTTTGACTCCATAGCCCAATGGATTAGCTTTTGCAGGCCTGCTCATCCAACCAACAAAATCAATCAAAACAACCAATTCTCACCATCACTGTAACTAGCCTAACATCAAAATTCATAACATTAAAGATAAATTTAAATCGTAAATAGAGAGAGCCCTCTCTGAGTTTAGGAAGGCTAGGTATTGGATTCCAGAGTGGTTTGATGTTATCCTTTATAGTTTATTCTTACTAATATTATAAATTATAGAGCCACAACAAATAGAATGTGAGCTACTTGTCCAATACTAAGCACATCATCTCATCATAAGAATCATGAATCAAACTTACTTTCATATGCATGCATGGGCCATTTGTGAAGGTGATATTCTCATCATACCTTAGAGCCTACCTTTCCATCAATATTGCAGCTAAAACATAACATTGAAAAAACACATCATATATAGCTTTTAGTATTCAAATACCTATGCGCCTTCTTGTTTGACATATGTAATTGTAGTATTTTTTCAATTTATTTGTCATGGGAAACTGTAGCTCTTTTCTTCCTTCACTAGCCATATTTTCTTTCATCTCAGATGATACTCAAGAAGGATCCGCTTATCAAATCTCATTAAGAGGTTAGAAGTATCCAAATACTCGCATATACATGAAGGAAGTATAAGGAATTATAATAATCAAAACAACAGTCAGATCAATAAGTCTAAACAAAAGTAAATACATAAAGGGGCACCATAAATTGAAAATTTCTCATCTTGAATGAGAGGTGATCATCTCCCTCTTAAACTAGCCTTCAAGACTAATGAGTATCCATTAACCATACAACATTACTGACTTCAATATATTTATGAACTTCATCAACAACCAAGCCTAATAGATACTATCCCATTTAGGGCTTCATAAAATATATGACAAGTTCTTGTACATATTCACATGAGTCATGGTTTCTAAATTGCATATCTCAAACCTTTGCCATAAACCAGTGTTTCTCCCAAAATCTAACCTCATAATATCCAAAAAACCTAATTCCCTAGAGTTTCATTCAAACTCTAGTATTCTTTTAGGTATCCTCCATCTTGTCTTGCATCCATTAAAGGTGTCTTCATAGGGGCGATATTCAATGAATTTTCTTCATCCCAACTCTGTACCATGTTAATTTTCACTTAGGTCTATATTATTATTTTTTTTCGATAATTTAATTTCAACATTTTCATATTAAATTCACCCCATAGCAACTTAACATTATTATTCAGCAAAATATGCAATTATATAGAAAGAAAAACAGCATCATCAATGCAGCGAAACATAAAGGAACAATAGAATAAAAGCATTCACAAGTTGAGACACCAGGATTGATCGGAGACAAGGGAAAAACCCACTATGGGGAAAAACCTTTCAAATTATTCTTCTTATTATATTGTCATTTAATGATTAGCAAAAGAGAATACAATGATCCATATCTTCATCCATACAACTATACAGAAACATCGACTAAACAATATTCATGAAATGAAGCCATCAATGTTAATACTAAAAACCCTGATTAAGGAGCCTGTAATCCACTGTCATTGTTCGCAGTTAACTGTCAAAACTTGCAGTCAATGAGAGAGATCTATGGTCAATAAAAAACCAAACCCTAGGTCCCAACCACACGGATGATGTGATATGTGTGTGGCTGAAAGGCTTCGGATGCACATATGAGTTAGCCTGCGTGCAGTTGGAGCCGAGATTTCTTTATGACATTCCTGCGGATGAGATGCAAAACCCTAAAACAAAGATGCGAGCTTTGGACCTTCAAATTTCACCTTCGTGCGAACCCATTCCTCCATGGACCCGCCTTAGACCTCTGTGAGCCAAAAACAAGATAGATTAGAATAAAATGATCCTATATGATGTCAAAATGAGGTTTAGCTAACTCTTTTTTATAGCCTTCCAAGTGTGTCTAATGTGCTTTAGGGTCGACCTGATCAAATATGCACATTTGGGATTTAATTCGAAAATACACTTTCCCTTGTCCAAATAGAGCGCTTCAATAGTCAAAACTGGTCCTCTCGAAAAGAGGAATCCCATCCCATGGTTTGAATTTTTCATTGAGCTGACAAATTAACAACACATTTGTGTGCAATTTTGCAACCCTCCAACATTGGTGTCTTTGTTGTATGAGTGAGGGTGGAATAGTCAAAGTGTCATGCATGCGTAAGTAAGAGAGTCATGATGATAAAGAGAGTCACTGGTACAATCAATCATGTTTTTTTTTGTGATAAGTATGCAGAGAGGTGTGTCAAGTTTGGTTATGTATGAGCTATTGGGTGTCAAATTTTAGTCCTGCATATTCTTTACATGGTGTTTTATCATTATTGACATCATTGAGGTGTTGTTTGAGTAATTTATATATGCATGAAAAGGAGATTTCTTATCATAGAAGAGAGTCATGATATTTGAATTTCATATTTCAGCCATGATTGAATGATATTGTTGTCTTAGCGATGTATTTACATGATATATACCTATAACTTCTTGATGTCATTATTGAGTGGTCCATGCATTTGAGAGAGTTATGAATCTTGGTCATGCATTGAGGAAGATATTGAGAGATGGTTCAACCATGTGTTGGATTATCGATGCCATTGTAGCAACATTGTAGATCACTTATATTTCCATGTATTTGATCTATAAATCCCTATACTTTCATTGTCTATCATTGGGTTAATTTTGGTTGAAGTATTGTTCCATAAGGAGAAAGCCTCTTGCAAGTGGAAATGAGGCGTATTGCAACACAACATAAGTGTTTCTACAATAGCATGGAGAGATGTTTGCAACCCTAGTACATGTTTATGGGGGGAATTTTTAGCCTAGAAACAAAAGGAATCTCATGGTGTTGGCATAAAGGCATGGTGTTTATTTTTTGGTTTGTTGGAATGGTGTTGGTTCAAGATTTGCATGAGGAGATGATAAACATATCAATTGATATCAACAATTCCATCATGTGGTTAAGCCATAATTGTCCACACTTTATCATTGATGTCAAAGGGGGATAGTAACAAAGCCATTTGAGGAAGATTGAGAGCATTCAGTTGCATATTAATGAATTTAGCTCAGTGTTGTGGTTGTAGGTTGACATCAATGCCAAAGGGGGATCATCTTGGCATTGATCTTAACCTAGGATGTATACCTAAGGAGTCAATCGTGGAGTCGATTGTGTTGGAATTTCTATCAATAGGTTTGTAGGTATTTTCATAATGATCAGAGGCTTGGTGATGTATTTCTAAGGTATTCCTAATGTTTCTATAGGCTCTATAAGTGTTGAAGAACCATTGAAGATAAATGAAAATTTTTTTTACATAGACAAGATGATTTCCATGTGCTAAGCCATCTTCTTTGGGAGGTATTTATGCATAGAATTAACGTGGATAACAACATTATCACAGGGATTTCCACACTATCCAAGAAACACTAATATCTATGAGCCAGTTTTATCCCAATCACAATAGCTATAAAGAGTAATTTCTGAATTTTCCATGCACATAGTTTACCATGAGCATTTCCTAAGGTATTTTCCCAAGATTTTTGATGGTCAAGAGTCAACTTGAGTTTCTCCACATTCTAGAAGGTGACCAATTCAAATATAATGAGGATTAGTGATCTGTATTGATTTCATATTCCAACATTTATAAAATTTTGGAGTGAGTAGTAGAAGGGGTTTCACACTGAGAGAATGTGAATGAAAATACTATAAATAGAGTGCAACTCAGAGATAAAATTTGGTGAAATATTAAAAACATGTTGAGAGTTCCTATAGAGAATATATGATCAAATTTTTATGAATATGCTAGTATTATGTTGCTGCTAATATCGAGAATAGAGTATTGTTGTAGCTGCTGGAGTTGCATATTAGAGATCATATTGTTAATAGTGTGTTCCAGGAATGATTAGGTGAGCATGTCATGTATTTTTGTAGCAATCATATGCGACATATGTTATGACTTATTCTTGATGTTCTAGAGATTTATGTATGTTGTCATGGATAGATTTGTATGTTTCTATTATCATGTGTAGAATCTCATGGAAAATTTTAGGGGCTACTATTCGCGAGTGGGCTAATTTTCCATGTTTTTTCAAAAAACAAGATTCGTGAATTTCCATTTTTTTAGAATATGATTCACCCAAATTTTATAGTATAACAATATTTTACCATAGAAATTGCCAAAAAATTATAGAGACTATATAAAATCATTAGAAATATACATATTTTTACTAAATTATCGCCAAGAATTTTACAATTTGCATATTAGGACTAGTAATATTTTCCAATATTTATAAACTTTAATATAAATTTCTATCCTTAAAATTTTCCCTACTGTAGATGATTTTGGCGTTATGTATTGGTTGAGTTCTGATTGTAGAGATTGATTTGGTTGGAGAGGATTGTTTTGCAGGTGTTTATAAGTTTTTCATGAGCTTATTCTTTGTATGGGTCTAGTATGAAAATGGGATGAAATTAGTCCCATAATATTTTTATGAGCTTGTTCACTGGATCTAATATGAAACCTTGAGAATCGTGGGCCACAAGAGATCATGAAGGCTAGGGCCTTGAGTGAGGAAAGTAGTGGCTTGTTGTGACAGGGTGTGGCAACATCCTTTAGTTAGAGGATTGATAACTTGGGAGTGGTGGATAGATATATTATTTGGTGTTGGGGCATCCAACAAGTTATGGTTTGCAAATTCGTGCTAGCGGTGGCTTAAAGTAGGTGGTGGCATGAAAAGTTCATATAGGTAGTGGTATAGAGTAAGTACCATCTCACGAGATTAGAAATACTTGGCTTGCACACTAGTGGTGGACAGTGATCATATGTAAAAAAAGATCTAATGATTAATAGAAAAATGAAATTGGTGACTATCAACTGACGGTGTTTTTTACCCTTTGGGTTTCCACCTTATATCTTGTGTATCATGTGTTCATTGATGTGTTGATGCTCATGGTTATTTTTTCATATGTTTTATATGTTTATATGGTCTTCTAATATTTTGTTGGTTAATTAATGCAAGAGTCAGTCATTGTGTAAAGAAAGGAAAAAATTGGTATAAGTTGATAATAGGGAACAATATTGATTCACACCCCCTATTAGTATTTTTTGTTGAAGTTTTCAACAAGAAACGGTGAGATTTCCATTTGGAAACAACATTCAGCACCCACGCCTAGTGCGTTAAGCACCTAGAACATTAAGAACCTAGTTGCATTAAGCACCTACACTAGGGTGGGCCCACAGTGCTATTTTGGTGCATGTCTATTTTGGTTATCCCTTAATTAATATGGGCAATAAACTGTAATATATTCTCAATGATAACTTGTAATAGTTAACTGAAAGTTATAAACTCAGTTAGCTAGTGGATTTTGAGTTAGAGGTAGTTGGTGAGGCATGTTGAGTAATTCTAGTTGTAATAGAGTTCGAAGTGCAGTGGTGCATTAGTTAATGCAGGTTCTAATCAGTTTAACTCAGTTAAGTGACTTAAACTCAGTTGGTGTAGTTGTAACTGTTAGATACACTAGTGAGAGATCAAGTGAATTAAATATTAATTAATTCACAATCAATGATATCACATGAAACTGAGGATTTACTGTTATTAGCTGCATTCATGTCAGTTCCAGTGGAGACCCAGTTGAGATCTAGGTGAAAGGGAATTGTGACTATTAGTTGTGATATTAGCAGGCTACCCAGGTGTAGTTAAAACACCATAGGATGCCCATGATACTCATCGCAGTGTAGGAAGGCTGGAATTCCTTATGAATAAGAATTTCATTCCTCATGAACTGTGTGAGCAAGGCAGGTTGAAGACAAGCTAAGAATTGGCTGAGTATTGGCCCAATTTTTTCTGGATCAATGTGAGACAATTACTTGAATACAAGAGTAATATTGTGAGAAGAGTTGTATGTAATTGTTTCATGATTCCTTGTGGAATATAAAATATATGATGGAGGTGTTTTGAGAAACAAGATTTCCCCGAGAAATTATCTGTGTTGTGTGTGATTTTATTCTTCTTGACTTCATGTGTTTAGCGATTGTGTTTTAAATTCCACAAAATATTTGCATAAGCAATTCAATATTTAACTTTAGTAAATTGTTAGATCAGGTGAATCCAAGATATACATGCATGTTTTATAATTTATACATGGTATCAAAGGTGTGTTATAAATTTTATACATGGTATCAGAGCACAGGAAATTGCAAAAGTGAATGGGAGCTGAGTTTGTGATTGGATAGAATTCGAATTTGCAGAATTTTTTTTTGGTGCTACAACTGATTTAAGATCAAAATGGCTTTCAAAGGCTTGAGGTTATAGTATGCACTCGAGGGCAACTCAAACTACATTTCTTGGAAGGACAGGATGTAGGCAGTACTCGAAGACAATGGGTTGAAGGAATTCATTGACAAAGATGTTCCTAAACTCGATGTTGCAGATGTTGCAAATCTTGATACATGGAAAAAGAAAGTGCCAAAGCCGAGGGTCCTACTGGAGAGAGTACGAGACCACATTGTCTCAAGCCTTAATGTGAAAGCCACACCATATGAAATGTGGAAGGATTTGATGGATCTATTCCAAATCAGCAGTGACAATAGGAAATTGGCGCTCAAATATAAATTGAGGAAGCTCAAGATAGAAAAGAATGACACTATTCCGATATACTTAAAAAAGTTTTTCCAATGTCGGGATGAGCTTGGCAGTGTAGGAATAATTTTTGATGATGATGATTTGGTGAGCCTAGCTCTCCTAGGACTTCCCAAGAGTTGGTATAGTTATCAATACTCTGTCAATGGAACGGAAAAGCTTCCAGATTGGGAACAACTGTGGTCGGATTTGGTGCAGGAGGAGTATAGACGGAATACCAGAGATGGATATTCATCTAAGAATGAAGATGAAGAAGATTGTGCTTTGGCTGTCAAGGCAAAGAAGGGGAAGGGGAAGAAATTTCATTCCAAATCTGAGGCCATTGAAGATGGAAAGGAGCGCAACATGTCCAGGGTGAAGTGTTTTCACTGTCACGAGCATGGACATTTTCCCAAAAATTGTCCACAAAAGAAGAATAAAAAGAGGGATGGATGATCTAAAGTTGGTGAGGCTTTGGCCTCATATTTTGAGTTTCACTTCTCATTGATCACATGCATGGTGTCAAGTGCATTGGTATCGGTGTGGTACTTGGATAGTGGTGCTTCCTTTCACATGACAGGAGACAAGGAACTTTTTAGTAACTTGGAGGAGAAGAATCTCCAGATGCATATTGAAATGGGTAATTTCTGGAGGTACAGTGCTAACGAGATTGGTACCATTACTTTCCAAAGGCAGTCAGGTAAACTCTTTCAATTAAAATATTTAATTCATGTACCATGTTTGAAGAAAAAATGTAATATCCCAAAATCGGGACAGCTCAACAAGCCTGCTAAAATAACACACTCCCAGGAACATATGCTATAAAATAGTGAAATGGACACTTGGATCCTATATATTAGTCATTATACAACCTAAATCCAATAATAGAGCTGAAAAAAATCAAACTAGGTGGGTTAAACAGACCTCCCACACTAGTGTAGTTGAAAATGACTAAAAACCCAAAATACTGCAACACAAGGATTTATGCATAAAAGTGACTGCGCAGTCTAAAGAGGGTTTTAACTCAGAAAATAGGATAACAAGTATATCTACTCATATATTGATTAATAATGCCGAAGAACAGAGATCTAGTCTCCTTATACAAAATACAAGAGAACCCGGCAAGGGTTTCTTGTCAAAACACTCTGTATACAAATGTGATCTTAAGAAGATTATTGAATAATCACTGCAACACTGAAGAATAAGAGTGTAGAAGGCTGAAATATGAATGATCTGATGTATATCCCTCAAGGGCTTCCTCCCATGAAAGGTTGGACCTTTCAATCATAAGAAAACACTGCAACGGAGCCACTAGACCATTTGCTGAATGCTACCTCCAAAATAACACATTCCCTAGCTGGAACAACGCTGGGAATGTAGGGTAAATGTGTGGTTTTATGCCAAAGATCTGAAATAGGCTCTATATCTCTCCAAATAGGTCCCTCAAGTGAAGGAAATCTTCCTCCAATGAGAAACTAGCTCAGAAATCAAGATTTCAATCCCTTCCACTGCTGCACCCAGCAACACCGCACAATCTCCGAAAAAATTTGCGCTGATGAAGTAGGCTGATATTGGCCTAAAAACCTGATGTGTAATGATGATTTCAAACTCTCCCAATGAGAGAGGTTGGATTCCCACTCGGGAACACCCAGTGCTAAACATCACTGCAACCCTGCTAAGTAGCGAAGGAAGAAAAAGTCTTAGCAGACAAGAATAATAATCTAAAACATGAAGAATAATGCTACCATCCTCTTCCTTAAATAAAACATGGGTTTTATTTCCCTTGGCCCCACTCAATTAGGTCATCTCTATCCAAAGATACATCTCCCTCCAAAACTGTGTTATTCCTTCTTGGATTCCTCCTCCTCCACAACTGCGTTGTTGACTTAGTCAAAGTCGACTGAATCAACTTGATTTTACCCCTGTTCACACATGGAGGTGTTTTATTAAGCTAGAAAGAGTGTCCCCTTTCACACTTGGAGTGTTTTTATCCTCCTTAGGAGACTTATGGGCTTTCCTACCCATTTATTCATCGGCTAGAGCTGTTGCTAACTCTAATGTTCCATTTAGCTTTGAGGCTAAAATTTTGGAACATTATAGTCCTCCCCTCCAAAATATTTGCTTGTCCTCAAGAAAATTTATAGGGAGAGAAAAATTTCTCCCCTCCTCCTCATGTGGCCTCCCACCAATAGCCTCCATCACTACATCAAGAGAATCTGCAAATAAACTGTCATCCACTGTTTCCTCCCAAGTGTGCAAAACCAAATGGTCTACATCAATCAAAGGTAGAAAGTGTGAATTGAAACCTGCTTGCTATCTCATGGCCTCCACAAAGTAGGAGTGATGACCAACATGGTGAATGAGTGCCTCCCTCACCTATGCTATCATCCAAATGAAGTGAGTCACCCTCCAACATGGCAACTCATGAAGAATCTCCTCCACCTTTGGCTCTTGAACTGTAGGTGGGCTCAATAAATGAACATGATAGGCAAGAGGGCCTATCCCACGCTGTCCTCCTCTCCACTTATGATAAGTGTAGAGGGAATACTGATCTTCGGCTGCAACATGATTTCCCTCCAATGGCAAGAAGAAGATTGAGTCTCCAAAGACTCTTCCTCCAAAATCATGATACATGCCAACCCAAACCATTCTATTCAAGATGAATGGCACATCATCACCATTTGGCATCCAAATCAGAAAAATGCTGAAATTTATGTGAAATTTTGGATGGTACCAAAGGTTCTCCAAGTGGATATTATGCAGTTCCCCCAACTATTGTTTGAGAATGTCATGTGGCAAGTGGTTTTGCAACAAGTTATAAGTTGTGTATGTTTTCTCTTCCAACATGGGGAAGTAAGCATCAATGTCTATCAGCTGTACATAGGTAAGATAACAATACACTTGCCCAAATTCATGCATATATGGGCTACTATCATTACAAACATTGGACCTAAAGTGACCATGAAACCCATAAATACTCTTGCTCTCTTGTGGAGCAATGCACTTCTCATATATGGTGAGAATATACAAATACTCAATGGAGTAAACAACAAGTACATAAATGTACTTCTTACCATGCATGGTGAGTAGGCTAAAAGTGAGGTCTATGTATAAGTTCCTCCATGAGGATCCCCTCACAAAAATCTGCAAGAAGAAGGGATACATATACTCTGTGGAACACTCCATCAATAATAACACACTCCCATGTGACAACGATGTAGGCCTTAGAAGTAAGGCTCCATGACTCCTCTCTTTGAAATTCCATATGCCAAAGCCATCCACCATCATACTGCTATGTTAGAAGATATTCTTCCTACATGGAAGTCTCTCATGATCCTTCAATGTTGAAGGGTAGCCTCCTTGCACCATGAATGTACCTTCCTCCTCTTTAGAAATTTCATGAAAAGTATGGGAAGAATTCTGCCCATACTCTCCCAAGTGTAACCACAGCAACAAAAACTTTTGCTACTTCCTCATCTCTCCCTCATACAAGCCATGGAGTAATATCATGATGGCCAACTTGTATTATGCCCCAACAAACAATTCAACCATGAAGTGCCTCCTCAAGTTCTCGAAGTGGTTCCTCCCACAAGAAGAGAAAAAGTGTGATGTGGCAATCATGGTTTTCCCATGGTTCCTCCTAAAATGTACAACATATAAAGTGGGGAGAATCATGCTCCCAATGGGCATCTTCAATCTCAAGCCCACTCTCCAAACAAAGCTCCCCATGAACATAAACACATTAGCAATATATGGAAGCAAGGTACAATGAGAACAAGTTTCCAAATGACAACCGGAGAGTGAATGATAGTCTCACTCATGGAACCAGTGCAGTGCATCCTTTTCCCGCATCAAAACAAGAAACAACAAGTGCTTTACTAGCCACTTGTTTGTTGCCACAATCATCTCACAAGATGAAAACATGAAGTTACAATATGGTGTCAATGGTGCACACCAAGAATCATGTGGTTTTCCCCACAGACCATAAAAAATATAGCATGAATAAATGCTACAAGTAGGTGCAAGTACATCAACATAAAATATGATTATGCTGCTCAAATAAGGAAAATAATTACAATACAAAATATGAAATGATACCTCCTCCATCATGTACTTGAGGTCTTGAGCTGAAATGGCTCAACTAGAAATTCTCCCTCACCTCCAAAGAGTAGGGATGTGGATATGACCTCCTCTTCATCACCATCTGGGCTATGCATCTCTCCATATGCTGATATATGTCATGTTGGATGCCCTCCCAAGTGAACTCCTCCATCAAATGGAAATATGCCTCCAAGTGCATAAAAGAGAAGTCCTCATGTGCTGCATGTAGAAACTTCTCCTTGAGACTAGAAGATCTAGTCAAGAAGATCCTGCCATAGGAATAGATGACCACATCATCCACCATGTATCGATCATCTCCATCCGGGTAATCAAGAATCATGCATGCACAAAGATCCTTGGAGTAGACTACCAAGAGCTGAGATCTCCAATAAGGATCAATCCTCCTAAGAGACAGTGTTGGTGATCTGGCATGTGAAGCTCTCCTCATGCTGCTGCCTACTACTTTGACATCCCCCATGCCAAAGTCTCCCTCCAAACTCTTCACCTCTCCAAAATCCAAGAGTGGTGAATCCAAAGACAATATGTATTCCATCAACTCCAGATCAGGTGGCCTCCCAGGTGGAATGCCTCCATGTAGTGAGACATCAATGTCAAGAGTAGACTGCTCAGATGGTTGGGCAACCTTGCCCTTTCTCTCACAATGCAATACAGTCTGCCTCCTCTTTGCACTAGCTCTCTGAAATAGAGAATGGTGTGTGCCTCTCATCACATGATGCTACTCTTCCTCCCTACCTCCTCCTTCCAGCTGCAATGCTGCACAATCATGCTGCTCACTGATTGTGCTTGGACCTCCATGTATGAGATCCTGGTGAACTTCCTATAAGGATACAAGAATCCTTGCTGTTGGAGTATGTGCTCCTCCTCCCTCTGCATGAGGAACTGGTTGTGCTCTAGATGTGACAGCGCTGTTGCCCTCTTCTTCTTCATCAATGTGTGTAGGCAACATCTCAATAGTTGGATTCTCTTATGAAAAAGAGATCCCCATGCCCTCTTGTTCAAGAATATGAACTAGAGGTCTTGCTTCTGACAATGTGTAATGCAAGATTTCAGCTTCTCCCATGGTTTTCTAAAGTGGAGTTCCCTCCATCACATGCAAGGGTTTTGTTCTCCCAAGTTTTCCTTGCTCATGTGTCTTAGGAAGTTCTTCACCAAACCTCCCAACCAATGTTTCTATGAATCTTGCATAAGAGGAAGTGTTTGTATTTTTCAAAGAATAAGTTTCAAAAATCCACCATGCATTAGCCTTACCTCTGAAATGCAGCGCTGCAACTCTGATGGCTTCATCTTCAGAAATATGATGGTGCTGAAAGTGGGAGTCTAGCTCCTTCACCCAGGCTCCAGCTGAACATGTAGGTGATCCAGAAAAAGTAGATAGAAGAAATATATCTGCATCTTTCTGCTTTCTCTTCTCCACTTGGATCTTGCAAAACTCTTGGAAATCAATATGATCTCTAAACTTCTCAGTTTGAGATTCATACTCCTACAACAAATCACTAAGAGTTCTCCTCTTAGGCATTCTTCCTCCTCCCATCCATATCAAGATAGATCTGGGAACTTGATTGTGCTGGGAATCATGGTGTGTAGCTGCATTCTCACACTCACCATGTGAAAATCTAGATTATGCTCTAGATTCAACTCCCTTTGGAGATCCCATCTCCAATCTCATTTTCTTCAGCTCTCCTTGAAATCTCTGCATATATTTTGGAAGAAGCTTGGTAATATTGTCTTCCTTTCTTCCTTCACATAATGAAGCTGTATGATTTTTTTCCATCTCTCCCTTTGAAATTTAATGGCTTGATATCTACAGGCTGTGCCAAGAAATCAGCTTTGATACCACTATAATATCCCAAAATCGGGACAGCTAAGAAATATGGCTGAAATAACGCACTCCTAGAAAAATATGCTACAAAATAGTGAAATGGACTCTTGGATCCTATATATTAGTCATTATACAACCTAAATCCAAGAATAGAGCTGAAACAAATCAAACTAGGTGGGTTAAACAGACCTCCCACACTAGTGTAGCTGAAAATCACTAAAACCCCCAAATACTGCAACACAAGGATTTCTGCATAAAAGTGACTGCGCAATATAAAGAGGGTTTTAACTCAGAAAATATGAGAACAAGTATATCTACTCATATATTGATTAATAATGCTGAAGAACATAGATCTAGTCTCCTTATACAAAATACAAGAGAACTCGACAAGGGTTTATTGTCAAAACACTCTGCATACAAATGTGATCTTCAGAAAATTACTGAATAATCACTACAACACTGAAGCATATGAGTGTAGAAGGCTGAAATATGAATTATCTGATGTATATCTCTCAAGGGCTTCCTCCCATGAAAGGTTGGACCTTTCAATCACAAGAAAACACTGCAACGGAGCCACTAAACCATCTGATGATTGATGCCTCCAAAATAACGCATTCCCTAGCTGGAACAGTGCTAGGAATGTAGGGGAAATGTGTGGTCTGATACCATAGATCTGAAATAGGCTCTAGAGCTCTCCAAACAGGTCCCTCAAGTGAAGGAAATCTTCCTCCAATGAGAAACTAGCTCAGAAACCAAGATTCCAATCCCTTCCACTGCTACACCCAGCAACACTGCACAATCGCTGGAAAAAAATGCGCTAATGAAATAGGCTGAGCTTGGCCTAAAAACATAATGTGGAATGATGAATGAAAAATCTCCCAATGAGGCTCCTCAAGGAGAGAGGTGGGATTCCCACTCAAGAACACCCAGTGCTAAACAACACTGCAACCCTGCTAATCAGCAAAGGAAGCAAAAGTCTTAGCAGACAATAATAATAATATAAAACATGAAGAATAATGCTGCCATCCTCTTCCTTAAATAAAACATGATTTTTCTGGCCCTTGGCCCCACTCAATTAGGTCATCTCTTTCTAAAGATACATCTCCCTCCAAAACTGCGTTATTCCTTCTTGGATTCCTCCTCCTCCACAACTGCGCTGTTAACTTAGTCAAAGTGGACTAAATCAACTTGATTTTACCCCTGTTCACACATGGAGGTGTTTTATTAAGCTAGAAAGAGTGTCCCATTTCACACTTGGAGTGTTTTTATCCTCCTTAGGAGACTTATGGGCTTTCCTACCCATTTATTCACCGGCTAGAGCTGCGGCTAACTCTAATGTTCCATTTAGATTTGAGGCTAAAATTTTGGAACATTACAAAAAATTAGTCTCAGTTGCAATGTTAGAGGATAGAGGCTATGATGTTGTTTTCAGTGAAGGAAAATTTTTCCTGCGATGCAAAGCAACAGGGAAAGCGAAGAAGATTTGGATTCGAGTTAAGAATCTCTATAGACTTGATGTAGATGTGATTTATACAGAGCTTCCAACCATTGGGAAGTGTGAGAAATCCATGCAATTGACCCTTGAGAGGGAGATGTATTTGCATGCAGGTGAGAATGAACCTCAAGATGTGGAGCAGCCACATGCGGAGGATCATGGAATGGGAGCAACCACTCATGTAGAGAAATTTTGAGCCATATGGGTAGAGGGAGTGCATGTAGATATACCACCAGGTGTGAGGTGGGGCGATATGCATGATTAATCCCAATAAGAAATCTGGGCAGGATCCTAGAGATGGTGGGTCTCATGGATCGAACCTGGCTACGAGGAGCCCATAGTACAACAGTAGTAGGATCAAAGTTAGATTGATGTAGTCAGATGTTAGGAGGACATGAAAACAAAGTGACAGGTGTCGTATATTGGAGTGCCGATTAGATTTGGCAGTAGTGCAGAGTGCATGGATGCAGATGTAAACAACACAGAGAATCCAATAGACATGTGTAGTAGCTAGCAACAGTCAGAAGACTTTGATGATAGAAGCATTATACTGATTCAATTGTTTGGAGGCTATTCTGTTTTGGAAGTGTTGCATGCAAAGGTTTCATGTGAAAAAAACAATAGAAAAGTGTTGCATGCAAGGGTTGCACGTCGCATGCATGAGTTGCATGTTGCATGCAAGGAAATTCCTTTCTCGTTGAGAGGGAGTGATAAATTTTGCAACAATAAATAGTGAAATTGGCATCTAAAAACAACATTCATCACCCACACTTAGTGCATTAAGCACCTGGTTGCATTAAGCACCTACACTAGGGTGGGGCCCACAGGGTTATTTTGGTGCATGACTATTTTGGTTATCCCTTAATTAAGATGGACAATAAAATGTAACCTATTATCAATGATAACTTGTAATAGTTAAATGAAAGTTATAAACTGAGTTAGCTAGTGGATTTCGAGTTAGAGGTATTTGGTGAGGCATGCAGAGTAATTCTAGTTGTAACAGAGTTCGAAGTGTAGTGGTGCATTAGTTAATGCAGTTTGTAATCAATTTAACTCAGCTAAGTGAGTTAAACTCAGTTGTGCTAGTTGTAACTATTAGATACACTAGATAGATCAAGCGAATTAAATTTTAATTAATTCACAATCAGTGATCTCACATGCAACTGAGGATTTACTATTATTAGTTGCATGCATGTTAGTTCCAGTGGAGACCCTATTGAGATCTATGTGAAAGGGAAGTGTAACTATCATTTGTGATATTATCAGGATACCCAGGTATAGTTAAAAGAACACATGATGCCCATGATACTCAGTGCAGTGTACGAAGGTTGGAATTCCTTGTGAATAAGGATTTCATTCCTCATGAACAGCGTGAGCAAGGCAGGCTAAAGACAGGTTGAGAATTGGTTGAGTATTGCCCCAATTTTGTCTGGATCAGTGTGATACAATTAGTTGAATACAGGAGGAATCCTTTGAGAAGATTTGTATGTAATTATTTCATGATTCCTTGTGGAATATACAATATATGATAGAGGGGTTTTGAGAAGCAAGCTTTCCCCGAGAAATTATCTCTGTTGTGTGTGATTTGATTATTCTTTGCTTCATGTGTTTAGCGATTGTGTTTTTAATTCCACAAAATATTTGTAGAAGCAATTCAATATTTAACTTTAGTACATTTTTAGATTGGGTGAATCCAAGATATACATGCATGTTGTATAATTTCTACATTTTTCATGTTTCCAACAAAAAGTACAAGACATTAGGAAATTGGTCCTATTTTCTCTTTGATCATAAAATGTTGTAGAAATCATGGTGACAACTTCATCCCTTTCCCAAATCGAATGATTCTCTTGTTGTGTGACATATGAATAATAAATTTATCCCTCACTTCAAAGCTTTGATTGGTCCTATGCGCATGACCACAACTATTTCGTCTATCCTACACTTGGTTAAACATTTTTTGAATTTGAATCATCAATTCCTCCATTTCTAGTACCAGTTCAGACCCTACTATTACTCTGTCCTCTAACCTTTCCCAACTCTATGGTGTCATAAATGGCCTCCCATATAGATATTTTTAAGGAGGAAGTTTGATTGCACCATGGTCATTGTTATTATAGGAAACCTCTACTAATGGTAGGTATTTCTCCCATTATGTTTGGTTATCCATAACATACATTCTAAACATGTCTTCCATATCACGATTTAATTTTTTGGTCTTCCCATATTATTTCCAAAAGATACATAGTACTCAAGATCAACTGAGTGCCTATTGTTGATTGCAAACACGTCCAAAACCTCGATGTAAATAAAGATTTTCTATAAAAAATGATATTTGTGGCTAATCCATGTAGCCAAATAATCTCACTTATAAACACTTGTGCCACATTGGTGACAAGATAAGTTTCTCTAACTTATATGAAATGGGAATTTTTTGGTCAACTTATCAACTATGACCAAGATGGAATTGTGCCTTAGTGACGCGAGTTGAAAATATAAAAAAAGATCCATAGAGAGGACCTCCCATTTAGACATAGAGATTTCATGTGAATGTAGAAGTGTTGTTGGGTAAGGATGGTCAACCTTCACTTTCTAACATTCAAAACACCTAGTATCAAAATGCACTACGTCATGCTTCATTCCTTCCCAAAATAAAAGGCTCTTCATGTCAACATACATCTTCTTCATGCCATGATGTGCAAACTAAAGTGAAATGTGTGACTCTTCGAGGATGGCTCTTCATATACTCCCCTTGTTAGGGATGTAGATTCTTCCTTGAAATCTCAATAACTCATATGGCTCAAAGGTATAACACTCGAACATTAGCTTTAATTTCTTCCCACTCTGGAGTGTTAATGTAAACATTAGATATAAACTATCTTGAAATATTTTTTCTATCATATTCTCCTTCAAACTGACCCTCGAAAGTATGAAGGAGAATATTTTTGGTCTTATTCTTAGGGAATTATCCACCACATTCTACTTTCCCTTAATGTATGAAATCCAAAAATCATACTCACTCATGAATTCACTCCATTTCCTCCATCTAGAATTCATGTCCATTTGAGTGAGGATATGCTTCAACATCTCATGATCAATCTCTATCTGAAAGATTCTCCCAGCAATGTAATGCATACAAATTTTCAAACCTATCATCAAAATTTCTAATTGTAAGGCATGGGTATATTACAACTGTTCATGTTTCTCCAATTTCTTGGATGCATAATCTGTTAGTGCCTATTCTTGATTGAACAAAAATCCTATTCCATGCTTTGAAGAAACCATGAAAACCATGAATTCCTTCCCCATGTCCAACAATTAAGGGATTGAAGCACTGGTTAGTAATTTTCCAAGCTCAATGAATGCAATGTTGCGTTCATTTTTTGATTCATACCTAACTCCCTTGCACTTTAACATGGTGATGGGTGTCATAATATTTTAAAACCCTTATGTGAATATCCAATAATATTCTGGTAACCCCATGAATCTATGCGTTTCATTAGCATTTTTCAGCACCAACCAATCTATTATGGCCTCCCCTTTTCTAGGCCCATTGAAATTCCATCTCAAAAAAATATGTGGCTAATATAGTAAATTTCCTTCTCAAAGAAAGATAATTTTGAAAGTTTCCATAAAACTTATTTCCACTTAAGCAGGTCAACACAATCCTTAAGTTCTCTTCATGCTAATTTTTGATTTATTTTTTAACACATGGGAATATAGTCTAGAGAGAATTGAACAATGTGGTCTAGATACTTCTAGAACATGCCATTCATGAGGCTCATGAATACTATTGGTGCATTGGTTAATAAAAAAAACACCACTATGAATTCATAGTTCAAAAACCAAGTATAAAAGGATATTTTTGGCATTTCACCTTCCTTAATCCTTTACTAGTGATATATTGATCACATATTGATTTTTAAGAAAACCATTTATCCTTTCATTTGATTAAAGATATCATCTATTCTAGGTATTGGGTACCTATTATTTACCATTGCTTGATTCAAGTCCCTATAATCTATGCACAATCTTAAGAAACCATATTTCATATTAACATAACTCATTAGTAGACTTGAAGGTGAAATATTATATCTAATAAGTCCAAAATTTAAAAAATCCTTTAACTGCATCTACATTTCAAAAAATTCAGGAGCCATCATCATAGAGGGTGTCTTGGATCAAGTTTTAATTCGATTGTAAAATCAACCTCCCTCTTAGGAAGTAATTATGGCAAATGTTTGGGAAACAATACTTGAATTCTGATAGAACCAAGTGCTAGTATAGTGATGGTACCATCGTGTCATTTACAGTCTCGCCCACATACAATTTATAGCCCTGCCTCATGCGACATTCTACCTTCATTATTGGAATGAATGGTAGGGAAAATTACCTCCCGATACTATATATATCAGTTGATATTCCTTCATCATCTATATAGATCACTTTAATTTTGTAATAGTACACCAAATATGAATGAGATTCTAGTGATTCCATTCCAATGATTACATGTACATTCCCAGGGAAATGATGTATGCCTTAAAATTATTTTTCATACTATGAGGTTTATGAAACATTGGTCAATACTATGTCTTTCCACTTATTTTACCCCATAAGCCATCTCATTTTTTTAAAATTCATTGTGCTCATAGGCTTCAAACCCACATTTTTCTAATTCAAATGGTGAAATGAAACTATCTGTAGCACCAAAATCAAACCAAATTTTAACTTTTACAAAATTTATCATACCTGAGGTTTCCACCACATAGTATTTGTGCTCGCCTTCATGGTTATAACCTTCCACATAAATATAATGGTGGTTTCCTTCTCCTCCCATTAGTGATTTTCCTTCTCTATAGGTGTTACCAAGTAGTGACTCAAGGAGGTCACATCGATAATGAGGTCCCCCACATCACCAATAAGTGATATGAGGTGGATTCTATAAATATTTCTATGAAGCCCTATGGAATGAGATCCCTCCCTGTTACGGGAAAATCTACTCTAAGATTTGGGTTGAGGGACCTAATGGAGCGGAAGGCATATCATCACAAGAAGCACTCTAATTATGAGTTCTAATGCTTGAACTAGAAAACTGAGAATATATGACCTTACCCGTGTGTCCTACATCTGGGGTCGATCCTGCAAGGTGAAAACCCTCTGCTGCTCCTCGTGCTTCAGAACCTGCAAATCAATCAAGACAAAGAACACAAACTAGTTTCACAACATATATATCTTAGATGTCAACATGTTAGCACATATAACCTCATAAAATTAACATGAATTAAACCATTACAAGATCATTCAACATGTATAGGAGACATATGACACAAATACATCAGGAACGAGACATAGCTTCTTTTATTGATAATATGTAAAGAGAAAGTGGATAAATCACTTGAGATATGACATGGCTCCAAGTGAAAACATCCTCCGGATCTACCCAGCCCTAGCCTCATAAAGCTTCTTCCATAATGGGTGCAAAAATGATGTCACATAAAGATGGGGTGAAAATCACAAGGAAACAAGGGTTGAACATCATATCAATAGCATTCTCTCTCCTCCCTTAGGCCATTCCCTTGAGGCGTATTTATACTTCCTCAAATCAATTTTTTCATCTGGGAAACAGTTTGGCCATGAGCTGAGGTAGATAAGTTACAGGAAAAACCTGTAAAACTTGCCCAATTAATAAAGAGTTTATTATTTTTTAAATATTTGAAATATTATATGCAGGTATGATATGGACGGACCCACGTTTTCACGCAGAAAATTTTGGGCAAAGTCGTGTATGGAATTCAAAATACTTTTTTTTAAGAAGTTTGACCAAGTGTGAATGGAAGGGTTGCCCAAGGCCAATGCATAAGTCATCAAGTATATAGAGGTTATAAATGATGCTATAACATATGACCAATAATATATGAGGTCAGAAGTGGTACATGATGACTGAAATGTATTATGTGCATTAGAAGGAATCTTGCGAGGACTAAAGAGGACTTCACTAGATTTCAGCCTGCCCAAAAACCAGTGAAAGAAATTAGAAAGAAAGGTCATGTCTGAGGTGGGCATAACCATGCGCAGTGAAAGAAAAGCATGCCCGCATAACAAGTATGGAGCAAATCCAATATGTATAAAAGTATAATTGAACTGTAAAGTACATAGTGAATCATTTGATCACTGCCCAGAAGTACATATCAAAATCATGTCCAAGTATCACATATAAAAGACTGATCAATGATGCTACAAAGATATCATAGGACTAAAGTCACAACTAAATTTCAAAGTACCAAATCATAAGTGAGTGATGGAACAAATGGTACTTCAGACAACTTAGGTGCCAACATATAAAATTCTACTGTGATGAACTGCAACATATAAGGGTGGATGGTTTCACTGGAAGAAAACTGAAGGGGCTGTCAAAGTGAAACAAAACATCTTGATGCAAACCAGAGGTCTTCACCAATCACCATGGACCAATTCTACATAATGGGAATAAATGAGTTGAGGTCGACCATGTAAGAAATTGTTTGATTACTAGTCATTGATGTATATCGTTAAAAAATGCAAGACAACTCACTGATAATGATGATGAGAGTCAAGGTACCCCAGTAAAATCTAACAAGTGCGAAGAAATGATTTGATGTCAAACATTTGAGAGAATCTACCAACCAGGAGATATTGATGTATTCTCACTATTGATAGTGAAGGAGTCTGCCACTGATGACTGCAAACCCTAAGGTATTGAAAAAAGGACTCTAGACCTTATTCCCAGAGAAATGAGTCAGATTTGATGGGAAAAGATCTGATGGAAGGAAGGAATTAAGGCATCTCACATCAATCCTACGTGAGTGTAACCCGCAGGCCAAAATTTGGAAGGAATCAGACGAATAAAAGTGAATTAACCAACATGAAGTACGTTTTTGGCATGCACAAAATGTAGCTAGCGCACGAAATAAACCCTCTGAACCAACCAATAATGAAAGATGAAAAAGAGGCAAGGAATCAACTGATAGGGTCAAATGGAAACCAAGGCACTGTACGGATCCCAAGTGTGATAATGTAAGTTGAAGTCGAACACAAGGGAAACCACTCAGTCAAAGACCCATGGTGTTGATCAAATGCTGAGCACAAGGTCACCTATCAATGATGTAAATAGGGCTAGGGTGTGGCTTTAGGTTTACTCTCGAAGTAATTTTTCGAATTCGATAAGAGACATACCCGCCGACAAGAAGTCAATGAAGACCTTCTCAAACCAACATGAGAAAAGGACCAAATAGTTGATGTGATAGAACAAGACTCTGAAAAACCAAGATGGCCGACTAAAAAATGAGTCAAGAGACATGGAAGAAAGGTTGACTCAGGTTGACTTCCCTTGAACAAAAGCACGACTCATTTTTACTATGGCAGCATATGATAACTTTGTATAAGTTCGTCATCCAGAGGCATAAACAAACCCTCCATATGATTGGAAGAGATAACCAACCGAGGGAGTATTGACTCGATAACAAGGTTACGAATTCTCCTAGGTCAAACCTAAACCCATCCTAAATGGAGAAAGGAATTAGCCTTTCTTTTTTCCTTTGTTCAAGGGCGACACAACTGACTCTTTAACTTCCATCAAATATGGAAGTAATGTCCCATTCTCGCTCTTTTTGGGATTTTTTTTCTTTTTTTTCTTTTTCATATTTCAAAGCCTGAAAATGAATAAAATAATTCCTATAGTGCAATGGATAGAACGAGTGTCAGTAAACAGATGCACTAGTTCCTAGGATAGGAACAATCTTGTGCTCAATGCAAGGTGGAAAAAACTAGTAAGTGACACTCAGAGGAATGTTCCATCCATGGGCAAAGGTGTCAAGTTGCGAAGGCTAAGTGATTGCAAGGTTGACTTTGTAGAAATACATGGTCAAAAGATGGCTTAAAAATGAGTCCAAATGAATCCGGCTAAAAGACAAGATATAAAAATGGTCAGTATGCAATGTAGTAAAAAAACTCAACAAAAAATGGGAGCCTCTAAGGTATATGGTCAGAACAAGATAGCGAAGAAGAATAAGAATGAAGCTTCAACGCATAATTCAAGGTGAGACTAAAGAGGACTCCCTAGCCTACAAAAATTGCAGCATGGGCAACAAATGCTAGCAAGGATCTAACTAAGAAGCCCATGTAAAGGATGGCTCTATCGTCATATAATGATTTATAAGTCGGCGAGTGAAATTGGTTTAATAATCATAACATGATGGGGTTGACCCTATGGCAAGATTTCAGGATGGAGGCTAGTATGCATAAGTGAAATGGAAGGTGAATTCCCTAACCTATATTCCAGTTAAGCATAAAATAATTTCCATGACAGGTCAGCAGTCATGGAACTGAAGTGAAAATGGAATCATCTCAAAATTACCCACTGAATTGATCCAAATCTTTCAGGTAAGCGTCATACTCAGCTTAGTCATTAATTTCTTTATCATTTCAAGTAAATTTTTTAGATATTCACCATAGAAATTTTTTTTTTTCTGCAACCCTCTGCATATACACAGGTTCATACTGATCAACTTGCATATATATGAGACTGTGTTTGAACGACCTCATGTATCCACAGAGCAGAATTTTAAAATAAATTTCTAAATGGTTTTTGGATGAAATGATGTAGGATTACCATAAGCTGGATGGAAAGAGAGAATATCACTATTGATAATGAGGTCATAGAAGACCAACTATCCTTGGATATACTATGGGGATGTGGATTATTGAAATTATTCAAAATTCCAAACATGAAAATGAACACAAGATCACTCGAAATTATTGTAAGTTATTGGGATCCGGATGAAGATTGTTTCATGATAGATCAGATGCCACTGAGGATTGAAATCAAAGACATTTACTTCATAATTGGAAACTCTCGGAGAGGGGAACTAGTAAATTTGTAGGGCAAGCCCACAGGAGGGTTAAATGTTGAGGATTATATTCGTGTTTACTATGATGAGGGTACCCAGAAGGTTAGGGCACAGATCCCAATTAGAGATGTGCAAGGTTTGCACATGAAGATACTTATTTTCACCATTGTGAGGGTAGCCAGATCAGCTTCCTTACACAAGGCTTCACAAGGAAGCATGAGTCTGGAACTGGAGTGCTTGACTACATTGTATGCTTGGTGCACAAAGTTACTGACAAATTTGAAAAAACAACTGACTTCAATCTAGAAGAACAAGACAAAGAATTTTGGTTATGGTACCAATTTATGCACATTCTTCTTTGAGAGGATTCCAGGGCTTCACCCCAAGATCATCTCTACCATCAACAGCCCTCGTGATCCACAGATAGCTAGGTGGGTAGAAATGATTAAGAGTGTGGGGGGTGGAGAGGTCCCCTGGACTACTTGGGATGATCGTTTCTTCCTTTGGTGGGGCGAACAAGTCATCACAGTAGAGGACTATCCCTAGGTTGGCATGGATTTCAAGGGAGATCCATATTAGACCCTTCCACCCGGTGTAGCATGGGGGGCGGTTAGTAAGATCACACAATGATTTTTTGATTATATCATTTTTTATTTTCAAATTATATGAAAATGAAAAATATTTTTGTTAAGAAAATATGACTTACAAATTTTATGGATCATGTTGCAGACATGGGACCAGTGAGACCTAAGGGCTTCGCCATGGAAGAGAAGTTGAGTATGCCAGAGAAGACCTAGGGAGGAATCTCCATGCTATACATAGAAACTTGGAGAGCTTGACTCGCCAAGTCCCTGTGGCTGCCATAGAGGACCTCCCGGAGGCTATACAAAGACACGTGGTTAGAGTACCACGTGATTGGGTGTGACTGTTACACCGTGTGGCGATAGCTATAGTGTTCTTCTGGAACACCTATACTGGGCAGGGCCCACAGGGATATATTTTATTGATCGGATGGCTATAATATTTTTTATGATGAAAATGACTGGGCATAAGCCCTAATTTTGTAGGACATGATCATCCTATTTTTGTATATTTTTAAAAAAACTCTGATATATATATACATTTTATATGATTTAATTGTCTCGAATGAAAAATGATGAATGATGTTTTTAATGTGTTGAATTATTAATATTCCAATCAATTTCTTGATTAGCTAATGAGTCTGCAAACCAATTTCTGAACGAGGAATGTGAATGAATTTAACATATTGAAATAAACGTTATAACAAACACACTCTCAGAAATAATTGATGTAAAAATGGGCCTTTTACATGATAGGTGTTATTTAATTGTGAGACCACTAGTTGCAAATCCAAGTATGCTACTAACGAATCAACACCAAGCATTAGGGGAATTTTGAGGTCTAAAATGGGCCTCCTAAGAAAAATGTACAACCAAAATAAACTTTATGAGAAACAATATGATTCAAGATGATGATGTCAACTATGGGGGATGATTCACCATTTTTGGAGTAAAAAAGTAAAAAGATTAAAAAAATAATAAAATAATAAAACTACTTTTTCAACTCATATTTTCAACTTATCTCCCTAAGGGTTTACTCAAATTTTGAGTGGAAGTACTCATTGGATGCAAAATTTAATTCCTTGTCCAAGGAGTACCCATGTTGCATACTTTTGATGGACTCTGCTACATAAAAAAAGAGAAATACATGAAAAAATGTGATTACAATCACATTTTTCATGTATTTCTCATCTTTCGCAATCACGTTTTTTCATGTATTTCCATTTTTTCATGTAGAAACTTCCATCAAACGTATGAAACATGGGTAATCCTTGGATAAGGAATTAAATTTTGCATCCAACGAGTATTCCTGTTCGAAATTTGAGTAAAACCTTAAGGAGATAAGTTCAAAATACGAGTTGAAAAAGTAGTTTTTTCTTTTTTCCCTCTAAAATTTGATGATGTAAAGAAATATTGTTTTATTATTTCCACTATTATTTTATAATTTCCTTAGGAGGCCCATTTTATACTTCAAAATTCCCCTAATGAGATATTTCCTCTGAGAGTAGGTTGACCACTGTAGTGTACTCTGCCACATTGTTCGAAGTAGAACCAATGCATACACACCATGAGACTAGCAACTGACCAGATGGATAGTGAATTACCCAAGCCACGGAATCAAGATTCCATGTATGTCTACTAGAACCATTAGCAAAACCAAAGTGAATCATCTCATCCCAAAACACCTGCCAAACCAGATCAAAATCATCAATGTCACATCAAAAATCGATAGATAGACATGTACAAAAATATAACATATACTAACAAATCAAATGATAGGCGAAAGCCTAGGAATAATAATTCTTTAGATAGAGCCCATTTATGGGCTTCACCATCTCATTTCCACCGAAATAAACCAAGGCATAAGCTCCCTCTTTTAGGACCTTTTTAACAATAAAAGGGCCATAACACATGGATTTGAAGTTGCCTGCCCCCAAGGAATCCTTTTCTTGAGGATAAATCAAAACAATGTCACCTTCAGAGAAAACCCTAGGTTCGACCGTCTTATCGTACTTAACCTTCACTCGTTTCTTATGAGCCTCGTTCATCGTAGCTGCATCTCAGCTCTGATCGAGATGTTCTAGATGAACAAGGCGTTCTTTGAGACTTGAAGTGTCAGGAAGAAGCTCGACTGCCAACATAAGGGAAGGAATCTCGCATTCAACAAGAAATATTGATTCCAACCCATAAACTAGTTGGAACAGAGTGAATTTGGTTTCAGTCTTCACAAACATCCGATATGCCCAAAGTGCAAGATACAACATGGGATGCCAATTCGACCTGGCTTTATCAATTTTCTGTTGAAGGATAAACTTTAACAACTTGTTTATGGCTTCAACCTGCCCATTGGCCCGAGGATAATAAAGAGATGAATGCTCCTTCTGAAAACCCAATTTTAGAGCCAATTCATCCATCATATTTTTCTGAAAATGACTTCCATGGTCAGTGACAATCTCTTTGGGGATACCAAAGCGAGAAATGACTTGGTTGAACAGAAATGGGGCTATTGTTTCACCATTGTTCACAAAATTAGGCATACCCTTAGCCCACTTCGTAAAGTATTCTACTGATATGATAATGTACTTATGACCCTTTGTCGAAGGTGGATTACAAGTAGTATAATCAATACCCCACTTTGTGAATGGACCAATAATGACAACAGGAAAAAGCGGAGCTAGATGAGCGCACATCTTCCGAGTATAGACTTGACAAGGATGAAATTTTTTGACCACCTCAACACAATCTTTGAAAATCGAGGACCAAAAATATCCTACATGAAAAATATTTTGGGTTGTAGCAAACCTAGATAAATGACGGCCACAAGCTTCACTATGGCAATCATTCAACACAACCTCAAATTCTTCGAGAGTCAAGCAACGTCTAATGATTGAATTGACCCCACGATGATATAGAGTGTCACCGATCATAAGATAAATTTTTGCTATGTGATGCAACTTTCGACACTCGTTTTTCGAAAAAGCTAATGGAAACTTCGAAGTTTGGAGATAAATAATGAGATCTCCATACCAAGGATCCCATGAATAAATGAGGAAAATCTATTCATCAGGGAACGAATCTTCATAAACAATCTCATATCCATAGGAAAAATCAGATATCAACTCCGCAAACACCAAATATGTTTTTGATTTGGCAGACAAGAATTCAAGATCAAACTCTTGCAAAATGACAATCCATTGATTGTATTTACCCCCAATCACTCGCCTATTGAGAACAAATTGAAATGGATTAACTTCCGCCAAAACATAGGTTTCGTGAAGAAGGATATAATGCCTAAGCCGCTAGACAACATGGACATCTGCCAAAGCTAATTTCTCAATGGGAGAATACCGGATTTCAGGACCCACCAAGCCTTGACTAAGGTAGTAAACAACATGCTCACAAAGAGCATCGTCCTCCTGAGCAAGAAGCATACTAATAATAGACTTTGCTACAACGAGATACAAAAGTAAGTCTCTACTATAATCAGGTGGACTCAATAATAGAGCAGAGGTCAATGTATTTTTCAAAGCATCGAATGAGCGTTGAGAAAGGTCATCCAAAAATAATATAACTCCTTTCTTTAACAACCTCATAAATCCTTTCTTCACCTTGGCATAATTAACCATAAATCTCCTTAATAAATTGGCCTTACCTTGTATACTTTGAAGCTGACGAATAGAAGATGGGAGAGGCAACTAAAGTATTGCCTCAACCTTGAAGGGATCTACCTGAATCCATTTAATAAACACTACGAATCCCAACAACCGACCGATTGTGACAGCAAAAACACACTTATTAGGGTTCAACCGAATTTTATAATAACGACACTATTCAAAAAAATTTCAAAGGTGTGAAGGATGATCGATTCTCTTTCGATAATGAGAAGCTAAATCATCCAAATATGCTTCGATAATATGCTTGATGTCATGGAAAACATAGGACATGGCCCACTAGAAAGTAGCTCTAGTGTTTTTAAGGCAAAAAGGCATCTTTTTGTATGAAAATGTACCCCAGGGGCAAATAAAAGCAGTCTTATGCTGATCTTCAGGACAAATAGTAATATGATTGTATCCTCAGAAACCATCCATGAAGGAGAAAATCTCATTCCCCACACACTCATCAATAATATGATCACTAAATGGTGTGTGGTAATTATATTTTGGACATGCCTTATTCAAATCCCTGAATCAATGCAAACTCGGATCGTTTCTTGTTTCTTGTCCATAGGCACTGGATTCGAAACCCACTCAGTTAATGGAACGGGGTATATGAAACCCGTATTTAGCAACTTCTCAACCTCAGACTTGATAGCTTCCACCTTCCTAGGGTTGACCAGATGAAGCTTTTTCCATATAGGATTAGCATTTTTGGAAGTCTTGATCTCATACTGGACAATAGATGGATCTATTCCAGGCATTTTCTCATAAGACCAAGCTAACACATCCCAAAATTATATAAAAATATCAGTGTAATTATGAATCTCTTCACGGGAAAATTCAGCTCCAATGAAGACATTCTCAATAACATTGGGATCTCTGGATATGTTCACCGAGGTAGTCTCATAAATGATGGCCATGTTCCCTTCAGCAAAAACCTATGCTGGAGCTAATGGTTTCAAGACCGGGTGAACAAGAACAAAAGACTAAGGGATAGAAAATCTTGTTTCAAATTCTCGCAAGTCTGTTATAAAATAGGACCGATGATGCAAATCATTCCACAACCTTTCCATGCCAGGCATTACTTCAAGGATAGCCTCTTCAAATGGAAGAGTAGTATCAAGGAAATCATGAGAAGAAGATGAACTAAGAGTCCAAGATGGAGCCACATCTCCGTCCAACTCCTTTGGTCAAAGAGAAACTAGAATGGAGTCTGCAGAGTCAACAATAGATTGATAGGAAATCTCTCTTGCATACATAGGGAATTCTATTCAACCCACTTGACCTTCCTCTAATGTGGAGGTAGGAGAAGGCAAGGTCAAAGGATCTAAAAAATAACAAGTTCAAAATAAATCTCTTCGAGTAGGAACCCTGGATGATGATATAGAATTAATATGAACTGAAGGAGGTGGAGGATCAAAAGTACCCACTCACGATGTATACATTTCAACCCCCAAATTCTCAACAGGTTGCTTGGAATCATTCACCAAGGGTACAGTAGATTCAGTGGATGCATTTGGATCTATAGGAGAACAGTCCATCTGATCAACAATGACAATCCTCCCTTCATGGGAAAAACACAAGATGTGAAATAATGATGAAGCAATAGCATCCATCTCATAAATTCAAGTCCACCCCAACAGAAGGTTGTAGTCTAAATTTGCATCAACTATCTTGACCTCAATATTGATAGTTTTACCCCCAACATAGATGGGTAAAACTGGAACAATGCCATGTGGCCTGTGAGAATGACCATAAAATGGAGTGATAAGAGTAGGTGAATGCACAACTGAAAGAGATCAAATGGATTCCCAGCATGAGATAGACATGACACATGTGGAAGCACCCTCATCGACTATTTTTCAAAAAATATTTATCTTCCGATATGTAGACTTAATCTAAAAATTCATGTGATGAGGAAGTCTCTTATTAAGATTTGACATGTCAAATGTGATCATAAGAGAGTTGTTTAGATCAACAGCCCCAATCGCAGTGAGAAATGCACTCCTTTGTGCTGGGCATGACTGGAGTACCTCTAACGCAGACATGGCACAAGGACTTTGCACCATATCTTATACAATGGAGTAGTTCTGGGTAACCTTGGCATTAGGATTAATTGTTGTACATTTCGTAGACCCTTTTGGCATCTGAGGTATAGGCTCAACTGCAGGCCTCTCTATATGGAGTGGCTCAGAATTGCTAGGAGCACCTTTCACTTATGAAGACTCAGCTTCACCATAATCACGAGATCTCGTAGCGATATCAATGTGAGAGCTCATCATATATACATTTGAGGAATTTTTCCCTTCCTCGTTGCCCCTTGTGGGAGCTCCAGTATTAGCATTTGTGCCAGCAAGCAGCTGCTACCCTTGGGGAAAAGTGTTTGTCAGTATAGCTTGGGAACTAGAAGAACTGTGTTGAGCTAACAAGTGCCGAGTATCCTGAATTTTCGTGTAGAGGTGAGTAAGATAATCTCCAGTGCATAACTTGCATGGAAACTTAACCTTCTTCTTATTGTCCCTCTTACCCTCTCCAACATTATCGTTTCATATTTTCGCATTATCCTTCCCATCCTTGTCATTATTCTTATTATTTGTCCCTTCTTATTCCCATTATATTGTTGATTTACTTTGGCATTAGAAGCTTGAAAAACATTAATATTCAAGGGCTGAGAAGGGGTCGAAACTGATGATGTAGCTTGACCAGAAGGAGAAGATTGTAAATACAACTGCTACAATTGATTCGACAGTTTAGTTGTGCCACTATCAATCAAACCGATAAGCCCATCAACATGAGGACCTGGCTTAGTTTTGGCTAAATCCACTTTGGAGTGAGGAGCATCTGGCAAAATATTATTAAGGACCCCAGACTGAGGATAGATCAGTTCTAACTGCTGAGCCCTAAAGATAGCATGTTCCTTAAAGGATACCCCAGAAAGGGATACATCCTTTGAGATTTCTAGCTGTAAGGATTTAAGAAACCATTTGAGAAGGAACTCATTTAGAATCTAGGCTTTGATGAGCCTCTTCCTTCTCCTCCATTCCTGAATATGATCAGAAATTTCTGTTGCCTTGTCCTGCTGGAAATTGGTCAGGAGATCAATCTTGGCATCATAATGAACATGAAACTGGAAATGGTTCAAAAACATAGTAGCCAACTCACCAAAAGTAGCAAAACTACCCCTTGTCAGCTCAATGTACCATTTTGCAGCGTTTCCTGTTAGGGTGTGTTGAAATATCCTCAACCTTGAATAAGGGAGTTTGGCGAACACCATAAGTGGAAAGTGGTAACATGGTCAGCCAGATCCTCACTGGTCTTCTCTTTAAATTTTGGAATATCTGAGGGAGGTTTAGTAGGGACCGAAGCCCAACCTGGACTTTATTGAATTGGATCATTAGTCAAATTTGATAGATCTGGAAATTTTAAAGTTGTCGGGAAAGGTAAGCGCAGAGAAGCTTGAAAATCCGTCCCCTGAAGGAAGGATTCCCAACATTTTGAAAAAAATTCACTGAATTTGTTCAGGTACCAAGATTCCATAGATTATTCATAGAAAATGCTGAGCCATAAGAGAAACATTGTGGCCCAAAAGCATTCAGAGAAGGACCCACTCCCATCATAGGATTACCATAAATAGGGATATTTCCCCCAATCGAAGTGTTAAATGAAGAGGAAACCCGTTGGTAAGGGTTCCAAGCGTTGGCGAATGGAGAGAAACCTTGAGAAGCACCTACAGAAGGGAAAGGTAAATTCCCTTGCTGACCAAAGAAAAACTGATTCCCAGCTCCCAACCCTGTAAAAATAGGGTTCTAGCCTTGAAAAGCATTATATCTTTGATCTTCGAGGAAAGGATTAAAACCTTGAATTTGAGAGGTGAAAGGAAAAGATCCTAAGGAAGGGTTCGAATGAGGAATGTGACCACTTCTGAAGGGAAAACCCTGAAAAGAAGCTAACCCACTAGCCATAGAAGGAATAGGTGTGGAGACAACAGAAGCAGAGGTGAAGGAAATAGAAGGAATTGCACTAGATGGAATTCCAAAATAAAAATGGACCAAAATGGTGTTGATCATCGGTTGTCATTGATGTCAACCCAAGCAGCACCAAGGTATAACCAAATATTGCATGGGAATTTTGACCTAGAAAATTAATATATTCTGGGTCAATAATACTTTTTATGGTTTCTACTTTTTGAGATGTTTCCGTTGATATATGGCACGCCATGTAATTCTTCACGGTTTGAGAGATATTCATGTTTGAAGTTTGTACCCCTAGTTAGTGGGCTAAAACCCCATGGGGTTGGGGCATGGGTCATTGAAAAGTCATAATTAATATTTTTTAAGCTCCTAATATCCCTCCCACGTTCACTTGTTGAATCCCCTCTCAAATTAAGCATTCATATAAATTGTGATCTTCATTTCCTCCTTATGCATGGGATTTGGCCATCTGAAACAGGTCATCGTGGAATTTTCGCTCTAAACTTTTTTATAAAAAGGCTCAGAAGCTGAAATGTTTGTGAGGTGAAGCTGAAATATTGAGGAAGCGGCAGTAAAAATTTCAGATCAAGTTGCGCAACATGTTTGGAGATATGATCTGTGGAAATAAGTGTTTTTGCAGGCTCCTAAAATTCATATCAAAGAAGTGACCTTGGTAAAATAGTCATAACTCACTCTATGAGTATTGGATTGGAATTTCGTAAAAATTGGAAGATAGTGCACAGTTTTTAGTTTTCTCTCTATCAAATATAGAGGCAAATGAAGAAACAATGACACGTGGGACGTCGTAAAAGTGCGCTCTACTGAAACAGTCCATAATTAGGGCAGTGTGAGAAATTGGGTATAATTCTCTTTGAAGAATCCAAATTGGGTTAGACCTGTGGCATTGGAAAGAAGACTCATAGGACTACTATAGGACCGAAAATAAGATATTGAGGATATGAAATAACAGAGATACACCAGATTCAATATTGAGCTACTAGAAGGCAAGAAAAAGCTAGATCATGTGTTGTCAAGGATTGCAAAGGACCAGAATTTATACGGCAGAAAAACAAAACAAGGTGCAGCAGAGGGTAGCATGACAAGAGCAGCAACCAAGGTGCATAACAGCAGCAAGAAGTTCATCATATGAAGTCTTCAAGTGGGCAGCACTGCATACAATCATTGTAAAGGTATCATTGTACTTGGTCATTGTAAATACATTATTGTACAAATTGTACTAGTATCTATCTGCCAAGGGTTGAAGAGGCAGTGTTGGGAGGTCTAGGATCATCATTAGGTGGTTGTGTCAAAGTTGGGGTTATGGTCTAGTATATCTTCTTCTTCTACATCATTCTATATCATTGTAAAGTGGACCATTTTCCGTGGTACGGGAGTCCATTCTTCTTTTATTCTTCTATAGGGTGGTAGGGTGGTGCTAGGGTGAGTTGTAGCTCATTGGGTGCTCAGTGCTGGGGAACTTGCTCAATTCCAATGACTACCCAAGAATCTCAGAATTGGAGGCCACCATCCAAGTAACCGGAGAAGAATGCTTTCAGATTTCAGAAGTTTGAGCCGTATTTTCAATTGGAGTCAAAGAATTTTATTAGAAAAGCATTAGGTGGTTTTTCAAGTCTCAGAGTGGGTTTCCACCTAAAAATTGTGTGCATTTGTGTTCCTCTTGTTTGCTGCTATCATTGTACAAACAATGATAATAATTGAATATTAACTAATGCTCTAATTGAAAGAAACACTGATTCAACCCCCCCCCCCCCCCCCTCAGTATTTCCAACAATTGGTATCGGAGCTTGGTTCCTTCAATAGCAGTTTAACAACTGGAAGGAGGTCATGGAGTATACCAAGAATGGTGTACCTCAATTCAATGAAAATAATTATGCACTTTGGAAAGGAATAATGGAGGTCTATCTCTTGGCGCAAGGTTACGAAGTATGGGACACTGTTCAAAATGTATTTACATCAACTGTAGATGAACAAGGTAAGAAGAATTTGGTAAATGATGCAAAAGCAAAGAATATTATTATCAGTGGACTTATTGAATCTGCTTATCACAAGGTGTTGGGTTGTAAAACCACAAAAAATGTATGGGACAAGGTTGAGAATATATATGCAGGTGACTCAAATGTCAAAGAAGCAAAGCTTCAAATCTATAGAGAAAAATTTGAGCAACTCAGAATGAAAGAAGATTGCAACATTGCTGCATACTTTCAATACGTTGATGAAATAACCAATAGTCTGGAAGGATTGGGAGAGCTAGTTGACGAGAAGACTATTATAATAAATATTCTTAGAACATTGCCAGGGAGATTCAACCCAAAGGTATCGGTCTTAGAATACAGTGCAAATCTGGACAAACTCAGCAAAGAGGAATTACATGGAGTTCTCATAGCATATGAAATGAGACTTGATGAAGAAGAGGGTACTTCACATCTACAAATTGCGTTCGTTGTGTCTAAGAAAACTGATAAGGATAAAAAACCTTCAATTGAAAAGACATACACCTGCAAGTGTGAAGAAAAGGGAGATGATGAAGAAGGTTTTTTAGATGAAGACTATGCTTACTTCACGATAAAACTACAAATTGGTAAGAGACAATTCAAAGGTAAACTTCCATTGATATGTTTCAGCTGTAATGAGGTTGGGAATTTTGCAGCAAAATGTCCAAACAAAAGTAATGGCAACTTAAAAAGAAAGAAAGGCTTTAAGAAATTCAACAAGCAAGGATCCAAAAGGAACTTTCTCTCTAAAGAAGATAGCTCATCATCTGATGAAGACAATGATCGTGAAGAAGAAGCCAATGAGAGAGTATTGTTTATGGCCAAGCACAATAAACCCAAGCACAATAAGCAAGAGGTATAAAACAACAAAAAAGAAGGATGGACCATAGACGAATTTTATGAGGAAGCAATCAAGCTTATAAAAGATCTCAAGGCAGAGAAGATCCGTTCCAAAACTCTTGAAGAAGAAGTTCAAGGTCTCAAAATTGAAGTTGAAGAACAAAAATGCATTGAAGAGTCACTTCAAAAGAAGTTAGAAGAAAGAAACCAAGAAAGGGAAGAATTAGAATCCAAAGTAGTCTCGCTGCGTGAGGAAGTGAAGGAAAAACTATCCAAAACTATGCCAACAGCTCAAGGAAATTGCTAGAACTCATCAACAATAAATGATCTTACAACGACAAAACTAGCATCGGTTACAAAGAAGAAGACGTAGGACCTTTTACATTAAAATACAATGAACCTATGAGATCTGACATGCATGTAGACTTCATTGGACAAGATTCGCAAGAACAACCTTGGAAGACAATTCCTCGATGAAAATTTCCATCCAGGTACCAAAATATTTTTTATGGCTACTGTTATTCATGTGGAAAAATTGGTCATAAAGTTGTAGAATGTCACACGTACCCTAGGAACGAATACAATTCCAGGAGATCTGTCAAATATGAACCTCCCAGGGCTTAGCGAAATATCAATAGATTTGAACATTTAAGAAATAATATTGAATGTTACAAATGTCAAAACTTTGGACACATAGCCAAAGACTGCAGACTTGAAAATCCTCCTAAGAATCTTCGAACCCACAGAATGAACAAAATATGAAATAAGAAGAAGAATGATAACGCAGTTTTGCTCTCAAGGCTCAAAAGAACAAATATGTGTGGTATGTTGATAGCGGTTGCTCAACGAATATGACTGGAGATAGAAATAAATTTGTATCTCTGAAAGAGAAGAAGGATGGAACCATGTCCTTTGGAAATGATGGATCTTCAAATGTTATAGGATCAGGTACTGTCACTCTCGGAAGCAAAGATGTTATAACCAAGAATATTCTATTGGTTGAAAACATGAATCAAAATCTGCTCAGTGTTGGACAAATGTGTGATCAATGACACACAATACTATTCAACTCTATGAAATGTGAAATCAAGAAAGGCATGTATGGTGAAATTGTGGCTACAGCAAGTCGAGCTCCAAATGACATATATGTTCTGGATGAAGCAACTAAAGCATGTCTAATAGCTAAAGAGGATGATACAATAATTGGTAGCAATGATGATCGACTAAGTAAGAATTTTGCTACAAAGGTGGAAAGTGATTTAGAGATTTCTTTACTTGGTTGCAAATTGAGCATTGACGACTCATCTAAGGATGTGGATCAAAGGTTGTATAGATCTATGATTAGTAGTCTTCTATATGTAATAGCCTCCTGACCAAATGTTATGCAAGCAGTTGGACAAGTAGCAAGATTCCAAGCAGCACCAAAATAATCACATATTAAATATTCGCCAGCATTGGAATATCTTTGCCAGAAGCTTTTGATTCTCCCAAGTTCTCATTAGATTTTCCTTTTTCAAAATATAAAGGGGGAGTGGAAATGTGTACAGGTCTGTAGGACGGTTGTGTGTCAGCATGAGTGGAAGTGTGTACAGGTCTGCAGGATGGTTGTGTTTCAGGGGGATTTACCCTTTGTCATTGATGTCAAAGGGGGAGAGAATGTTGTAGGAAGAGGTGTCATGATCGCAGGGGGAGTACTTGTGTTGCCATCAATGCCAAAGGGGGAGATTGTTGATAAATGGTTGTCATTGATGTCAACCCAAGCAGCACCAGGGGATAAACCAATATTGCATGGAAATTTTGACCTATAAAATTAAGATATTATGGGTCAATAATTCTTTTGATGGTTTCTACTTGTCGATATGTTTCCGTTGATATATGGCACACCATGTAATTCTTCACGGTTTGAGAGATATTCATGTTTGAAGTTTGTACCCCCAGTTAGTGGGATAAAACCCCATGGGGTTGGGGCATGGGTCATTGAAAAGTCATAATTAATATTTTTTGAGCTCCTAATATCCCTCCCACGTTCACTTGTTGAATCCCCTCTCAAATTAAGCATTCATATAAATTGTGATCTTCATTTCCTCCTTATGCATGGGATTTGGCCATCTGAAACAAGCCATCGTGGAATTTCCGCTTTCAATTTTTTTCTACGAAGGCTAAGAAGCTGAAATTTTTGTGAGGCGAAGCCGAAATCCTGAGGAAGCTGCAGTAAAAATTTCAGATCAAGTTGCGCAATATTTTTGGAGATATGATCTGTGGAAATAAGGGTTTTTGCAGGCTCCTGAAATTCATCTCAAAGAAGTGACCTTTGTAAAATCGTCATAACTCACTCTATGAGTATCAGATTGGAATTACGTAAAAATTGGAAGATAGTGCACAGTCTGTAGTTTTTGCTCTATCAAATTCAGAGACAAATGAAGAAACAGTGACACGTGGCACGCCGTAAAAGTGCGCTATGCTGAAACAGTCCATAATTAGGGCAGTGTGAGAAATTGGGTATAACTCTCTCTTGAAGAATCCAAATTGGGTCAGACCTGTGGCATTGGAAATAAGACTCAGAGGAATACTCCATGACTAAAAATAAGATATTGAGGATTTGAAATAATAGAGATACACCAGATTCAATATTGAGCTCCTAGAAGGCAAGAAAAAGCTAGATCATGTGTTGTCAAGGATTGCAAAGGACCAGACTTTCTACAGCAGAAAAGAAAAACAAGGTGCAACAGAGGGTAGCATGACAAGAGCAGCAACCAAGGTGCATAATAGCAGCAAGAAGCTCATCATATGAAGACTTTAAGTGGGCAGCACTGCATACAATCATTGTAAAGGTATCATTGTACTTAGTCATTGTAAATACATTATTGTACAAATTGTACTAGTGTCTATCTGCCAAGGGTTGAAGAGGCAATGTTGGGAGGTCTAGGATCATCATTAGGTGGTTGTGTCAAAGTTGGGGTTATGGTCTAGTATATCTTCTTCTTCTACATCATTCTATATCATTGTAAAGTGGACCATTTTCCCTGGTACGGGAGTCCATTCTTGTTTTATTCTTCTATAGGGTGGTAGGGTGGTGTTAGGGTGAGTTGTAGCTCATTGGATGTTGGGGCATCCGTTCAGTGACTACTGAAGAAGCTCGAGCATTGGAGCATCCATCCAGTGGGAGCTGGAGAAGAATGATTTTCTATATTCTAGGAAGTTGGAGCTTTATTTTCAATTGGAGTTGAAAAGAATTAGGTGGTTTTTGTCCCGGAGTGGGTTTCCACCTTAAAAACTGTGTGCATTTGTGTTCCTCTTGTTTTCTGCTATCATTGTACAAACACCGATAATAATTGAAGATTAACTAATGCTCTAATTGAAAGAAATACTAATTCAGCCCCCCTCTCAGTATTTCCAACAAATGGGAAGAAAATGCTTGGGTGCCCCCACTCGTAGATGTAATAGAGGCAAAGCCAAACATAGAAGCACTAGGAGTGATAGTAGAAATAGAAATAGTACCCCCTCCTCCAACTGAAAGAGGAGTATGCACACTCGTGGTGCTCATAGCCGAAGCTATGTTCCCAGTCGTGGCGATCGAAAGAAAGGGATAGGGATGGGGGCTAGCTGGTTTATGAGACACAAGCCCAATGTATAAAATGATGTCCGGAAAACTAGCAGGAAGAAAAGAGGAACGAGTACCTGGAGCTTCACAAACTTCTTCAACTTCAACTTCTTCTACCAGAAAAATGACTCTAGAGATGAGTGTAGTACTCCTCTCTACAATACCACTAGCACTAGGACCACCTGCAGAAAAAACAACCCCAGTCGGAGGATCACTCTCTGATTTGTTCGCAACTACTGGATGAAAAACACCAGCAGAAATTCTCCTATGCCTTCTTAAAGAAGGCTCGACACTCGTAGGACAAAACCCACGAAGCCTCCTCGATCGTCGAGGCGATCGCTCAACCACTTTTAATATTTATGAGGTTAATTAGACTCAAAAAATTATGAAGCTATGGCATTCTAGGAGAAAAGAGCACACTCTATTAAAAGTACTTAAGGTGAAAAAATGAAGCAGCCTTCAGGTATTTCTGCTATGGGTTATTAGGACTGGACACAAAAATACAAGAAAGTGAATAAAAGGACCTTTCGAAAATAGTCTGGGGTGATTACGCCCAAGGCCTACTAGCGAAGGTAACATAAAAAGTTACGTTGACCTCCTAACAAAATACTTTGCTGGTGCAAGTACCTGAGCTTCGCAAGGGCAGTGATACAACATCTGCCTTAGGTATCATGGGTTTTCCCCCCCCCCCCCCCCCCCCGCAGTTACCTGTGTGGTAATTAGGAAAGGAAACTAAGGGCACCAATTCATATCGACAGCCGAGCAGAACAGTCTTAGGCCAAGATTCAACAAATATGAGAGGGGGTATCTCTCTTCTCTGCCTTCACTATCCCTCACACTTAACTCTCTGGAGGTAGAGATTTCCCTATCCACTTAACGAAGTTGGATTTCACTCGTTACTCAACTTCTACATTTGATAGTTTTGAGTGGCCTTGGAGAGTTAACTCTCCATTCACCTATTCCAAGGCACTATGTTTTTGACACAAAAGAGAAATCAATAGAAAACCTACTACATGAATATGAAAATTTTTCTTTCGATGAAAAGAGATTTCTACTTAGGTTCTACGAAGAAACTAATAAACAAGAAAGACTTCCTTTTTCTTTTCAATATCAATCTTCACACACTTCAAAAACTATAACAAAGACTAGAATTATTAACGGTGTAACTAATGAAAAAAATACCAATGATGAATGCAAACCTTAGGACTGCTCACAAAGGGAAGAAAATGATTTTTTCAATAAGATTGGTCTGATCACTTTGAAAGAAAAGAAGAGACAAGACCCAACAGAAACTTCTTTGCAAAAAACAATGCCAAAATAGTCTTGACATAAAAGAGACAAATCCAAACAAGGGCTCCTCCTGAAACCAAGCAATTGGACCAAAAATGAGAAACTAGCAATTTGCTCCAAAAAGGATGAAAACCAAAGCAAAAGAAACGGAAAACACAAATGATTTTTGGATTTTCACTTTTTAAGGAAACACGAAAATTTCATTGATACAAGCACAAAACTACCAAAGGTCCCAAATCAAGGAATTGAGCCAATCAAGGCATCTTCCAATTGCACAAGCCAACTATGCCACTTTTGTAGTGGGACTCAAAGAAACAAAAAGAAGTAACCAACTCAAGGAATTGATTCAAAACAGTAGCATAAACTTCCAGCAAACAAAAAATTCAAGAAATCGACCAAAGGAAACTTCAAGATTCACTAGAAAGATGATCTCAAGAAACGACAAAACGAAGAAAATCAAGAAGGAAAAAAACAAGAAGTGAAGAAATGCACAAGGAAAACATGAGAAAACTGAAAAAAGCTCATTGTTTTGAAAGGTCAGAAAAACCAAGAAATCCATAAAGAAGTCTTGTTGTTGTAGCTACAACTGAAACTTCACCGAAAAGGTAAAACCCTAGATTGACTAGGCTTTCACATAAAAGAGAGAGAAAATGACACAAAAGAAGAAGAATCACAATATGGAAACCCAAGAGATTCCATAGGGATGACCAAAAACATGCAGGAAAGACTTACAGGGTCCCAAGATTTAATTTTTCAAATTTAACAGGGTATATCCGTATCCACTATGTGAAACACGTGTGTATATGTGACTGTGCCTGAATAAACTCACGTGTATATGTGACTGTGCCTGAAGAAACTCGCGTATACACGGGTCCCTTTGGAAAAAACAAAATGTATACCTGACTATGTACACACCAAGTGGCATATAGAAATTGTAATAAAGAAAAGCAAAAAAAAACTAGTCCTGATCCAGAAAATCGGGACTTCTGCCTGGATGGGAAAAGAACCTACTAGACTTAAAAAGTGATCAAATTGTTAGGGAACCCAAAATACAGAGAAAAACAACCTAAACTAGGAATTACATGGATGTAATCCCCAATGGAGTCACCAGTTCTGTTATGAGCAAAGCTACCCTAAGATCTGGGTTGAGGGACCTAACGGAGCGGAAGACATATCATCACAAGAATCACTCCAATTATGAGTTCTAATGCTTGAAATAGAAAACTGAGGATAAACGATCTTACCCATGTGTCCTACATCTGGTGTCGATCATGTAGGGTGAAAACCCTCTGTTACTCGTCGTGCTTCAGAACCTGAAAATCAATCAAGACAAAGCACACAAACTAGTTTCACAACATATATATCCTAGATGTTAACACGTTAGCACATATAATATCATAAAAATAACATGAAATAAACCATTACAAGATCATTCAACATGTATAGGATACATATGACACAAAGACATCAGGAACAAGACAAAGCTTTTTTTATTGATAATATGTAAAGAGAAAGTGGAGAAATCACTTGAGATCTGCCATGGCTCTAAGAGAAACCATCCTCTGGATCCGTCCAACCCTAGCCTCTTAAAGCTTCTTCCATAAAGGGTGCACAAAGGATGTCACATAAAGATGGGGTGAACATCAAAAGGAAACAAGGGTTTCCTAAACCTGGGAAGTGCTGGAGGCACATGGAAATATCAGACTTGATCAAGGCTATAACAACCTATAATATCAATAACATTCTCTCTTCTCCCTTAGGCCATTTCCTTGAAGTGTATTTATACTTCCTCAAATCATTTCTTTCAGTTGAGAAACTTTTTCTCCACGGGCTGAAGTAGTTAAGTTACAGTAAAAACCCGTAAAACCCACCTAATTAATAGGGAGTTTATTGTTTTTTAATATTTTAAATAATATATGTGGGTAATATATGGATGGACCCATGTCTATACATGGAAAAGTATAGGCAAAGTCACGTAGGGGCATGTTGGAGCGGGGTCCCATAAAAGTAATTTTGATGTAATTTTGTAATCTTTTGTAATAGTTTAGTCTAGCGCAGGGGATTTGGGGCAGGTCAAAGCCCCTAATGAATTGTAATGGGTCAAAGGGTAGACTAAGGGTCCAAAAACCACAGTTTGCGGACCATAGAGTAGTGCAGGCTAATATAGTATAAATAGATGGATATATCGAGTTTAGAAGTAAGTTTTGATTAAGTTTGGACAAAAATGTTGCATCTATAATACTTGTTGTGGGGATTTTTCTGGATGCGGGCTCCTTCTAGATGTGTGCACAGAGACCCTAAGTCCTGTTGTGTGTAGACCACGTTGGCTATGTGCGTGGGCTAAAAAAGAGCTTATAAGTGGACTCTAAAGTGTTAATGAATGCGAAGACCCTTTTTCTGATATCTGAGTATCTCTGTGTTATGTTATTGGTTTCCCTATGTGTTGATTTCTGAGATTATGTCTGTGTATTGAATACTATGAGTTAATTGATGCGCACGTGGATGTGATCCTTTAGAAAGTAATAAAGGCATAGATCTAGTTATATTTTGTCACCATGCTTCTGTTAACTAGTTATCTTATGGTTTACAGGCTTCGCACGAGTTATTCGGTCATGTATATTGTTAAGGGTTTTCTGGGTTAGGACTTCTGCAGTGCAGGCCTGTTAGATCTAAAGGTGTCCGTTTTAATTAAATTTCTCTCTCTAGGTGCGGAAACCTAGTTCTAGCACCCTCCCATACTACTTCAGGTGAGACCTTGACCTACGCAAGCATGCCATTTCCTAAAGGGCCAGTAGTATAGGGGTTTGTTGGTAAACCTTAAATATGAACCTGGGTCAGGACCCCTCAAACCAAAAAATGGTTCCATTGCCGGGACCGGGAGAAATTTGAGAGAAATATTGAGTAATGCCACAGGGTCATTGGCATCCATTAAAGCCTGAACTCGAGGACTATTTTGAAAATCAGATTTAGGAGTTTTCCCTAAAAGAAAATAGAAGTAAGAATCTATCTGCCAAAGAGTGGAAGAATACGTATATTTTTACAGAGGTACATAAGATCTTCTTTGTAACCTTCGCACACAAACTACATGAATGGCTAGCGAGGTTAGCAGAATTCCAAACCTGCTAGAAATACGACCAGGTCACGTAGTGGACCTGTGAATTGATCCAACAGTGGAAAAGACTGATAAAAAAATCACCCGGACTATAGATCACTGGGTTGATAGCGTGTTGAGTGGATTTGTAACTGAGCTTGCAATCGATCAATTCATGTCCTACTCTGAAGCTAAGTGAAGGTTTTTCAAAGAATTTAGGGGCAAGTTCTTACATATGTTTCCGTTGTTGATTAAGATGCTATTGTATGAAAAGTGTGTCTTGTGCAGTCACATCGAGTGAATGACCTCCGATTAGAGTGGAAGCATGATGCGAAGCGGTAAATACTACCAAGTTAATCAAGAAGGGGATATATCAATGTACAGTCCTCTAAGGGATCCACCTGATATAAAAAAAGGCAGGGTTGCACATGCAAAGACCAGTGCCCCGGCTATGCCACCATCAAACTCACACAAAGGTAATAATTCTCCTACCCCACCTTCGCCACCAGTTGTGGACGACATGGCTGCATAAATGAAGCTACCAACTTTTAAGGGTGCGAGATATGAGGATATGGATCGATTTTGGTTCATGGAAAATGCAGTGTGGGCTGCACAAAATGTTAATAATTATGCTATAAAAGGAGCGCAACTATCAATATCCTTTGAAGGGTGGCCTCTGGATTGGATCATGGGATACATTACTCAACATAATCCTACAATAGAGGAGATCAAGGATGCCCTGAAGTAGCAGTTCTCAAAACGTAAGTCCTATTCTCAATGCATAATAGAGTTGAAAGATATTAAGCAAGGACCTATAGAGTCTGTTTAGGAAGCTGACCAACGGCTGAAGAAAGTCATCAGTGATGAAGGATTTGTTTATTAGGACAAAAAAAATAAGGAATGGTTCATCACCATGCTATTACCACATCTGCATGGACCTATGGGTCAGAAGAATATTTATTCACATGAAGAGGCCCTGGAAATTTACATTAAGCTAGAAGTTGTGCCAAGGGACGATGCTTAGTTTGAGGCGTCGTAGATTTAGAGCCAGTTAGAGGAGATGCACTTAGAAATTCAAAATTTGTGAAGGGATCAGGGTAAAGAAGCTACTGCGGATGTCTGGTGCATATGCTGCAGGGTATCAGGTCACACTAAGGCTGAGTGCCCTCTCTTGTCAGATTATATGCAAGCTGGGTGACCAAGTCCATTACACCTAAGAGACATTGCTGGACCAAGCACCCCCACACTGTGGTGTGCTGATTTTCGGGTAGAAAGAAGGCATGATACAGACCACTACCCACGATTAGGTGCTTGTGTCCTAGAACTGAAGCAACAATGGTTCAGATTCTACTTGTCAGTGGGTCACGATGAGCATAACTACTGAACGTATGATCTAACAATAGATAGGGGGGACCTATACAGGGTGTAGGCTAACCCTTCGTCGCCAGCATCTCCCTCCAGGTGAGGAGGATCCCCTGCAAGAGGTATGGGAGGAGGGAGAGGCGGAGGCGCGGGTCGAGGGAGAGGGAGACTAATTTTCTACAACTGTGAGGATGCTGTACATTATGCAAGAGACTGCCCAAACACTGCATGCCAATCTTGTAGGTATGGCATATAGTTCGATCATGTAATTGAAGACTGTCCTATGGTGATAGCTAATATGCAGGAAAAATAGCAGAAGACAATGCAAAATGTACAAAGGGTTAAGGTAGAACCACACGATGATGGGCCCATTATCAATGTAATTATGCATAGTGGCATTGCCACTAGAGGAGCTAAGGAAAAATTTGTGGCCGAACCACTAATCAGAAAGGCCTCTGACAAAAAGGAAAGCCTAGACCTACAAAAGGAGAAAGAGACCTTCATCGAAGCTAGGAAGGATTTTGATAGCGATGAAGCATCCACCTCGAGGACTTCTACGGATCCAAACGTAGATGAAGTAGTTAAGCCATTCATTCAAGCACGTATGAAGTTACTATGCAATCAGAAGGTGGTGGAGAATCTCCAAGTATTAATAGACAATTGCGCAGAAAAGGAATCCCCCTGAATGGAGGTTAAAGTTGTGAATAAGATTTTTAAGAACAAGAAAATGACTGGTCGGGAGATGCGTATGACTACACAGATTGGAGAATATGAGATGGGCCGAGTCATCCTGGATCTGGGATTTGATGCCAATATCCTACCCAAAAAAACCTAGAAAAGAATGGGAGAACCCAAATTGGAGTGATCCACCATTCAATTACGTATGCCTAACCAACAGAAGATCATTCCATTAGGAAAGTTGCTGAAGGTTGTGGTAGACATTGCGGGAGTTAAAGTCTATGCAGATTTCGAAGTAATCAAGGTTGTGTATGATGAAAAACCTTACCCTGTGCTCTTGGGATTGGATTGGGATATTAACATGGGAGGTATCATCAATATGGAAAGAAGGAGCATGGTATTTGAGAATGATGGTACATGGGTAGTAGTCCCCCTAGATCCAGCGGAAGGTGAACGATATAAACAGCTAGTGCGCGAAGAAGAGGATGTTGACCATATTTACAAACTAACTTCTTAGGATGGTGATTGGATCAACCCTACAGCTGGTGGCATGTTGTGTTGGGAGAAAGACAGCTGATGTCTATCAGAATCATATGGTGAGATAGAAAATTGGCAGAATCGCTTGCATGATATGTCTGCGCTGCGGTGCCTCAAGATCACGAAGAGCTTCTGATGCATCTCCTCAGAGGTAAGAGAATTTCCCTTCTTTGATGGTTCTGATAGTGTTAAGGAATTTCTTAAAGAATTAGAATCAGATGTCCCTGAGGAACAGATATTTTGGGCACTTGATTTGGCTATGCACGCGACCCCTATGCGATGGTGGGAAACCCACAAGGGGGCTTTTCAGGATTGGGAGGAATGCCAAAAAATGATGATCCTGTGATTTGAACCTCCAGTCAACCCACCCATGGAGATAGTTTTCGAGCCGTGGGGACCTGTACAAGAACCCGGATATGTGGATGGAGGTATGGGCGAAAATACCTAGAATGAGTGGGTCCATATGTTTATTAATGCCTTAGGACCAATCCCCACCACCTGGTATTTAGATGCGGAGCTACACCATCGCACTCACCAATGGGGTTCCATGACAGAGGATTTCATGGTGACATTTTGGTTAGTTGGAGGGACGAAGAAATTGGATGAAGCCCTGCAAGATATAGATGCTCTCATCTTAGACAAGTCTGTGCCTCAGAAAGAATGTGATGTGCCAGTTTGGGATACACAGATGCAGGATATTGTCAACTATCAAAATTTGTCAGTGGAGGATTGTACCGAGGATCCCAGGAATATCACTATCCCAGAGTCGGAAGGAGAGCGTGTAGTTGCAGGACCCCTATTGTAGACAGTTGATGTTACCAAACCATTAAATTTGAAGGAATTCAACATTGGGACAGAGGAGCAACCCAAGTTGGCCAAAATTGGGGATTACTGGCACGATGATATGGTTGGGAAAATGGCAGAGCTGTTGACCGAATATCAGGACCTATTCCCTACAAAATTCTATGAGCTCAAGGGAATCGTAGGAGATCTGGCTGTCATGAAAATCACCTTAAAGCTGGATGCACTTCTTGTCAAGCAGCGGCCTTATCAGTTGAATCCTAAGTATAAGAAGAAAGTCAAGGAGGAAATAGATAATATTGTGGCCGCATGTATCATTGAGCCAGTAGAACAATCTGATTGGGTAAGCCCAATGGTGGTCCAAGAAAAGAAAACCAAAGGGGAGATAAGGATCTGCGTAGATCTGCACAAGCTCAATGATGCTTGCATGCATGATCCATTCCCTACCCCATTCTTTGATGAAATCCTGGATAATTTGGGAGGTCAAAAAGCATACACATTCACTGATGGGTTTTCAAGGTACCATAAGATCAGAATTACACCTGAAGATCGCAGCAATACAACCTTCGAAAACAAATGGGGCTCCTTCTAGTACACTGTCATGCCTTTTGGACTGAAGAACACCCCTGCCATTTTCTCGCACGTAGTTTTAGCAGTATTCAAAGAGTTCATCCATAAGTTTCTAGAGGTTTATTTTGATGATTGGATAGTATTCAGATTGGTGAAGAAGCATGTGTTGAACTTGTGTATGATGTTGGATACCTGCAGGAAACACCAGATTTCGTTGATCCTCAAAAAGTGCATATTCTATGTACCATTTGGAATTTTGTTGGGATACATCGTATGTCTACAAGGATTGATGTTTGATCCGCCAAGATTGCGGTTATCATTAATTTAGCAATCCCCACCATGGAAAAACATCTACGCTCCATCTTATGGAACATAGGCTACTACAGGAAGTTTATTCAGGGGAACGCCTTCATCACTGCACCAATGGAGAAGCTAGCAAAGAAGGATGTATCCTTTTTCTGGGATGAGGAGTGTCAAAATTGTTTCAAGCTGCGAAAAGAAAAGATGGTCATTGCACTTATTCTAATATTTCCAGACTGTGCGAAGGTGTTTCATGTACATGTGGATGCATCAAGAATAGCCATGGGAGTTGTCTTAACACATCCATGCGAAGGAGACATTGATCATCTGGTTGTGTTCGCTAGCATGAAACTCTTGATCACAGAGCGCAACTATTCCACTACCGAATGTGAAGGACTGGAAATGGTGTATGCCTTGCATAAATATAGCCACTATCTATTGGGAGGACACTTTAAAATGTTCACTGGCCATTCAAATTTAAAATACTTGGTCAATAAGCCCATGTTGGGGGGGAAGATTTGTAGATGGTTGCTACTATTTCAAGAGTATGATTTTGAAATTATTGTAAAGACCGGGAGACTAAATGTAGGACCTGATCACTTGTCTCGGATTGAGAGTGGAGAAGAACTAACTAGTTTAGAAGAAGAACTACCCAATGCATAGCTTTTTTCTCTCAAGGTGGTTGATGAGCACTTTGCAGACATTATTCACTTTTTGACCACTGGGATGGCACCTACAGACTACTATGTGCAACAGAAAAAGGAGTTGGTGGCCTACGCAACGGATTTCACTCTAATTACCAATCAACTATACAAGTTGGGAGTAGATGAGGTCTTGCGGAGGTATTTCCTAGAACATGTGAGACAAGATATATTTGCTGAAGCCCATGGAGGGGTCACAGGAGGTCACTACGTAGGGAAATCCACTGTGCAGAAGGTGTTAGGGGTCGGGTTGTGGTGGCCCACATTGCATAGCGATGCACATGCATACTATCGAGCCTGTGATGCATGTCAACGAATTGGTAAGCCTTCATGTAGAGATGAAATTCCCCTGCAACCGCGGATGGCTTTGCAGGTGTTCAAAAAATGGGCTATAGACTTCTTAGGAAAAATAAATCCCCTGAGAAAGAAGACTAGCACACGTTACATTATCACTGCCACTGATTATGTGACCAGATGGGCGGAGGCCAAGTCTTTTAAGAATTGTACTGTAGAGAATGTGACGCACTTCATCTTCGAGCATATTATAACCAGGTTTGGTTGTCTGAGGATCTTGATGGGCGATAAAGGTACACATTTTGATAATGAAACTATTGAAGCTTTGATAGAAGAATTTCAGATCCATCATATGAAGAGTGCCCCGTATCACCGACAAGACAATCGTGTGGTAGAAGTTTTCAACAAAATTTTGGAGAGTGTGCTAAATAAGGTCTGTAATTCTGATTGGAGTGAATGGGACATGCGCATCCCTTCAGTGCTATGGGCCTATAGGAATACATGCAAGAAATTGGCGGGGAAGGCTCCTTCAGGATGGTCTATGGACAGGAGGCCATCATGCCCATGGAATACATTGTCCCCAATATGCGCAATGCATCTTTTAAAAGTATGGCGGAACCTGACATCATGGAGGAACACTTGGCGTAGCTGGTTACCTTGGAAGAAGGTCGGTTTATTGCTAATTTTCACCAGTAGGTTCAGAAGGCTCGAGATAAATCTTGGAATGACTGGCATATCTGAAAAAAGGTCATTTAAGGAAGAAGATTTGGTGTTAGTGTGAATTATAATCGCAAGCGTATGAAAAAAAATCACTTTAGTTGTGCATAACAAACACCCCTAACATCAAGGATGTTTGTCAATTTTTTTAGATCTGTAGTTAGTGATCAGAAAAAATGCTACAGAAATCTAGATCTATGCAGTTAAAGACATTAAACATAAAATAGTAAGCAATAGTTGCTCCATGCATCTAATGAACAAGACAAGAATTTTTAAAGAATTTTTGTACTATGAAACCTGGGAAGGGAACATTGAAAGATGTTACCAGTCCCCCTCAATGGGATGGGTTCTTTTATGTCCTTAGCACTTCAGATCTAAGATCTCTCTCTCTTGATGGTGCAGAAAACCCAGACAAAAATGGAACTCAAAGGGACCTCACAAGCAAGAAGTAGGAAAATATGACAATGATGGAGGATGAAAGTCATACTAAAAGTATAGATCCAAAGTGATCTTTAGGCAACAAAGGGTAGTAAATGAATGGAAAAACCATCCTATTTATAACAAAATATTGAGTTATTCTAGATATTTGTGCATAATCAAAATATTATTAACCAAATCTAGATCCAACTTTTATCGAATATTTTATTATTTTTGTTAGAGGGAAAAAGAATTTGAATTTGGTGAAATCCCTTTATTTGTAAATAATAAATAAATAAATGATTTAATTATTATTTTAAGAATGTGGTTGAGTAATAATTAAATAAATAATGATTTATTCAATTATTTATAAATGATTTAGTCAATTTTAACAAGGAATATTATTTAAATAATGATTTAAATAATTATTCCTAGAAAATAATAAGATAAATAATGATTTATCTAATTAATTTTCCTGTTTTGGGCTAAATATGACTAGGAATATTAATCAAATTGTGGTTTATTAATTATCCCTTGAGGAAAATCAATAAAATAAGGATTTATTCAATTATTCCTCATGGGGTTTCCTGTTTAGACCATAAACAACTTAATAAATTATGAATAAATAAGTTATTTTTCATAGTGAAAGCAATTTTTCTAGGGAAAAATTGGTCTTACATGGTGTACTTTGGTCTATCTAATAGTAACAGGTTAGATGACCAAAAAATGGTGTAACAAATCCCCCCCCCTCCCCAGCGTGCGAGCATTAGGAGCTAATCGTATGACCGAAGTACGTTGTAAGAACTCAATCATTAGACACCGAAGGGGGAGTTAGAGAGAGAGAAATATAAGGTAGACTAAAGCGTGAGAAGACAAGACCTTGAGGAGGTGAGACTTACAGGTGTGACAAGTCTCTTTTAGGAGTGAGTACATGTTCTACATGAGGCGGGGGAGGCATACCTATGCCCGCTGAGATAGCAAACTACAAAGAATAATGATGCATCCAGTAAACAAGGGACTGAACTATATTGTACATGCTGGCATAAACATGGGCCAGATAAAAACATGATAATGGATCCCACATACATACTATGCGTGGGAAAACAGCCAAGACTTATACAATAATATCTGAGTACATGAGATATAAGTACAACCAAAGAGGCCCTGTAAAATAGGAGAGGGCTCTAAAAATCTAAATGATACATGTAAACTAAAAGTCCTTACAAGCAGCTGAGGACAGAACCATCTAATCTATGGAGCTTCATCCAAGGCTATAGTAGAGAGGTCATCTGGGCATGTGGGGGTCTACCTGAAGGGCCACCCCCTCATGAGGTCTAAAACATCTCACACACACCCGGGAATCACCCGTACAATATGTTGCACTGAAACATCAAGTATATGGATCTTGATCATGCCATAAGGAGTTGGATCCTGAGAAACAATCAAGTCAAAGGGCAATAAAGATTCCCTTTGCCTGAACCGAGGCACCAAACAAGAGTGGAAGCTGGAACCAAGGTATACCATCCTCTAGACATGTATTCTGGAATGAGTAAGATGATGTCGACAGAAGGAGGTCCATCATAGGTGAGGCAGTAAGGGATCCTCAACTAAGGAATGAAGGATAATAGTAGAGCGACTCATAGACTGACACCAGGGATGATGGTGGAATGGTTGGTACTGAGTAGCAGGCTGATAACTTCCCTTGTTAGAGCATAAAGGGCATGGATGACCTAGCAACTACTGACTTGACACTAGAGGAGATAGGGGAAAGTATGAATGAAGGCCAAAATGTGCGACACGAGAGAGGAACAAAGCAATGAAGGATGGAGGACTGTAGTGGGATACAATGGGACTCGGGATAGACTCCATGGATGTGATGATGACTCAACTCGGATGCTCTAAACAAGGGCAACTCGATGATGCTTCCACACAGGACAGGCCTGGTGGGGACCATAAAATCATGACTACAAGACTGTTACTCACGATGAAAATCGACACGAGCATGGAAAAGTATGAAGGCTAGGTGGTGCCCCAGGTACAAGTGTTGCAAGTGAATAAATTCAATTTTGAGAAGTGATGAAGTGACCCTTCTTGGAAAAAATGTGTCCAAGTGAAGTATCAAATCACAAAAAATGAAAGGATACCAATTTGAGAGCTCGGTGAGAGCTTTCCAATGGTGCTAAGAGTTTTTCAAACCGAGCTACAGTTTGGTCGCAGCTGGCGAAAGAAAAATCTAGGGTGTTTCTTTTAATAGGGCATTTTACCTCCAATTTGATCCATTTTCAAGTGTAGTTTTGTGAATGTAGAGAGGAGAAAAGGGCCTAAATATTGCAATGATCATAGTGGACAAAATAACCATTAGAATCGAGATCCATCTGTTTTAGGTAAGAGGCCTAACCTTACTCTTTCAAGTCAGTGGACTAAAGTTTCAGATTAGGCACCCAGTGCTCAGGAATAGACCAGGTCGCACTTTTTTGGGTCTATTCTGTGACTTGGGTAGTAGGTACTGGGCAGAAAACTGCGACCTTTCCTAGGAAATGTCCTGGAAAGTGAGACTTGTCAAAGATAGGGAGTTTCAATGTTGTTTTTGGCTAAGAGGTAGGATTTTATGGTTATGATGTAGTATTTCCTTTCTGTATGATGACAAACATGATTGTTTTATGTAGGCATGGAAGAGTTGAGGATCAACTGGAGAGAGAGAGACCTGGAGAGATTATGTTCTGAGATCCGAGAGGATCATGTAGTCCACGCTGCATTGGCCAGGTTTGGGGTCTTGAAATTGTTGAGAACCCATTGATGAGGGCAGGAGAGCCCTTTATTTTCTAAGGATGGCCTTAATGCTTCTTGGAAGGATGGTCCTGATGAAGAATCAAGGTAAGAAAATAATACAAGAATGAGCTACTAGAGAAGGTGTAGAATCATCCCCACCCACTAAGTCAAATAGAGGGACCAAGTGGTAAACATGGTATCACACAAAGTAGAATATTTGAAGATAGGGTATCAAACATCTATGAAATATGGCTTGCCAGAGAGGACGGTAGGTGCAACTATCAAAGGAATGGGAGGAAAATCAACCATACCTAAATTGATGGGGTCTAGGCCAAGACTTATGGTAATCATATGAGAAGATGGCTAGGGGTGCCATCATGCCCCCAAGCATGATATACTGCCCCCAAGAATATGTGATGGAGGGGAATTATATGGTATGCAGAGGTGGGAATGATGGCCCTAGCTAGAGGAGTCTATGGAGCGCCATATATGGTGTCACTAAACCAAAGCGTGTCTTTGGAGATAATGAATTAGTGCTCACAGAGAAAATATAGAGGTTGGTCAACAACAATGTCTAAGGGACTGGGTTGTTGATGTAAGATGAAGGAATGATGAGGGGGATCATCCTTAGAGTGATCTAAAGTGATATGGGACTCTAGAGGTTCTTCTAAATGGGGAAGAATAATGGTACCAGAGTTAACACGACCCGATGCACTAGGAGGGTTGTGGAGAATTTCTTCTCCTAGACTCTCAAATATGGGTGCCCCCTTACCCAAACATTGGGTGTCAATGTATTAACCACAAGGTGTATGTGGTTAGAATGCATGGGTTCGATGTAAGGGGGGATAGATAAAGTTAGGGGTGGTAATTTCTTCCATAATGTCATCATTGTAATAGAATAAGGGGTGACTGGTGGAAGAAAGACCACGTGGTGTGGCGAATCTACCTAACTCATCATCATGAGAAGATAGGTTTACATGCGCATCGTCACGGGGGGGTGACAGAAAAAGAAGTAGATGAAGGATCCACTGATGTTGAGCCTAGGGTGATCGATGAAGGGAGGTCAGGCAAAACAGAAGGGAAAGCCCCAGAGGGGTCTTCCACCGTGGATCTCATAGATGATGACAGGTAGAGGATAGTGGTTGAAGACTCCGTCATCTCGACATCGGGAGGTGGAATGTTAATGGGAGTGGATGTGTCCTCTAGATTTTCCAAAGAAAAATGTGCAAATAAGGGAGAGGTGGACTTGTTGCGCTTGGCCTCGAATTGGAAAATCGCTTCCAAAGAGGTGTGGTATTCTTCGAGGTGGGGCCAGAGGTAAGTATAGTGGCCATGAAAATCACACAAAGCACAAGGATTATTTGTGCGCAAAGTATTGAGTTTCGAGGCTGAATCATGTAGAGTAACATGGACCTTTGGGATATCATACTTAGGAAACGCTTCGTTGACCATGGGCTTGAGATGAGGCAATTCAAGACAATTATGGGTGGCATGATTGAGAACCTCACACAAAGCACACGAAGGTGTATGCTTTGGAGGCTAAGAAGGAGTAGGGGTTGTCTGGGCAGCCTTGTCCTTAGGTGCCTTTTTGCAAGATTTACCCCCCTCACCTAAGGATTTCGCAACAGGAGTAGGGTCCTATTGAGGTGCCTGAGGCATGGAAGCAAAGGGAGGGGTCATGGCGACCGGTTGGACCAGGGTCAAAGAAGTATAGCGTTTGGGCTGACTAGGCAGGATATTGGCTGGGGGATCAATGTACCAGACTGGGATACCCAGGGTCATGTTAGGAAGAGACAAGGTAGCCATAACATGTACTAAAAATACTCCAGGATGGGGAGCAAGAAACGGTATCTGACAAGAGGGGTAAAGGCTAGGCGGGACAACTCTGAGATGGTTAAGGCTAGGGGGAACCATTTGAGGAGGGTAGATAGGATCATGGAAACCAGCTATAGATGAGGGGCCTTGAGGAGGGGGTCCTGAAGGCTGAGTCAAAGTACTAGGAGCAAGTCGCAGAGGGCGGGGCTACTGGCTAGTCGAACCAGTCCGTTTGAGGTCAAACCGAGATGATTTCATCGTGTAAACATTCAATGAGCTAGGGTCAAGGATGAGAGGAGGGAGACCAGGGAATGAACCAAGCAAAGAGGAATATTTATAGACTCCGAGTGAGACACTGGTCGGAGGTTCAACTATCTGTTTATTGGCCACCGAAGAGATAATGGACTTAGGAGAGGTCTAAGATTTCGGTTCGTAATATGTCAACTGGTCGATGGTGATGATCCTTCCATTGTGAGGAAATAACATATTAAGGTGAATCACAGATGAGACAATATACATTGCATAAGTGTAGCTACGACCCAATAAAATCTTGTATTCTAAGGGGGCATCAATTAATTTTATGTCAACACACACAAACAGTCTTACCCGCAAGAGTAATAGGACAGTTGTAGAACATGCCAAGAGGCTGGGAAGAGTGGTAATCCACACTTGGAGGGTGATAGTGGAAGGGGCTAACTCAGGAGATCCGAGTTGTTTCAAAACCGAAGTGGACATCGCACAGGTGGATGCCCCCTCGTCAATGATACAATGGGAGATGTTGGCATTCTGGATCTTGACATCGTTAATATCGAAGAAAATCAAACAATCATCTGAAGGATCCACAACACCCATGGCAGTTAGTAGAGATTTTTGTTGTGAAGGGCACGACTGGAGGACTTCCAACATTGACATGGTGGCAGGGGATTTTGCCAAGTTATCTACTATACGATAGGAGTGGGCAGCTTTACCAGGAGCAACGTTTCAACGTAATGGTCCCTTGCGGATCTTGGTATGAACCTCTACCTTAGGTTTATGGATCATTAAAGGACCATTGGGTGTCAAAATAGGCTCTATGGGAGCTAAAGAAGGGGGCTCGGTAGTAGACGTAGTGGGGGGCTTGTTGTACTGACGGGACCGAGTCTGAAGGTTGAGGTAAATGATAGTGGGTTGGTCAGAGTTCATCATGAGGATCTGGTAATCAGAGGTACCAGATGGAGGAGGTTGAGTGGTCACCTGAATTTCATGGGGTTGGGCAGCCACATATCCTTGCTTGGGGAAAGGATTGGTAAACACAACCAGTTGGATAGGGGCAGCATTGGGAGGAACTAAAGAATATGCTTGTTGTCCTTGGGATTCTACTTGAGCTTCCCACATCTGACGCATTTGAGGTAAAAGAGGACAATCATGGGTGTAGTGACCATAGAAACCGCAACAAGAACAAGGTTTGTTCATGTGAATGGGCCTTTCCTGCTTGGGTTGCCATGTTAGGTGAAGTCCCTTGGGGATTGTTTCCTATATTACCTAGGGTATATTGGTTTTGATTCCCTTTCCTATTCTTTTTAGAAGTAGGAGGATTAATCGTACCCTGCTATGCATAACCCTGAGGGGGTGGTGGCTTCTGGTTCGAAGCTTGAGAAGGTAAGGGAGGCTGAGGTGCTAATGTTGGAGGAGCTGGAGCACCAGGCTGCAGATACAAATAATAAGGATGTTGGGAAACATTCGAGTAAATAGGTTGGGAAAAAGGAGGATGCATGCCATATATTGGATACATGCTACCGGGAGGGGGGAAAGTGTTGGAGGAGATGGCCCCTCCCTGAGGGAAACCATAACCCATGGGAGGATGAGTGTATGTATGTGAAAGGGCTCCAATGATACCTTCAGCGGCATGGGATTACATCGGTGCGTTGGCACCACTGGGTCTAGGGAGATCGGGTAAGATAGTATAAACATAACCAGATTGTGCGTAGATCAAGTCATATTTCAATGCAATCTGGAGGGTGGATTCTTCGATATGAGGGAAGTGAGATGCGACATATTTTCCAATAGTAGGAAAAAGGGATATGAGAAACCATTCCATGTAGACACAGTCTTCGAAGGTAGGGGCTCGACATAGGCTCTTTCTTCTCCGCCGTTATTGACCATGGTCAGATAGGCGAGTTGCAGACGATTGAGGGAAAGAGGTCAAGAGTTTGGTACCAGTGTCATAGAGAAGGGGAAGCTAGAAGTAAGACAGAAAATCCCTGGAAAGAGTCACAAAAGTAGTATGAGAGGAGGAGGCCTAGTCAACTACCACTTGGAAGCTTCTTCAGTAAGCATACGCTAGATGGAAGATGGACAGAGTCATCGGTGATGGAGTTAGATGAACACCACATGTGGAAAAAATGAACATGGATGGTAGGATCCTCTCCAGTAATTCCTTCAAACTTAGGGATGTTTGAAGGGAGCATGGTTGGCATAGCAGGCGAACTATAATCATGGTGTATCAGGTCATTAATCAACTGGATAAAATTGGGAAGACTAAGGCCTTCCATATAAGGGATCAAGGGAGCAGTCGGGATAGTTCCTGTTGTGGGACCACTAGTATCATTCCCAGCATTAGGGCCAGGGCTGCCACCAATGTTAGGTCCTGAACCAAACATGGTGAAGGTGAAAGGTGGAGGAGAGCCAAGAATAGAACTAGAAGGGGAAACTGATGAACTAGAAGCAGAGTCAGAATGGGGGCTCGGTGGAGGACGAACTCGAAACCTACATGGAGGAGTAAGTCTTCCTAATGGAAACTGAGGATGAAGGCCTAGGAGTCTCTGGGATAAATGCCTTGGGGCGTAATGATGGAAAACAGACACGGATCATAAAAGGAAGAGAGACAAACCAGGGTAGGGAGGTGCAAGGTCAAATGATTACGATGTCGAAACAAGGGTAGGGAGGTGTAGGATCAATTGATTACAATGTTTAAGTCTTGGCCTGGCGGTGTAAACCAGGCGCTCTTCACTTAGGGTGTGCATGTATGTGATAAGTGTGTTAATTTTAGTTAAGCCCAAACATGTGCAGAGAGAAAAAAATAAGATAAAATGTTGTATAGTTGTAAATAAATCAGAAAAGGATAGTAAAGGAAATTGAATATGACAGAAAATAAATAGCTAAAGATGCATCAATTTAAACCCAAGGAGGAGGGCTTCCTAACAACTAATCTATGGGTGGGCGAAATATAGTAAAAACTCACACAATGGCCAATGGATCTAAATTCGGGAGGGACAAGGATCTAAAGGTTAGATCTGCTGGAAATAGGTGCAGAAAATAGAAAAAAAAAACAGAGGGAAAAGTGCTGGAAAAAGGTGTCGAAAGGTTACAACTTGAAGGGAAAAGGAGGGGACACTAAAGGAGGACCAAACAAAAATAAAAAGAGGTGTTTTGGATGGATGAATAATTGATATGAAATGGATCTGAAAGTACAGGTTCAGATCTAAAAATGGCTAAACACACTAAAATATCAGAAGACCTGCTTAAGCTGAACTCCCCCTAAAAAGGTGGAAGCGTACTGAAGCCCAAAGGGGCTTGGTTCCTACCTCGAAGAGTAAAACTAAGCAAGTACAGGTTCAAGATGGGTGGAGAGGGAGGTCAGAAAACCCTGAACAGTAGCCCAGACAAACCCAGAAAAATCACAGAAAAATTCCCACAAAAAGTACAGGTCGCAGGTTTCACGTTGTTTTCCACGTCCTGAAGGTTGAGGTCGTAGGTCTTGGCCTAAAAAGTGTGACCTGAACTTTCGCCTATTTCGGGAGCATATTTCAGAAAAAATTGTCGTGTCTGTTGTGGTTGATCCCTGTTACCTGCGCAATAGGCCCAAAAACACATGGAAGTAAGAATTTTTACTGTTTTAGGGTTTTAAAGGTTAAAAACAACACCAAGAAACTAAAAATAAGAAGCCGAAGAGAAAACCTAGGGGTTGAAGTAGCTGGTCATTCAGGGATCTGAAAAATGACAGCGATCGTAATTATAAACCATTGTGGAGTCACTGGTTGTTAGTGTGAATTCTAATCGCAGGCGTATGAAAAAAGCTTACTTTAGCTCTGCATAAAAATTAGCCCTAACATCGAAGATGGCTATCAATTACCTTAGATCTCTAGTTATTGATCATAATAAATGCTAAATAAATCCAGATCTATGCAGTCAAAGACATTAAAAAGAAAATAGTAAGCAAGAGTTGCTCCATGCATCCAATGAACAAGACAAGAAAGATGTTTCCAATCCCCCTCAATGGGATGGGTTTTTGTATGTCCTTAGCGCTTCATATCTAAGATCTCTCTCTCTTAATGGTGCAGAAAACCTAGACAAAAATGGAACTCAAAGGGAGCTCACAAGCAAGAAGTAGGAAAATATGACAATGATGGAGGATCAAATTAAGACCAAAAGTATAGATCCAAAGTGATATTTAGGCAACAAAAGGTAGTGAATGAATGGAATAACACTTCTATTTATAAAAAATATTGAGTTAGTCTAGATATTGGTGCAGAATTAAAATCTTATTAACGAAATCTAGATCCAACTTTTATCGAATATTTTATTATTTTTGTTGGAGGGAAAAATAATTTGAATTTGGTGAAATCCATTTATTTGTAAATAATAAATAAATAAATGATTTATTTATTATTTTAAGAATGTGGTTGAGTAATAATTATATAAATAATTATTTATTCAATTATTTATAAATGATTTAGTCAAATTTAACAAGGAATATTATTTAAATAATGTTTTAAATAATTATTCCTAGAAAATAATAAAATAAATAATGATTTCTCTGATTAATTTTCCTATTTTGGGTTAAATATGACCAGAAATATTAATTAAACTATGGTTTAATTAATTATCCCTTGAGGAAAATCAAACAAATAAGGATTTATTCAATTATTCCTCATGGGGTTTCCTGTTTAGACCAGAAACAACGTAATAAATTATGGATTTCTAAGTTATTTTTCATAGTGAAAGAAATTTAACTAGGGTAAAATTGGTCTTACATGGTGTACTTTGGTCCATCTAATAGTAATAGGTTAGATGACCAAAATTTGGTGTGAAAATTGGTGTTTCTCTATGACAATCAGTTCGTGCCCCATCCAGGGAAGTTTTGTAAGCACTGGTTGGGTCCGTATATAGTAAAAGAGAGTACATATGGTCATGTGGTGTGGTTGGCCACGCTACGCGGAGACTACCTGCCTGGGCATGTTAATGTAAGTCATATGAAACCTTATAGGGACAACCCGATGCCTACCAAATGAATATATGGCCGGATTATCTGCATTAAGAATGTTGCACTTACTAGGAAGGGAAGGTGCAGGCAGGTGTGATGGGAGTATAGGGGTAGTGCGTGGCTAGAAAAATTAGCCGTTGGAACAACAAAACTGGGTGAAAAAGAGATTTTGTCATTAGATGGAGCGGGTATTTGGCAATTAATGTAGCAATCTTGGAGTATTTTTTACTATTTTCTCGATGGTAAGTTGCATTTAATGATAATCTGACCATTCTTACTCATGGTGGCCTATAAAAGAAGGGGCACAGGTCATAATCGTTTCCTTTGCTCTCTTAAGATATTATGCCCTGTGTTTTGCTACGAATTTTGTGTGTTTTGTAACCACGCCATCTGTATGTATGGGCGAGCTACCCCTTCTAATAGTAGAAACCCCGAATTCTTATTCCAAGTGAGGATGAGTGCCTCTAACCCCGCCGAGTTGTCGTCCATTACAGCCTCCGCTGAGATTGGAGCCGAAGATGTGTTTGAAGTAACACCTGATGTCGAAGAGGTCGTGTCCACACCGGCCAAAGGAAAGGGAAAATGGAAGGAAAAAGGGAAAGAACAAGGTGAGGAGAAGGGGAATGGGAAAGCCACGAAGTGGGCTTCGGTGAAGCCACGCACCTCACCCAAGATTGTGCACTCCCCTAGGTAGGTGCCCCAGGCGCGCTCGCATGATCCCTCAAAGTGCCCTATGTCAGCCCAGGAAGAAGCTCTATTGGTGGTTCCGCTCACATGGCTACCAACATATGTTAAACCAAGGAAGCTGACGGTGCGCACCCCCAAAAATGTACATGTTGTTCATGAATATCTCCAAATGTTGATGATTCCGCAGGAGGTCCCTTTCATCAGGGACATGTTTAGCAGCATTTTGTCCATTAAATTTGATGACCATGACTTAGAAAATGAAGACACATTCCCTTATCAGGACCTAGAATTATACCTCGAACAAGTACTATATGATGACGTACCAAAGGTGGAACCAATATCATGGGTGTTTGGGCTGTAGGCCTCAGGGATTTTGAATTTTCTATGGATCCCCTACTTTGGGTGATATGCTATCACCAGTTTGGTCATGCGACAACTACTTGCGCTAATCCATGATGGATTTTTGTAGATCCAAGGCCGCATCCAAATTGATGTTGTGCTGATTCATAGGATCGTTGGCCTGCCCATGAAGGGGCCCCATCCCATGAAGGGATTAAGAAAGAAATATGATAAAAAGGTGGTTGATGAAGTTCAGGAAAAAAACAAGGTGGACCGTGACGAGCGAGGATTCCTAGTAGAGACCATCATTGACCCGAGAGTGCGCATGGGAAATCTGTTGCTTGGGTGTAAGTTGATGCGCAAGTGTAAGCCATCAGCCATCCCTGCCTATTTTACTTATTTGGTAGGACGGTGTGACAAGGGGTTATGATACAACTAGTCACAGTACCTATGTGAAGAGTTTTTAGACAACGTGTGTGAGGTGCAGAACCAGGGTAAGCCCTTTTGCTACTCTTGGTTATTATTTTTGATCGCCCTGGTCATGTGGGATATGCCTGGAGATGCAGTGCTTCTTGAGCTCGAGTCGGATATATGTGAAGGATAACATTACACGAACCTATGGGACTCTAAGGATTCATGGTGAATCAAGGAGAACAAGATCTTCTAGGTGGTATTTGATGGTGTGTGGGCAGTGGCGATCCATTCCAGGCCGCGCTTGCCACCTGGACTCCTGCATGGAAACCTCGCCTCAAATCCTCTACCCCAGTCACAACGGGCACATCTGGAAAAGATGCAGCACCAAAGGATATTGTCCTGTCAAGCACAGCGAAGGAAACTAAGGTGTGCTCCACTAAGAAAATGACCACCAAGAAAACCACCAAGGATGCTACCAAGGGGGCGGAGAAAGAGCCTGAGCATGATGCGGAGACTAGAGGAGTTCATGGGGAGGGCACAGATCCCCCACGCGGCACAAAGTGCACTGGCGAGCCTCCCAAAGAACAACAGAAGAAGCACAAGGCTGAAAAGTCCCATGGAGAAATGAAATTTACATTAACAAAGGAGGATATGGTCAAGATTTTAGATGCCATTGCTATTGCCTCCAAGGATCGCTTGAATTCCCTTGAAGATCAACAGAAGGCCATGGTGGAGGCTTTGCAGTCTAGATTGCAGGTGCTCTAGCTAAAATCAGATACCCTTCAAGTGAGCCTGCCAACTACAGCCATTGTCACGACAACAGAGAGTAGGATTTTCCCATTCCCGACCACAACATTGACAATAGAACCACCAAGCCTGTGCATGCAAGTCTGAGCATGCGAAAAATTTTGCCTCGACATCGCAAGAATAAAAAGTGGGAAACTACACTCTCTCCACTTGTTCATCTCTACCGAGCTCCAGAATAGAGAAATCTGGGCGCAACAAAAGCTAAGTGAGATCAAACAGATAATTGCTACAAAAACTGCCGAATCTGCCCAAGCACATGCATCATAGCTGACGACAGTCGTACAACAAGCCTAACTAAAGCACCTGATTTATCAGTTATGTGGGTACATGCCAGAAGTAATTCCTGCATCTGTTGCACCACAGGCCAATATTGAGGGCTTGGAGGTTTCGTTGAAGGCATCCAAAACATAAGTGAAAATTGTCAAAGTAGATTTGGAACAAAATATTGCTCCACTGTAGGCCAAGCTGCAGCCAAAAACCCCTCTGAAGGGGTGAGCCCAGTGAGCCGCGCTAGTAAAGGAAGCAACATGAAGTATTTCGGCTCATATCACCAAGGGCTCCGAGTTATTAGACACTGCTATGGGACTATAGTCCACTGTATAGCGTGATCCCCTCCTTCAAAAATTTAACCAAGAGTTGTGCCAAAAAGAGAAGGAATTTGAAAAAATGGACGCCATCATGCCAACCCTTGTTTCATATGAGCACCTAGCACACCTTCGCACTAGACATGATGTGAGGGATGAGATCGAGGTGCTCTGCCACAACAAGCAAGTCCTTAGTGATCACCTGAAGCCTTGGGCGGATGAAGCACTGAAGCTTTCACAAGATTTAGATGCGGCAGTCAAGAAGTTGAACTAGACATTGGATAGTGTCACTATGGATACTAAAGGACCGACTTCCCAAAATTTTGTCTAAATTACCACCTCCACTGAGCAGCTCCAAGCCAAGATGAAGACCCCACTACCGCTGTGACTCGGGATGAGTCACAAGATTGTGTTGGGGGCCTATTGGAGCGGGGTCCGCTAACAATAATTTTGATGAAATTATGTAATATTTTATAATATTTTAGTGTAGTACAAGGGCTTTGGAGTGGGTCAAAGACCCTAATGAATTGTAATGGGTCAAAGGGTAAACCAAGGGTCTGAAAACCACAGTTGCAGACCATAAAGTAGCGCAGGCTAATATAGTATAAATTGATGGATAGATCGAGTCTAGAAGTAAGTTTTGATTAAGTCTAGACATGAATGTTGGATCTGTAATAATTGTTGTGCAGATTTTTCTGGGTGAGGGCTCCCGCTGGCCGTGTGCGTGGAGACCCTAAGTCCTGCTGTGTGCGGACCTCGCCGGCTATGTACGCGAGATGGTAAAGAGTCTGTAAGTGCACTCTGAAGTGTTAATGAATGAGAAGACCCTTTTGCTAATATATGAGTATCTCTGTGTTATGTTATTGGTTGTGTTATATGTTTATTTCCAATATTATGTCTATGTACTGGATACTGTTAGTTAATTGATACGCAAGTGGATGCAATTCTTTAGAAAGTAACAAAAGCATATATTTAGCTATATTTTGTCACCTTGCTTCTGTTAACTAGTTATCTTATGGTTTACGGGCTTCGCACGAGTTATTCAGCCAATTATATTGTTAAGGGTTTTATGGGTTAGGGATTTTGCAACATAGGCCTGTTAGATCTAAAGGTGCCCACCTTAATTCACTTTCTCTCTCTTTGGGTGCGGAATCCTGGTTCCAACATCCTCCCATACTACTTTGGGTGAGACCTTGACCTGTGCAAGTAGGCCATTGCCTAAAGGGTCAGTAGTACAGGGGTTTGTTGGTAAACCTTAAATCTTAGCCTGGGTCAAGACCCCTCAAACCAACAGGAGGTGCTAAATGATGCTATAACACTCCCTTGGAACCTCTACCTCTCCTTATAGCTCCACAAATCTATTCTAAGCTTGCACAGTTCCCTAAAGTTGTTGGTGAAGTTACACTAGTTCCACTGTTGAGGGTACAAGGGCCAGTTTCCATATGTTGGTGGCTTGGAATTTCCTCCCCTGGATAAGGTTTAAGGGACCTTCTCCACTGATATAAAATTATAGGATAACTTCTCCTTCCTAAAATTGATCATTCACTGAGGCTTTATAAGTAAAAAATGGATGTTGACAAAAAACCTATTTTTAAAAGGTTTTTCAAGATCTGAGTTAGTGTTCACCTGTAAACTTAAACATAAGTAACATAACATGAAATGAATCATACATGCATACATGAAGAGCACAAAAATGGATTTGGTGATGGAGTTCACCCCTCCTGGGTTACATATTCGAGTTTTCCAAATAGCTAGATGACTCCATATATTTAGTGTAAAAGGAGTACATAAAATTTTGCTGATGAAAACATGTGGCTATTCCCCCTTCAAGAAAACGTTCTCCTACAAATAACTCTCACATAAAATTCATGAAAACCTACAATTATCATGAAAAATTCAGAAACATAAGGTGTCTCCTACAAATACCCTATACTCCAACTCAAATTGAGCATACATGAGCATATAAAAGGCACTTCAATTCCACATTGAAGGACATAAATAAATATTTCCTCAACATTACATAGTGAGAAAAGAGAAGATGAGTCGAACCCTGCAAGTAACAGTTGTTGCAGTAAAAATTTTAAGGTAAGAAAACCCTTACAAGGCCTTCTCCATGCTCAAACACCTTCAAGAATTTCTCCAAAACATTGATTGATCCATACACCCTTGGACTTGTACCTGCAAAAATTCTCCTTATTTCTGCTAAAATCAACAAGTAGAGGTCACTATTAGATCCAAAATTTCCAAAAACCCCTAGATAGACTCTTCTTGAGCTCAATTTGGAAGAAAAATCTGAAATATATGGCCCTACAATTTCTCCATGTATTTTGTTGTTACTTTCCTACAAATCGAACAAACATACTAATCATCCTAAAATTTCACATTGTTTTCTGCTAACCAGGCGACATTTTCACCCTTCGATAGTGTAATTTGTTAGACATTTAATTTTTCCAATAATCTCTTAATGCTAAAAAATCAAGTCACATAGGCCATATGGCCACGAGCTGGTCCTTAACGCCTGCCCCCGCCAGCCTAGCCCCTTAAAGTTCAGGCTACAGTTACATTAGACCATGGGATTAAGGGTCGAGCCAGCGGCCCACCCTTCCTATCGGGCCCCTTCACTCCTGGCGCCAAGTCATATGGTGGTCATAGGTCCTGGGGCTAGCTCCCACTGCAAGCCCTCTTCCGCTGGTGCCTTCCCGGATTACATGTGGTCTCGTGGGCGGCATATGACTAGCGGTTGGGCTAAGCTCCCGAGCAGCCTCCCTTGTTGTGTTATGGTCATGTGCTAGGGCAGTGACCAGGGGTCGAGGCTGGAAACCTAACCCCTCTGCCCAAACACGATGCTAATAAAATCTAAATGCAAGTTTGGGCCAATGTATAATAAGACCCACCGTGTGGCCTATTGGTAAGCTACTTCACTCCTACCCTGAATGTCGGGGGTTCGAATCCTATCGCCCCTATGGGAGACACATACCAAAATTTTAATATGCTCCTGGGTGCCACATGGTAGCCCATGACTAGGCCACGTGGTACCACTCCATTGGTCCACTTCAAAAACCCATAAACCAATTAAAAAGGACCAAAAAGAAATGAACCAGATCATGAAAAGTGTCAGCACCTGGTTGGCTCATCCCTGCACAGTCACCCTTTTGACTCAACTATATGGTCACCCAGTCGGAAAACTTACTAAAATTTTAGTTGTTGGGCCAAATGGTTAACGCAATAAATTGAGCATATAACGTCATATTGACTTGAAACGAATGTTGTTGGATTCATAGCGTTGAGTACTTCGACTTGAAGCTAGTTTCGAGAATATCTAGGTAAATTCATTTCTAACCTAAAATTTGATCCACTGATCACACCTCCCCACTAGGAACTGTTGAAATTCAAAGGTTTACTTCCATAGTAAATAAAGTGAGGCTGAAACTCAATTTCACCCAAAAAATCAATCCAGAATTCTTACTTTTCAATTGGTTTCCTTCAAGCCCCAATTAAGGCACTTCACCTATCTTCTTCATGAAGACCTATCGTCTTGTTAAGAATTGAGCCAAAATTTTTATCGCTGATCTAGGAAAAAAAAATTGATGAGTGGAATCCAAACATTCTCTTTAATATCATCTTTTCATGGATCAAAACAACTTCATCTTTAAGTTCAACTGTTGAAGACAAAATTGATTCCATCTTGGAAATCATAAGCAACATAAACTTGCTTTACTATCCTCAAATTGAGCTTGTACATAAAAGTAAACTATTGCAAAATTTGAATGAGATAATTGGATTTTTCCTACAAAAACATAGCCATCTTGTATAATCTTGAAACAAAGAATCTATTCACATAGAGGTTCATCTTGAATACTTGCATTGGTGAGTACATGACAAACTTGGACGAAAAACTTGGATGACAACTTGTACATTCCAAAAGTCCTTGAACATATGGGCTTACAAAAAATCCAATAAAATGACATCAATGAAAAACACATACTTGTTTCCCATAGTGAGTATTATTTTTCACTTTTAAAAATTACCCACATAGGTAAACAAAAAAAAGTAATTACAAAATTTACAAAGCAGCTTTAAAACAGTCTACCCAAACTTTGCCTCTCCTAGGCTTGTGGGTTCTCTTTTTGCATCATATTTTCCTTGAAGGTTGCTTAGGATTCTTGTGATTCCTCTTTTCCATCTCTTTATTACCTTGAATTAGGTTTCACAATATATTTTCCATTCATATAATAAAGCTTTGGATGTAGCTTCCAGCATCGTTCATTTCCATGCTCGTGCATCTTGCAATGAGTACAAAAGAACTTTCTCTTGTTTATCGACAAAAAGTCCTATAATGTGAAGGAGATTCATTATTATTGATGCATAGAATATTATACATCATTTTAATCATTACCATTTGTTTCTCACATACATCCACACAATGGTCAAATGCATCACAAAAAGTACATTGTACTTATTCCACAAATAGTCAAAATTACCATAATTTGGAAAACATCCATGGGATTTATACCTTTCTCTAGAGTTGCATCTTTGATGATGTGGAGTGGGTGATGATAATATAATGTCCTTTAAAGCACTCATCTTGCTTGGGAGACAAATGAACATTGTAACCACCATCTTGGAATGACATCTCATCCTCGGATGATTGATGTGCCTCAAACCGTTTAGAGCATTCTCCAAACTCCCTTTGACCATATCCTGACCATTGATACTCTGGTCTCTCTTGTACCATGATTGGATTGGTGATCCCTTGGCCATTGATGTTGAGGCCACCTCCCTCATAACCCATTTTAGAAATAAGATTCATACCAATTCCTTTGGTATGTTTCTCAAACGCTGCAAAAGAGGTGTTATGAACATAAATAGAAGGAATTATACTTGAAATTATTATTACCTCCTTAAAATTTCCATTCATCTTTTCAACTTATGATGATGATGATGAAATCATTGTATATGAATCTATACACACACTTACCAATTGGAATATGGTGAGAATATTGAATATTTTTTCAAATGCACATGCATCATCTTCCTCATAAGGTCCATAACTAATGTTTGAACCATGACCACATTTTGGTTTCCTCTGTAGGTGCCTTTTGCTGTCACAGAAGTGGAAATTTCAATAGCTTGTTCCTAAATAATATACTGTAATTGAAGGTGTGTATGTATATTCTCCTCTTCAACAATTTATACCATTCTTCTCAGCTGAATGTTCTCCATACGAAGTGATTTGGTGGATCAGTAAAATGCTAAAATTTCAAAGTTCTCAAAACGGCTCAAAACTAGCACCAAAGAAAAAAACATTATCGCCCTGAATCCAACACAACTCATTTAACTCAAAATTGATATCGTATGCTCCTGATATCGCATTCTGACCAATTTGGAAAACAGCTAAAATTTCAAAAAAATGAAGTTGCAGGGATGCCCAGTCAGCAATTTGTACTTTGACTAGGAAATGATTGGACAAATGACTATATTCTCGTGGGCCTATGGTTGTTTGACACTTTTCTCCTCTTTATGGGCTCATGGGTTTTTTTTGTTGGTCCAATTAGGGACAACCACGTGGGCCAATCATTGGCTGCCACCTGGCCTCCTATTGGACTCGTAAAATTTTGGTGTAAGGTCGAACGAGCCTAGGAGGAATCGAACCATAGACCTCTAAAGTTGCAGTGTAGGCTCATACTGCTCCGCCACAAGTGTTGCTTGTAAACCATAGTCCATGACATGTATCTAAAATTTAGTGGGTTTTCATTTGGGGGTCGGGGCCGTGGTTAACACCTTGCGCCTGGTCCACCCAACCCATGATACATGGCATGCAGATAGGGGCCTAGGGCTAACCACGGGCCCAACACCATATATTATTATATAACTATATATTATTTCAGCTCATATTTTATATTATAACCAAAACCATATATTATACGACTCCAACACAATATGTCATTACAATCGGCAGTTCCAAACCTTATACTATATGAAAAACCTTATGTTATATTGAAACCTCGACGAATATGGTTAGGTTCACACCATAGTTCAATGTGAAATCTGATGGTTAATGGTAATGGCGAGGTTGGTTATTTTTATGGCGGTTATGAAATTCATCACATGTAACAGTTGGGCATCGCAGTTATTAAATCGGTGGAAACCATGTTTAAAACCACATTCTATGCGGAGGTTTGGTTTGTAGTTTTTGCGCGTTAAACCTCTGGCACAAAGAATTCAAATTCAACCACACTATGTGTTAACCCAACCAATCACCACCTCTAGTTCACAGGTGCGTTAACTATTTCGGTGGGATGTTCAAACGGTCCAAGATCAACAGACCGAAATGTGCCACGTAGCCCCTAATTGGTCGGTTCATGGGGTTACCACACAAATTAATGATCTGAAAAATCGCACTTGAACTAGTGTGAATCTCACCAGTGCAGGGAAAATTTCTCGCCCCATTTGGCGTAAAATGTCATAATTTGTAGGATGGATAGGAGGGGGGTGCGATTTGGAGGACAATTAGCAGGAAAACTTCTCTCGAGCATAACTCAGTCAATTTTCGACCATTTTGAGTGCAGAAAGATCCAAAATACGGTTTTTTGACTATTCTAGAGCCGTTGGAGACATTTTTTTTTGCATTATGAGCATTGTAACTTGATTTAAACACATATTTTTGAGCATAATGAAAGAGGCCCAACATTGGAAGTTGTTATGAAACCAACTCCAAAAATAGAATAAAGGAGAGATCAACGCCTTATAAATAAGCATATTTGAGGGGGAAACCTCCTTTACATTAAATAAATGAAAAAATATTGGATGATACAAATGAAAAATACTCCTTTCTATATATAGGAGTCCATGGGGTCAGAATATAATCCTAGCCTACTTAACAATAATAATGTAAGGGCACAATGCTAACAATAGTGGATTTTATGGGGCACCGTAATAACAATAAGAGGGATACAGGGGTAAAACAAAAAAAATAAGGGGGCTACACTAACAACAATAATGGGATACACTAGTATTATAGGGACCTAACATGCCCCTCTCCTTCAAACAAGTGTTGCCCTCAATGGTTGCTTATTTTTGGATGCTTCTATATAAAATTCACATCCAACCATGTGGAATCTTCAACGGGTAAGTTCTTCCACTTGTTGAGATACTCTGAAATTGATCGATTTGGTAGTTGTCGAGTTCTTGTTTCTATGATTGCTTCAGAACTTCTTTCGTTGTGATGTTGATCTTCATGTTGTTTCATTCGATTCTGCACCAAAGTTAGGTTATCCTTTGAGAGATGTCGAACTTGTTGTTGATGCTCGATGTGATCTTCCACTACTTTATCATCCATATTAGCTTTCATTTGATCTTTCAAACCATCCAACTTAGCCTCTATTTTTTATTTTAAACCATCTATGTCATATTTTATTGCTCTTTGTAAGATCAAAATTTCTTTCACTTGGTACCGTAATTTTGATATCTCATACAACAATTCTTCCTCTTCATACGTCGTAGTAGAGATTTCTCAGGGCTTAATAGGTGTGGATATTTTTTTTGGAGGAATTATAGAAGAAAATACTAATAAAAATTCTTCAATATGCCCTTGGAATCACTTCAAACTTCTTTTTCAAACAAATGTTATGCAATTTTAAAAATAAAATAAACATCTTTTTCTTGATTTTGAGGAGCTCGATATTGAAACTGAATTATCTTTGTGATTTCAGATATTCAATATCGGAAATTTGGTCCTGTAGTATCCCTCTGAATCTTCTTTCGAATTCCACAAGTCTGACCTAATTTGGGTTCATCAAGACGAAGTTATGTTCAATATCCCACAATGACCTAATTATGGACTCGTTTAGTAGAGAGAACTTGTATGGCATGCCACGTGTCACCGTTTCCTCCTTTAGCTCTGAAATTGATACAAAGGAAAATAAATTCCATGTACTTTCAGTCACATTTTACATTATTCCAATCCCATGCTCAGAGAGAGAGTTATGATGATTTTCCCAAGGTCACCTCTTTTAGATGAAATTGAGGAGCCTTCAAAAACCCTAACTTCCACAAACCATATCTTCGAAAATATTGCGAACCAAGATCTGGAATTTTTACACGAAGTTCCTTCAGATTTTAGCTTCTCGTGATAAAAATTTCATCTTCTAAACCTTCGTAGAAAAAACGTGTATAGCGAAAATGCCACAATGACTTTTTTGTCGCAGCAAAACCCTAGAATCCAAAGCTTTGATACCAAATGTTATGAAACCAACTCCAAAAATAGAAGAAAAGAGAGATCAATGCCTTAGAGTTTAGCCACTTCAAGGGGGAAACCTCCTTTACATTACATAAATTAATAATTCTTGGATGATACAAATGACAAATCCTCCTTTCTATGTATAAGATTCCATGGGGTCATAATATAATCCTAGCCGCCCTAACGATAATAATGTAAGGGAACAACACTAACAATACTAGATTTTATGGGGAAAAATAATAACAAAAAGGGGGCTATATGGTTACAACAATAAAAATAAGGGGGCTACACTAACAACAATAATGGGATACGCTAGTATTATAGGGACCTAACAGAAGCTGGACCAGGATGTAGCCGAGGAGGGGTGAACTCATTCATCATTTGGTGTCTTGTGTTTGTTTTTATGGTATTTTTGTTTCTTTTATTTCTGAAAAAATTAGCTAAAAATCATCATTTATGTGTTAATTAAACTGACATAATTGCATATAAACTCTAAACATTTCACTTGCAAATTTCATAAAAAAAACTTCAAGTTACATTTACAGATCAATTTGGTATCAAAGCTTAGGTGATTTGGTTATTTTGAGGGTTTAATTTTGTTAGTAAGTGTTTCTGATGCTTACAAGGTTGAAGCTCAAAATAGGAGAAGGAAAACTTGTGGGAGAAAGCCCTCAAGCTAGATCAAGGAGAGCACATTTGCCACAATCTCCACCAAAATTTTCACCAAAAGCCGCACCAGTCATGGCACATGAAGGAGAGCCTGAAAATATGTATAAGGATGAGAATGATTTTATAAAGCCATTCTTTGACATGACACAGATGGTGAAAGTTCTCTATCAAGAGATGAATACAAGCTTGCAAGGTGAGTGTTCCAATCCTCCGAAGGGAGATGGAGGAGATGAGAAAAATCCTAAAAAATGGAATGGAGGTAATGGTGAAAAACCAAATTTAACTCCATCATCATCTTCTAAAAAAACCCCTTCACAAACACCTCCACATTCTCCAAAGGGACATGGTAAAAATCCACTTTTGAAACTTGACATAAAGTTTGAATTTCCTATCTATAATGCAGAAGTAAATGTTGAGAAATTAGATAATTGGGTTCTTCAGCTTGAAGTGTATTACAGGATACAAGGATCAAGGATGATGAGACCAAGATTCAACTTGCTTCATTAAGGTTGGAAAGTGCAGTGCTTGTTTGGTGGGAAGCCAATACTCAAAAGGACATGAAGAAACATGGTAAGTTTTTATCCTCTTGGAATTATTTTGTTGTTGCATTAAGAAGACAGTTTTATCCTTTAGCATACATGAAAAAATCTATCATGGATTGGAAAACCTTTAGGCAATTAAAGGGTCAAAGTGTGCAAAGTTATACCCAAGATTTTAGAGGGACATCATTGATTGTGGGTGTAGACTTATCTTCTCAAGATACTTTACTAAAATACATTGTAGTTTTACATAGTTACCTGAGACACACTATTATCACGTCTAACCCTACATATTTAGATAAGTTACCTGAGACACACTATTATCACGTCTAACCTTACATATTTAGATAAAGTTTGTGTATAGGGAACACATCTAGAAGAAAAAGGGAAGAATGCTTCTAATGAAACAAATGAGAACTCTTTTGAGTCTGGAGAAAAAGGAAAGGTGAAGGTCAAAGGAAAAGGAAAGAGGAATGATTCCATAAATATGGAGAAAGAAAGACTCACACGTAAAAAAAATTCTAAAGAGGGCCATGATGAAGATCATTGCTAGAAACTTCATCCTAGGATGAGACCCAAAAAGTTTAAAAACTAGGAGAAAGAAAAGGCTACTGCAACTATACAACAAGATTTAGGATCAGATTTCGGGGATGAAATAAAGACCACATCCATGGGATTGAAAGGTAAGTACATTGAAATTACTAGTTATTCAAATAGTCTCACTAATACTCAAAATGAAAAAACAAGAAATGAGCTTTCCCACATCAGAGTTATTTCAAAACATACCAAGATAGATACACTCTTTTATAGTGGTTCACAAAAAAACCTTATTTCAGAAGACATTGTCAAGAGGTTGAATTTAGAGACCATTCCTCATTCTAAACCTTATCCTTTAGGTTGGGTTTTACAGAATGAAAAATTTCAAGTGACAAAGAAATGCATACTAAGATTTTCCATCATTGCAAACTTCCTTGATGAGGTAGAACTTGGTGTAGTTCAGCTTGATATATGTGGTACTGTTTTGGGAAGCCCATATCTACATGATAGGAGAGATATTTTTCATCACCATGAGAAGAAATATCATTTGTTCAAGAATTACATTGAGTACATTTTTAAAGCACATAGCAAGAAATTGATTTTATCTCTTGTGAATGTTGGACAAATGAAGAGGGTTGTTAATGCTAGTCAAAACTTTTCATTGTTAACATTTGAGCATAAATATGTTGAGGAACCTAAGGGCTTTCAGTGATACGAATATAATTTGAAACATGATTTCATTGAGGTTTCTAATTCATGTGATAATATTTTTTAGGAGTCTAACATGTTTCCTCCTAGAATAGGAAAACAATATGAAGGTCAACTGTAGCAGGATGCATCATTGTTGAACATTTTTGTGAACAAGATCCTAGTGTTAAAGAATGTAGGGGTTAAAAATAAAATGCAAAATCTATTTGACAAAGAGGACGTTGATTCCAAAACACATTCTTGTAGGTTGCATAATGTTTTGTCTTTGAATAAGGATGGTGAATGGCGATGGCGATCACATTTGTTAAGGAGTCAACCCAAGTGCAAGGCTAGACATGGTAAGCATTGTTATGGCGAAAGTGTTCAAGGTGAAGTGAACTTGAAATTGAATAAGTTTCCTTTGATTGAAAACTGAGGAGGGAATGTTCATATTCCTTCAAGGAAAGTTTTCTATTCTAAAAATATTGAAAAATTGCAGCAAGATATCATCTTTAACAGAAAGACAAGGACTTCAAAATAAGGGAAAGTGAAGTACCTTCATGAAAATCTCAAAGAGAAAAATGGATTGATAGTGTAAGGGTGAGGTAATTGTACCCTCATCTATTTATTCATTGAGAATGAGTTTGTGGAGGTCTAAAATCTTCTAGTGTGGAGGAATCACTTAGTGGATCATGAAAAAGATCAAATTTAAAAGTGCTTGAAACAACTTGAAAATAATGCCAAATCAAGGATCTCTTTGCCCTGATTCCAACACAACTTGTTTCAATAGAAAATTATATCATATGCTCCCAATATTGTGTTTTGACTGACTTCAAAAATAACTAAAGTTTCAAAAAAATTAAGTTGCAGGGATGCCCAATCAGCAGTACGTACACCAACTACGTAATGATTGGATAAGTGATTGTATTCTTGTGGGCCTATGATTGGTTGACACTTGTTTCATTTTTTTTGGCTCATGTTTTTGTTTTGTTGGTCCAATCAGGGAGAGCCACATGGGCAAATTAGTGGCTACCACATGGCCTCCTATTGGCCCTGTAAAATTCTGGTGGAAGGTCAAATGGGCTTGGTAGGAATTGAACCACAAACCTCTAGAGTGACAACAGAGGATGATACCACTCCAACATGGGTGGTGCTTTTAAATCATTGTCTGCGGCATGCATTTAAAAACCCTCAAATTACATTTACAGATCACGAAGAGCCAAAATCAAATTCTCTAGCTCTTGGAAACTCTTCTTTCCCATCCCTGCAACTTGGTTAGACCTTGCTTTGATACGACCTGATATGAAATTGGAGGAGAACTTCTCCTTCCTAAAATTGATCGTTTACTAACGCTTTGAAAGTATGTGGAGTAAAGGAAGTAAGGTATATGGATTAAAGGAATTAAAGGAAGTATATGGAGTAAAGGGAGTGTTTCCTAAGAAAATTTTGTAGCATATATGGATTAAAGAGAGTAAGCAAGGAAAAGGGACCATCCATGGAGCAATATCTGGTGTTGCTTGAATTTTAAGATGTTTTTCCTAAGGAATTACCAGGATTACCCCATAAAAGGGATCTTGATCTCACCATATTATTAAAACCTAGTATATAACCAATATCTAAAACACCCTATATAATGATGGCCCCAGAACTTCAATATTTACAAATATAGGTGAAGGGACTATTGGACATGGGACACATTGGACCTAGTATTGCACCTTGTGGAGCACCTACATTTTTTTTCAATAAGAAGGATGGCTCCTTCGGGCTATGCATATGATGAAAAATGAAAAATACTATAGGGTAGGTTTACTTTCATTTTATCAATATGAACCTGCAACCTGCTAAAATCCATAACAAGGCTGCATGATTCATAGTCCAAACCCTCGATCCTGGGGACCTGTGGGTTATGGGCCCACCACGCTTCCGCTGCGCCACTTCAATGTCTATGTATAAATATACATACTGGAAGCAAATAAAATAAATCATTCATAACCTCGAGCACTTTAATTCCATAACCCTTGACTAATACATGCGGCCTCTTTTATGGTTTAATATCGGAAATAAAACAAAGCGATAACATTTATAAACCTTTGACCAAAAAACGCTGGTCCCACCTTAATTGCGCCCTAAGATGAAACTCAAACACATTTCACCACAGTTTTATAATATATATCAGACCATTAAAGGTTTTAAAACCCAAGCATACTGATTTTGCGATAACTATTGATCAATGATCAGACGATTATCACTCCACACAAATCATATAACCGTTGACCGGAATAAACTGTGGGTTACACCATTTCGCGAGTGCATATATGGTCTACTCCTTCGTTAAACACCATGCAACTTACAATACAACCACCGTTGGATATCCACAGATCTCGATCGGACGGATATCGCGTCCAATTTGTGCCCGTGACTTATTGCTCCAACTCAACGCGAAATCGGTTGTTTTGCTGTTGTGACGTGTCACAATCTTATTTGATCGTGTTCTTTTTGAACGAAACCACTTACAAACCGAAGGCCACGCGAAACCAATTTGTGGTTTTCAGAAACCACTTTCACTGTTTGTCTTCCATTTACGCCGTGCCCGAACAGTTCCATCTCCAGGTTTCAACTGTATGCGGCTCCACAACGTCTTTATTCAACTCAAAGTTACCTTCTGCAGGTTCCAAATATGTAGTCACGCCATGTTTTAACCACAGTTCCAACCCTATATGGAAATCAGAATGCAATACATCATTTGCATAAAACGAAATCCCTTCTCTAATCTGACACTGACATTGAATCGTCATCTATCCCTATAGTGATCGATGGTCGATCAATAAAATCAAAAATCAGCTTTTAACTCATAAATTTAAGTTATAATAACCAAAACTCGACACACAGAAAATCCACATAACAATCTTGTATTATATACAAAATATCGCTTAAATCTAAGGCATTTCAGCATTTCAGCCTTAGTCACAAATTTACACATGATTACATTGTATTTACTCTCGCCCTTTTCTATCACGCACATACTCTCTCTTTTGTAGATTTTTACAAGAGCATGGATCAGTTAAGATCCACGATTTCCTCCCTTAATTTCTCAAACAAACTCTAAATCTTCTCGATTATACATACATGGAAGATAATTTCATTTAATTAGACCTCATCAGTTCCAACAAATTTAGCTTTTTTTAAACCAATTTGTCCTGTTTTACAAATTCTGTCCACATTTTCCTCTCTACAGCTTTGGATTCCAACTTTAATGAAAGTTTGCTCAGATGGCCCTGCATCAAAATCCCGAGGCACAAAAATTTTATGACCTCCTGGTCATATGTCTTCTACATCTATCAACAATTCTACCCACATCATCTGTGGAATTTCTCTTTGTGATATTCCTGTAACAACATTCTAGAACAATTCTACCCACATCCTTTGTGGAATTGTCCTTTGTGAGCTGCAACAAAACCTCTGCAATAGCAAGTCCTCCTTGCTACCAGATACCTCACTAAGCTTTCTCCTCTGAGCTTAGTCTTTCAGCATCTCTCTAGTTCACTCCTGTGGAACCATTTGAGCACTCCTGCTCTAGGCTGCTACAATATTCTCACCTTCCTCTGCTGCTACCTTCACAAAATATAAAAATCAAAAGCTTTACAAAACTTCAACAAATCTGTACCTCTTTTTTATTTATATGAAAACTCCTTCTTTTCAGGAAATCCATTCCCTGCTCTGATACCACTTGATGAAAAGTGAAACCTACTATAGGGTAGGTTTACTTTCATTTTATCAATATGAACCTACAACCCACTAAAATCCATAACAAGGATGTATGATTCATAGTCCGAACCCTCGGTCCTAGGGACCTGTGGGTTATGGGCCCACCACGCTTCCGCTACACCACTTCAATGCCTATGTATAAATATATATACCGGAAGCAAATAAAAAAAAACATTCATAACCCCGAGCACTTTAATTCCATAGCCCTTGACCAATACATGCAGCCTCTTTTATGGTTTAATATCAGAAATAAAACAAAGCGATAAAATTTATAAACCTTTGACCAACAAAGACTGGTCCCACCATAATCGCGACCTAAGCCGAAACTCAAACACATTTCACCACAGTTTTATAATATATATCGGTCCATTAAAGGTTTTAAAACCCAAGCATCTTCATCGCTCCACACAAATAGTATAATTGTTGACCAGAATAAAATGTGGATTCCACCATTTCGCTAGCGCATATATGGTCTACTCCTTCGTTAAATGCCACACAACTTACAATATGACCACCGTTGGATATCCACAGATCTCGATTGGATGGATATCGCGTCCAATTTGCGCCCGTGACTTATTGCTCCAACTCAACGAGAAATTGGTTGTTTTGCTGTTGTGACGTGTTGCAATCTTATTTGATCGCGTTCGTTTTGAACGAAACCACTTACAACCCAAAGGCCACGTGAAACCCATTTGTGGTTTTCAAAAACCACTTTCACTGTTTGTCTTCCATTTATGTCATACCCGAACAGTTCCATCTCCAGGTTTCAACTGTATGCAGCTCCACGACATCTTTCACTACGCATTCAACTCAAGGTTCCCTTCCGCAGGTTCCAAATATGTAGTCACGCCATGTTTTAACCACAGTTCCAACCCTATATGGAAATCGGAATGCAATACATCATTTTCATAAAATGAAAGCCCTTCTCTAATCTGGTACTGACATTGAATCTTCATCGATCCCTACAATGATCGATGGTTGATCAATAAAATCACAACTCAGCTTTTAACTCATAAATTTAAGTTATAATAACCAAAACTTGACACACAGAAAATCCACATAACAATCTGGTATTATATATAAAATATCGCTTAAATCTAAGCTATTTCAGCCTTAGTCACAAATTTACACATGATTACATTGTATTCACTCTCGCCCTTTTCTATCATGCACATACTCTCTCTTTTATAGAATTTTACAAGAGCGTGGATCAGTTAAGATCCACGATTTCCTCCCTTAATTTCTCAAACAAAATCTAAATATTCTCGATTATGCATACATGGCAGATAATTTCATTTAATTAGACCTTATCAGTTCCAGCAAATTTAGCTTTGTTTTAACCAATTTCTCCCATTTTACAATGTCTATCCACATTTTCCTCTCTACAACTTCGGATTTCAACTTTAATGAAAGTTTTCTCAGATGCCCCTGCATCAGCATAACTATCAAAGCATGGAATAACATTAATATACATGTAAGCATGGAATAACATTAATATACATGTAATTTAATTTCATATCTTTGGTAGTGTAGACTCGGATCACATTCCTGATGAAAAAAGGAAAGATTTATAGTCTAAAAATGAGAAATATACTTTTGAGGGATATTATAAAGATGAAAAGGGTTATATAATTATTCAATCTCACTCCACTAAAATAATAATTAGAATATATTTTAAATTCTATGAAAAAATCATGGCCTATGAGCCTAATGTTTTGGTCATGTCCTCTTCGGCCCATGGACCATCTTCGATTTTTATGCCACCTTCTCTTCCTATTCTAGTTTCTTACTCAAATAATGATTCTAAGGATTGAAATACACCTCCATTTTCTAACCTTACTCTAGAAGAGTCCATTGAACATGGGCATACACTACCACCACAACATCCAAAATATGGTTGTTCAACAAGTGAAGTAGTTAGTGACCTTGTCATTGATACTATATATCAATGTCATACTCATTCACTATTCTAGTTATCCTCCTATATTTTGAATAAATTATTAAAGACTAGTGGTCCATAAAAATTTGTAGAATCTTGAGGCCATCTAGATTGGGAAACAACAATGAATGAATAATATCTCTTCTTGATGGAAAAAAATAATTGGAATCTTTTATATCTTCCAAAAAGAAGAAAACTTTTCATATTTAAATGGGTATATAAAACTAAGTATTCATCAAATGGAAGTTTTGAAAGACATAAGGCACAATTATTTTTTATAGGATTCTCTCAAGTTGAAGGAATCAACTGGAATCAAACATTTTCACCTATCAGCAAAATTAATTCCATCTTCCTTGTTTTACCCTTTGGTTCCTCACATACATGGGAGGCCCAACAAATGGATGTTAAATATTTATTCTTATATGGGGATATACCTTTATAAATATGCATGTACCAACCTCCTCCCTATTTTTAGAGTGAACCAATCCGTGTTTTTCATCTTAAGGAATATCTCTACGGTCTTAAAAAGCTCCTCGATCTTGGCATGTTAAATGGATAGATTTCTTCTTGACACCATCTTCTCTAGATGTCAGTTTGACCTGAATGTCTACACCAAGAAAGTAGGAAGCCTTCTCACAATCCTTACTTCTTATGTTGATGACCTTATAATCATTTGTAACAACCCTAAAATTTTAACTCGTGAGAATCTAGACCTTAAGAATAATTTGAAATGAAAAAATTAGGCTTGTTTCATTATTTCCTTGCTCCTTATGTTGATGGCCTTATCGTCATTTTTAACAACCCTAAACTTTTATCTCATGAGAATATAGAGTTTAAGAATAATTTGAAATGAAAAACTTCAGCTTGTTTCATTATTTCCTTGACCTCCAAGTATTGGAAAATAAGGAAGGAATTTAGTTTTCTCAATCTATGTATACATGTCAAAATTTTCATCACTTTGACATGGAATATTGTAATCCATCCCCTTCTCCCTTTTATTATAGTGTTAAACTTAATGCCACCTACACTACACCTAAAGTTGATGCCACTTTGTACCATCGGTTAGCTGGTATCCTCTTATATTTGACTCATACTCAGCTTGATATTTCAATTTTTGTTGGTCTTGTTGCTCGGTATATGTGTTAGCTTGGTTTTGTATGACCTAGGTTCAATCTATACTACGCACCAGCAAAACCCCTGATCACTAACCCTTTTGGCAATGACCTGCAAGTAGATCGCAGTCTCATACCGAAGTGATTATGGATGGATGCAGAACCAGGTTTCAATAGCCTTGAGGGACTGGGAGATGTGGTATTATTATATTATCTTATAATTTCAAATCATAAATCACTTCTCCACATTCAATTACTCATAGAAACATGCCATATAAAACCATAAACCATTATTGTGTTGATGTAAAATGCAACTGCAATACTGCTATTCTATAACAGAGAATACGAAAATATACACATAAATCACACAATAACACCAGAATGTTGTCCAATTTTTTTTTTATCTTATTATAATGAATCATTCAATACAACCAGTTCTCGACCTGCGCACTAAGATGCAGACTATCTGTGCACTAAGCTACAGTCTATCCTCTAGGCCTCTGTGCACTCAACTTCAGAGCCTTTGCTACAAAATACAGATCACAATGATTCACACATAGCTCTCTATGTCCATTCTTCTAAACATAACATTTAAATCCTATATAAATTATTACATCATAGGATTACATCGTCCAAAATACCATGTTCCAAATACTATGGAATCCCTAAAACAAGCAACTATGGTCCCAAAACCATTGATCCTTTACAAAATTGCACGCTTTAAAAAAAATAGGGTATTCAAGACTACATGATATATTTAATTCCTTAAATGGCGCTCCATTGTGTGCTCCACTGCGCACTCCACTCCACAAAATATAGAGTGTTTTCCAAAATCTAGACCAAGTTGGGTTGCACCAAAAATGCCGCCAACACTCACATGTGACTTGTCCCGAGTCACTCAGCTGATTTTCCTCTGATATTTGCTGCAATGCTATTGTAGGTGATGTTGAGCATTGCAGAATGTCTTTGATCTTCTTTTCTTTGTTGTGCACTTCCTCTAACAATGCTTCTGTCACCGGTTCTTTGGTCTTATGCATCACCAGCTCCTCTTTCTGTCGAAGCTCTTGAAGCTTCTCGTCCACTACTTGAGATAGTTGTAGCTCCTCATCCTTCCATGGCTGAGATCTATCTGTGAGAATATGTTCTTCCTTCCTTAGCTACTCTATCTTCTTTTGGAGGGAATTTCCCTCATTGGATTTTGCGAGCTTCTATGATATTGGTACTATTTTCAAAGTTGTTTCAATCTCCTCCAATACTACTGCTTTTGTTGAATATCTTCTTGTAGCTTCTCCACATTTTTATCTTCTTGCAGAAAATTCCAAATCTGTAAGCTCTCATCCAACAACTTCCCATAATTTGCCACTATTGCAGAGATGTCAGCCACTGTAGCCTTTAGGTCGACCTACTTCTTCTCTTGAACTTCTTGTGGTGTGTTTGGCTATAGCTTCATCTGCAGCTCGCTAATATTTATCTCATATTCAAATTGTACATCTATGATCTTACTGTTATATCCTTTTAATACAGGTTCGAGCTTCGTTACCTTGTCCTACACTAATTCTTCTTCTCAGACATCAATTTCCAAAACCTCACGACATGTGGCTTCGACCACCTCCTTCAGCTTCTACTACTATTGTGTCGCTTGGTCCTTCTCCTAGATTTCCTGGTCAAGTTGTTGCTTAAGTGAAGCTCACTCTCTCTCTACCTGGATGTTCAATTTTGAAGTGAGTTGTTCACACTGCTTCAATTCATTTATGATATCCTGATGCAGCTCATGTGATGTCTAAAGTGGCAGCACTGTGATGTTCATGTTCACATGCTTCCATCCTTTTGCTTGTTTTTGTACCTCAACGGAGTCGAACTTTAAGGCTCTAACAGGTATCTATGCTATATGTGCCGTAAGTGTGGGTTATACTAGTCTTTCTTCTTAAAGCCTTTTCTTTTCTTGTACTAGTTGTCTGGTTATTTGCGCAAATATCTTCAGTTCTGCAATGTGCTCTTCAACACCAGTCAGATGTGTGTCATAGTGATCCTCTAAATTGTTCCATGACTTTGTCGTTTCTTCCTGGATCCTGTCCCCAATCTGATCTAGGACCCCATCAATGAGGACCAATTGTGTTATTTCCTTTGTCTTATCTTCCTTCTACTTCTTTTTTATTCTTTTGGAAGCTTCGAATCCTGCCTTTATCTTTTTTGTAACAGATGGTTTTGTCTCTATATTTTCATACTCTTTGTTCTACTCATCTCCTCTAAGAGGATCCCTATGACCCTTGTCATGTTGCTCTTATTGTTCTACCTCTTCCTCATCCTTGTCCTTATCCTTCCCACTCACTTCTTCCTGCTGCATTGTTTCCTTCTCTGTTGAAGAATCCTTCATTTCTGGTTCTAGCACAATAATCCAATCCTCAAGACACTATTGTATCTCTGCTAGGAGATCATATTCTATTACCAAATATGGCAGGGGATGCCATGTCTTCACTGTGCCCTTCCGAGCCTGTATATAAATTCTGTGGGATTCAACTTTGAAATTTGTGACAAATTTATATTGATTGTATAGGCTCGACGACAGGAAATAGTTTTGGCTCAGCAACATGTGTAAGTCCATATGATATATCACAAAAAATACCATGTTATCCAGTGTGTGCACTAGTTTAGATGTATACCACAGTGAGGCATACCGCGCAACTTCACAAACATCCGATGCTACCAGAGGGAACTGCAAATATTTCATATCTTTCTATGAAATCATTGCAATTCTTAGAAGTAACCATGCATAATGAAATGGAGTAACATTCGCCTAAACTTCCCAGCAGTCGTCCAAAAAATATTTGCATAGGTATGCAACCCAGTTGTACTGAACCCCATTAGCGCAGTGTGCAACTAATGAAACCATCGGTGCATGTACTTCATTAGCTCGACACTTATACATGATCTTTCCATCCAATATATGTTCTACAAAGTGAACTCCCTCATCATTGACCGATATGATATCATATCCACACTTCCCTTTTGTCAATCGAAACTTTTTATTCATGTTTTCCACTATGTCTTTGTTCTGTTCTTTCCCAACAAAATCCTTTTCGGGATTCGGCCCTTGATAAGGTAGTCTTGTGATTATCTATATCAACATTGGTTTGATAGATATTATCTTTCCCATCCACAGGTATCCATCATGCAGTAGTACGAGCAACTGTCTCACACAAGTTTTTCTCCTTGTACTTCTACCGAAGTGCAACATATTCAACATGTTCAGCAAAAATGACCACGCCAACCCATCCACCCACTACTGCGATTCTAGTATCGTCATACCACTCTTAGGGTAGTGTAGTTTTTTCAAATATATGCCTAGTCTGAACTACGAATATTTGTTTCTATCATTGAAATTGTTGTCCACAAGCTTTAGCTACGGAATCTTCCCAAGGTCTTCTCCATTGAATCAGATTGACTCCGGCAATAGAGTTTTGAAAGTTCCATACTTTGCATCCTTCGAGTCCATCATTGGTTTTGCATCCGGTTTCCTTGGTGGGATATACAGTGGGATAGGTGACGAAAATTTTGTGCCATCCATTTTCATTTTCTCTAGCTCTGCTTCTTCCTCACTATCTCTCACAGGTTCGGGTTCTTGTTGAGGCTTCACGAGTTTCTTCTCAAGTTTCTTCTTCATTCTATACTCTTTTTTATTTTCTTACATGGGGATTTATGTTTTGATGACGCTGCTACGGGTGATGATTCTACTAAGGGCATCTAAAATGATGTTGTGGGTGTATCAGATGCCACTATGGTTGTTTCCATAATTCCTTCTAAGCCCTTCTCTTTGAATATACAAATATAATATTGAGGATTCATACAGCAACACAAATTCTTGCAACTTCTCTGCAATAGGAAATAGTAAAATTATTAGGAAAACAAAGTGCCAAATCTTGGTGGGATGTAGCTTTTTATAGAAAATATGAATTTTGATCCCCATCATTAGCTCAAATTGTGTTCAATAATTGCATATCTATGACTACATCCAGTCGATTTGTCCTCATAAATGCAGTTTTTTGCATCTTCCAACGACAACTTTCCCTTTTAAAGGTCATATTTTTCTGGCGAACTTCGACATATCACATATTTTAGCGAACAACCCTTCTTATGTCAAGGCTTCCTACTTAGAAGTTCTATCTGCAATATAGTCTATATTCCAGTGCCCACTTTCATCTGTAGGTGGAACTAATGCTTTTTTTCTTTCTTCAGAGCGAAGCTATAGGGGTAGGGTTATCCTTGTATAGCTTCAACCTGCTACCATTTACTCTTGCTTGAACCAATTATCCATTTATATTTTCTAATTGAACTTCGCCTCCATCAATAATATGCTTGATAATGTATGGTCCCAACCAATGCATCTTTAATTTTCATGGAAAATTTACAAACTTACCCTCATAAAGGAGAACAAGGTCTCCTACCTAGAACTTCTTGTGCTTAATATGTTTTTCATGCCAGGATTTTCCCTTACTTTATGTACCTAATAATGGGATATTTTTATAAATCTATCATCCTCCAAAGCAAGAAACTACGACATAAGTTTCCTCCATTATATCAGAGTCTTCCATATCTGTGAAAATTTCAATCCTCAAGCTAGGCACAATGTATTCCATGGGAATCATAGCTTCTTGCCCATAAAATAACCTAAAGGGTGTCTGACCTATCAAATTCTTACATGTGGTCCTTGTTATCGTTCTATAATTTTAAGATTGGAAAAAATAATCATAAAATGACAACATAAAAACCACTTTGGAGCCTAGGATCTAGCCCTCCTAGACTCATAGAGGGATCTCTCTTTAAGATTTAGTTTTGTTTTTAATGATTTATGATATTAGGCTAGTTAAACTGATTGTGAAGTTTGTTTTTTATTGATAATTTGGTTGGATTAAGGGATCTATTTAAACTATTTCCATGGGGCTATAAAGTCATGACAGGCTGGGTTGTTGCATCAACTTTTCTAGATCATTTGCAAGGCATGCTAACTACACTTACTGGATATTTAAAACATAATGAATTATGAGATGAAAGAAAATGTGAATTCATTAGTGGTAAAAAAGAAATTAAGTATTTTTTAAACAAGACTTCAGAAGAGAAACACTTATATTGTAAACAACAACCAGAATTAAGGTGATCTATGCAGCAAATCTCATTCCTCATATTTTTGTTTTACAATTAGAATTTAATAATACATAGAAAGAAATAAAAATGGAAAACATTAAACACAGTAAAGAAAATACATCACCAGAAAAATATAGTTCAAGAATCTTGCAAAATGGTCTTTTATTATTGATGCTCCAGCTTCAAAATTACAATGCTCCAATAGAAAGGTTTACAATCTAGGGTCCAACCCTGATAGTGAATAGAAATGCAGTATTTAACTAATTCCTAGTGATTGTCGTATCTACATGGGAAATCTGCTATTTATTACAATAATGACTGAAAATTGACAAATGTGACCACAAAGTGGACACGATAGAATAGCTTTGACATGCAGCCCTAATCTCCAGAAGGTCGTTACTCTATGTTTCAATATTTTGTTGTGCTAGAAGATTTAGATAATCTGATACTGATATGCTGTGATGATACATTGATTTGCAGAATTAATTGATTTGATGAGTTGGTTGTCCTGCTGATGTGCTGAGATGTTCCTTCTTTGGAGGCATTGTTGTCCTCCTGAAAATAATATGAGTGAAATTGTACAAAAAGGGATTAAATAATAAGGGAATGAAGAGAGGAAGCTTCTGCAAATCCAAATGGGGAGGGGAAATAGTAGAAACCGAATTCTGATTGATTCTGGAGATAGTTGGAATATTCTCTGCACTTTCTTTTGCTCTAAAAACATTAACTATGATCACCTGTCACAAATAGAATTCAAATGTAATTGTAAAACCTGCAACAAGAGAGGAATTTTGGTTTTATAGAGTGTTTTAGTTACCATTGACATGGTGTGGGCCCGTTGGATAACAACCTAAGCCATTAATTGTCTAACGGGCTTATGGAAGGAGCATCGCTGATTTGATGGAGGGAATAGGAAGAAGCTATCGTGGCACGATAGTAATGGCACAATGGTTATGCAACGGTTAGAGGCGCGATGGTTTTGGCCCAATGAAAACAACTTTTTGTAAGGGAGCATGACCAGTAAGCGGTAAGGTGTGTGTGTGTGGGGGGTGGGTGGTGCCAAAAACCGGAACCCATACAGCAAAAGCCTGCCACCGTCCATTTCGACCCCCCCCCCCCCCCCCAATGTTAATGCTCGAAGGATGAGGGGGGCCGAAAACCTTTGTGAGTCATCTGATGAAGTGGAGGGCACGGAGATGGGACGGAAGATGGAAGGTGTTTAGTGCTGATGTGACAGGTGATTTGATGGTGGGGTCGGGTGAGTGAATGAATGGAGAGGATATAGTACAAGACTTAGGATATAGGAATTATGACATAGATATGTCAAAGGTGTTTCCAATGAAAGATCATTTCCAAAACTTTATAATAAAAACACCTTTGTGTTTTTATTTCTCCCTTCTAATCAGGAACACATGAAATTTTTTAGGATAAACCTTTGGAATAAAATTCATGTTTCCTTTATATTTTCCTCTTTTCATCACTACCTACCCATGTCACTAATCTAACATTTTTCTTCTTTGCAGGGTGCTCTTAGACTTGCAGACCCAATTCCTTTTTCTTTAAAACTCTAACCTACATCTATCCTCATTCCTTCCATTGACTCAGTTTAAGAAGTTGTGCCAATCTTTATTTCTACCTATCTACTGATATGCCAAGGTTAAATAGTTTGGAAAATCCTTATTTTCTAACCTATCAACAGAAATTTAAAATTGTACAATCATGCTTAAACAGTATGATTGAACAAACTAATATAATCAGTAGTGGCATTTTTATTTGCATCACTTTCATTATTATTCTTTTTTGGGTTTTTTTCTTACTCTTTCTCTCTTTTTCTTTTTTTCTATATACCCTCTTTTATTTTTTCATATTTTTTTGGAAATCGCTTGAATATTGAAAAACATACTCAATATGAAAGTGCAACTCACTAAATGATAAATCACCTTGAGATCCTATGATTTATAGGATAATAAAAGTGGCTCCAGCTGGGGATGGCACTTATTCAAATGAAGTGTCGAGAACCTAAGACAAGTAGCCTTGAATGTTCCATTTTTTCAAAATCTTCATCTGATTTTTTTTATTTTTTTTTCTCTGTTTTTTGACAGCTCATCAAACTAGGCTTAGGGCCTTCTCCACGGGCTTCAACCTTTGTCAATGAATTATTCAAATCACAAACTGTAAAACTGTGGTATTTACAATGATGAAAGACCAACCTAAATTTTTTAAGAGAAATTGTGCTTTAGCATCCTGCCATTGACAAGACCTCCACGTATCTCTATTCCATCCAACTCTTTAAGGAAATACACATTGTTTCCTCTAAATGCATCAATGATGTATGGCCCTTGCCAAAGATTGTCAAATTTTCCATGTTTTCCTTTGTCTTCTCTTCTGGAATGCCATTTCATAACTTTGTCTCCTAGGTTAAAATCATTAGCCTTTTTTCTTTTATAAAAAATATTCTTGATATTCTCATGAATTACTTGAGTTTTGTAATAAACTTCCTCTCTAGATTGTTGCAACTGAATATTTTGACTGATCTTTGTGTATATATCATTTGGTTCAGCTTGTATTTCCTGAATGGTCTTCATGACTGGAAATCCTAAAGAAGAAGTAAAATTTTCATCCATTCCATAAACCAATTGGTATGGAGACATGCCAATTTATTTTTTTGTAGTAATTCTATCAACCCAAAGAGCATTGATCAACTTGTTATGCCATGATTTCTTGTTATCTTCCAAGACCTTTTTGATGATATTCACCAAAATTTTGTTTGAATATTCAGCCAATCCATTACCCTGAGGGTAGTAGGTTGTTGAATGCCCCAAAGTTATATAATACTTATGAAAAAAATCCACCGTTTTCTTAGACTTTAAGGCTGCAACATTATCAGTGATTATTTTTTTAGGACAACCAAATATGGAAAGGATATGTGTTTCAAGGAATTTTATGATGACAGAGTTAGTGGCATTTCTAGAATGAGTGCCTTTTATCCATTTGGTAAAGTAATATATGGCATTAAGAATCCATTTATGTGGGGAAGAGGATGGGGGATGAATTTCTCCAATGAAATTTAATCCTCATTTTTGGAAAGGGCTCTCAACAGAAATAGGTTTTAAGGGCGAAGGCAACAATTTTATTTTTCCTTCAAAAATTTGGCATTTGTGACAGGCAGTTACCATCTTGTGGATGTCAGGAAAAAGAGTAGGCCAGTAGAAACCAACCCTCATGATATTATTAGCAGTGGTTTTCCAATAAATATGGCCAACACAGTCACCTCCATGGAATTCTTGCATAACTTTATTTTCATCATCTTTTAGAAAACATTTGAGAAAAATACCACCAATATATTTCCAATACAAAACATTTTCCAAAATGAAGAATTTGACAACTTTCAATTTTATAAATCTTGCTTTAGTTTTGGACAAACCAAGAGGAGCATTCAAATTAAAAAATAACATACAATATATCTGCATACCAGTGAGAATTTAGGAATGCTTCATCAATCAGTGGAGTCACCAGTTCCTCCTGATCATCCAATGAATGAACCATGTTGATGTCTAGTGCATGAAAATTGGATTCAACCATCAATTTGGCTAATCCTTGCCCTTTAATCAATTTGGTAGGTGTGATTTCCACATCATATTCCAAAATAACAACAATCCATTTTCCTTTGTTTCCATCAGAACCATTCTGTGTTAATATTTCTTTGACCAAATCAAAAACCTGTTTTTCCATGATATTATATTTCAATGATTCATCTCTCAATGCCTTGCTAAAAAATGGTATTGGCTGTTCATCTCCTTCACTATTTTTCTGCAATAAAACATCAGCAATAGTGTGTTTAGAAGCAAAATAAAAAAGTATGAAGTCTTTGGTAAAATTTGGGCTGATAAGGACTGGAGCTTTGGTCAATGCTTGCTTGACTAGAACAAAAGATTATTTAGCTTCAATATTCCATTTAATTTCTGAATATTTTTTAAGAATGTTGGTTACATTTCTAAAAAATTATGCAAGATTGGATATAAATCTCCTCAAAAAAATTATTTTACCAATGAAATATTGAAGTTCTTTGAGATTCCTAGGATGATTGATTTTGAGTATCCCTTCAATCCTGCTAGGATCAATTCTGATTCCATCTTGAGAAATAATATGACCTAGCAACTTTCCTTCTTCAAGAACAAAAAATGTTTTCTTGGGATTCAGGGAAATTTCAAACCTTCTACATTTTTCAAAAACTCTTCTCAAATGTATTAAGTTCTCTTCATCAATTTTTGAATATATAGTAATATCATCAAGATAGATCACAATTAAATGGCCAATTTCAACTGCAAAAGCTATGTCCATGGCCCTTTGAAAAGTAGGTCCAACATTCATTAATCCAAAAGGAATTTTCACATACATGAAAGTCCCCCAAGGAGTAGTAAATTTTGTTTTGTCTTGATCATCAGGGTGTACTAAAACATGAATATAACATGAAAAGCCATCTAACAAAGAGATGCTACTAGATCCTACTACTTTCTGCAACATGTAGTCCATTTTTTGTAAAGGGTTGTTGTCCTTAAGAGATACTTTGTTCAGATTCCTAAATCAATGCAAAGTTTGATTTCATCTGTTTGCTTTCTTGTAGGTACAATATTGGATACCCATTTAGAATATCTGAGTGGAACTATGATTTTGGACTCATACATTTTCTTGATTTCCTTCTCAACCAAAGGCATTAAGGCAGGATTGATCCTACACAGTTTTTGTTTAAAAGGTTTTTGATCCTCCTTGATTGGAATTTTGTGTTGTATGATGTTAGTATCATAAGCTTTTAAGTCTTCATATCTCCAAGAAAATACATCTATGAATTATTTAAAGAGAGCTATATATCTCTGTTTTGTAATGATAGGCAATGATTTTGACAGTTTTATGATTTTTGGGTTTTGTTCACTACTTGTGTTACACTCTTCAATGTTTGTACCAGTTGGTTCCATTTTTGGTTTCTTGGCTACATCATTAAAGTCAAACAGTTCTTCTAAACGGACCAGCCCTCTAGGCAAGATATTATCTTTGAGTTGCAGTACTTCGAATTCCTCTTTTTCTGGGTCTTTATGTATTCCTGTTTTATATACAGTTTTATTTGCTCAAATATTTACATTAGAAACAACATATTTTTTTTCTATATTAATTTGTACATCAGAGTGAGTGTCTTCTTGACAATATAGGTCTATATTGATGCCTTCAAATTCATCCTTAGATTGTAACAAACTTTCAATTTGTTTGTCACTACCAAAAAATTTCCAATATCTCATGTTATATGGCATAGAAGGACGATGTTTAACCTATACTGTGTATTTCCTATTTGGGTGAGGCAATTGACATGTACTTGTTGAAAAGGCTAAACCGTTTTTTAGGACATTTTGATTTCTAGGGATAATTGTTAAGTCATATTCATCAAATGTTCTTAATAAATCAAGTACAACATTTCGGTATTCTCTCAACCTGGGATGTTTAGAGGCATATTATCCTTTTATTTATTTTATGACTAATTCAGAATCACCATGGACAGAAATCCTCGTAGCTCATAATATTTTTAACAATTGTAATCCTAAGAGTAGGGCTTCATATTCTGCTATGTTGTTTGTGCACTGAAAATTTAGCTTGTATGAATGACCATGTGCATTATTTTTCCCTGCATCATACACCCAAATACCTTCTCCTGAGCCTGATTTGCCACATGAGCCATCAAAACTCATATTCCAAAGGGTTTCATCTTCAAGATCTTTTTGTATTGTTTGCATTTGTCTGTCATGTTTTTCTTTAAGATCATTTTCTGCATGGGTAACCTGTGAAGTAATGTATCCATCATTATAAAGAATGAAATAGTCATGGTCATTATGAACAAAGTAAATACGGTAATTGTGTGGTTTTTCTTGACTACTCACCATGTACTTCATTAAGGTTTCCCTATACATTCTTCTTGGCTGACCAAACACCGGTATTGTAGCATAAGGCATGTCCATTTGCAGGATCCCTTGTAATTTTTCTCCCCATGGGCGTGATAGAATCATGCCATACTTAGGAGGGATTCCAGCTACTACTATATCCAATACTAGACTCTTTGGTGGTATTTGAGAGAGAGTGACACAAAGATCTTTCATAAGACCTATACATCTAACTTTGCTAGAATCAAATGAGTACAAATATTTGTAGGGTCTAGTGATTTCAAGACCAAGCTTCTCCATAATAGCCTTTGGCATAAGATTATGTGATGCACCTGAATCCAACATGGTATTATGGAGAATTTTGTCATGAACATTAAGATTGACATAAAAGGGAGGTACACCTCCTTCTTGGGGTTTACCATCAACTTCTGGCCCAAACAAGAGTTCAAGCTGATCATCATTTAAATTAATGGTATCAGTAATCTCCCCTATATTTAGTACCTTTAGGACCTGAGACTGATATACATTCTTATTGATCAATTCAGTGAGAGGAATAGATATTTCTAGTTTAGCAAGTTCATTCTCAATGCTGAATGGTGTTTGAACTTTAAGAAGATTTGAAAAATAAGTTCTTTCAACCACTCTTTTCTGAGTGAATTCAGTTTGTTTACTTGTACTATGAATATTTGTTTGATCAATTTTTGCAAGGATATCAACTGTTATCTTAGTACTATTTTTTGTTTTCTTCTATTCTGAATTACTCACTGCTTTCTTTGAATTTTATGTTGTTTTGTTGAGATCAATTTCAGATACTTTTTTGGCATTATTTTCTTAATTCTTTTTATTGGAATTGTCAAAGTTTTTCTTTCTTCTAAGGTTATATTTCTTGTCAACCTCCATGATAGCGTTCTCAAATCTTTGTTTATAATCCTCAGATTCCTCAAATTCTAATTCATTTTGAGTCAATGAAAATAATTCTTGTTCTTCTTGGGTGAGAAAAACATAGCCATCTTCATTAATTCCCATCAAATTTATCTGATTTTCTTCTACTTCCTCAACTACTCCTTCATCCTCATCAGCATAATTCTCTTGGAATGGAGGCTTAATATTCTGATCAGGACCTTTTTTCTATCTTTGTCTTATCTTAGGAGAATTTCTCCTAGGATTTTGGTTTCTCTTTTGAGGAGGTGGTTTATTTTCCCTAGGAATATTTCTCTCATTTAATTTGATTCTCTCCATCATTCTCTCCATATTTCTAACAAATGAATAAATTTTAGCATCATATGTGGAAGTTGAAGGTTCTTCTCTTATTGTGCCGAGAGGCGCTATCTACACCCCAGTATGACCCCAATTTCGGGTATGTCACGTTCTCAAAAAATAATAAATTTTACTTTTTCTAATGTCGGCCAAAGCATTAACCTAATCTTGAATTTTATATAACTTGAATATTTAAATTATATATAACTTTTTTGACTTATTAATGGGCTTAGATTAACTATTAAAATACAACTATGTATTATTTATATAATTGGAATGGATAGTAAATTATATATGTGAATTTGAATGGATCATAAATTTACCTTTAACAAAAAAATTTACCACATTGAATTTCCAAATTAAGTAAAATTTTAAATATCTTTACTCTTTACTAAAGTAAATACCATTTCCTAAATCAAAGGAAAAGAGTTAATTTAACACAAACAATCAAAATTCAAAATCTTTTAATATTATTTTTAATTAAATATTTGTAAAATGAATCATTAAAAAGAAAACCCATATTCTATGGATAAATTAGAATATTTAAAGACATAAATATTTCCCCATCAAAGTTGCAATATTTTAAAATTTAAATAAACAAAAATATAAATAAACATGAGGTATGGTAAATAAATAAAACATATTTTTATACTTACTCCAGAGCTATGGCAAATAAATAAAAATATATATAAACTAGATGTATGGTAAATAAATAAAAATTATTTTTATATTTACTCCATAAACCTTTTTATATTTAAAAAAACTTTAAAAAGAGGTTTTATTTAGATGAAGCCTATGGGACGAATACCATGGGCCAAATACCATATTTATAAAATAAGTATGGTAAATAAATAAATATAAAAGAGGTATAAAGAGGTATGATAAATAAATAAATATAAAATAGGTATAAAGAGGTGTGGTAAATAAATAAATATAAAAGAGGTATAAATAGGTAAGGTAAATAAATAACAATATATCAAATAGGATTATAAATAAAAATCTAATTATATAACAAGCCTGTGGGCCAAATACCATAGTAAATAAAAGAGGTATGGTAAATAAATAAAAATATAAATAACCCAGAGGTATGGCAAGTAAATAAAACCTCTTTTCATATTTACTCCATAATATTCTTTATATTTACGGATGTTTATGTTCATTAGTTTACATAACTAAGAAGAAATAGAGAGAGAGAGAGAGAGAGAGAGAGAGAGAGAGAGAGAGAGATAAGGGAGAGATGGAGAGAGAGAGTGTGTATGTTTAGGGGTGAGATAAAGAGACAAAGTAAGATGTATGGAAATAAGGGGGGGAGAGAAGAAGAGATAAGGAGAGAGTGAGGGATATAGTAATTTAGTTGGAGAGAGAGAGGGGCAGAGAGAGAGAGAAAGAAAGGGAGATGGGGGAAGAGAGAGGATTAGAGAGAGAGAGAGAGATAGGGAGAGAGAGAGAGAGAGAGAGAGAGAGAGAGATGGGGGAAGAGAGAGGATTGGAGGGAAAAGAGAGAGGGAGGTAGGAGAGAAAGGGAGAGAAAGGAAGGATGAGAAAGAGGAGGGGAGTGATGGGGGAAGAGAGAGTATTGGAGGGAACAGAGAGAGAGAGAGAGAGAGAGGAAGGACGAGAGAGAGGAGGAGAGAGGGATCGACAGAGAGATGGATTTGGAGGGGGAGAGATGTAGGAAATAAGAAATATAGAGAATGAGAAGTGGAGAGAGAGAGAAGGAGTGACAAGGGAGAGAAAGAGAGAGAGTGTGTATGTTTGGGTCTGAGATAAAGAGAAAAATAAGGAGATATGGAGATAATGGGGGGGAGAAGGAGATATAAGGAGAGAGGGAGGGATATAGTAACATATTTGGTGGGTGATGAGAGAGAGAGAGATGGGAGAGAAAGGGAAAGAGAGGAAGGAAGAGAGATGATGTGAGAGAGTGGAGAGAGGGAGGGAAAGAGAAATGGACTTGGAGGGGGAGGGAGAGGGAGGTAAGAAGAAATACATAGAGAGAGAAATGTGGAGAGAGGGAGAGAATGAGTGATAAAGAAGATGGATAAAGAGGGAGAGAGGACAAAAGGAGGAAAGAGAGATATTAGCAGGGGAGAGGGAGAGAAGGGGAAGATAGAGATATAGATGGAAGGTGAGGAGAGGGAAGAAGAGAGAGATGGGGAGAGGAGGGGATTGACAAAGAGATTGATATATATATATATGGAGTGCGAGAGCGTGTGTGTTTAGGTCAGTGAGATAGAGAGACAAAAAAGAAGAGATGGAGGGGGCTATAGATATGGATGGAGGGTGGAGAGAGGGAAGAATATTTCTCACACTAGATGGATTTATATAAGTGGATATGGTGATTTATAATCCTATTTGATTATTTTCACTATATGCATCGATTTTAGTGTAGATATTTATTTCTAATGATATTTGATTACTTGCACTAGAGGCATTGATGTCAGTGTAGGTGGTGATTTCTAATACAATTTGATTGCTTGCACTGAATTTTTTGATTTCAATTTAGATGTTGATTTATAATTATATTTTATTACTTGCACTAGATGAATTGATTTCAATGTAGATGATTTCTAATACTATTTGATTGTTTTCACTAAATGCATTGATTTAAGTGTAGATGGTGATTTCTAATTCTATTTGATTTCTTTGGGTAAATGCATTGATTTAAGTGTAGATGTTGGTTTCTAGAGAGAGAGAGAGTGAGTGCTAAGGAAGATGGAGATAGAATGAGAGAGGACAAAAGGAGGAAAGGGAGATATTAGCAGGGGAGAGGGAGAGAAGGGGAAGATAGAGATATATATGGAAGGTGAAGAGAGGGGAGAAGAGAGAGATGGGGAGAGGGGGTGATTGACAAAGAGATTGATATATATGGCATGTGAGATCGTGTGTGTTTAGGGGGGTGAGATAGAGAGACAAAAAATAATAGATGGAGGGGGATATAGATATGGATGGAGGGTGGAGAGAGGGAGGAATATTTCTCGCACTAGATGGATTGATATAAGTGGAGATGGTGATTTCTAATCCTATTTGATTATTTGCACTAGATGCATCGATTTTAGTGTAGATATATATTTCTAATGATATTTGATTACTTGCACTAGATGCATTGATTTCAATGTAGGTGGTGATTTCTAATACAATTTTATTTCTTGCACTGAATGTGTTGATTTCAATTTAGATGTTAATTTATAATTATATTTGATTACTTGCACTAGATGAATTGATTTCAATGTAGATAACTTCTAATCCTATTTGATTGTTTGCACTAAATGCATTGATTTAAGTGTAGATGGAAATTTATAATCCTATTTGATTTCTTTGAGTAAATGCATTGATTTCAGTGTAGATGTTGGTTTCTAGAGAAAGAGAGTGAGTGATAAGGAATATGGAGAGAGAGGGAGAGAGGACAAAAGGAGGAAAGAGAGATATTAGCAAGGGAGAGGGAGAGAATGGGAAGATAGAGATATAGATGGAAGGTGAAGAGAGGGAACAAGAGAGAGATGGGGAGAGCGGGTGCTTGACAAAGAGAATGATATATATGGAGTGAGAGAGCATGTGTGTTTAGGGGGGTGAGATAGAGAGACAAAAAACAATAGATGGAGGGGGATATAGGTATGGATGGAGGGTGGAGAGAGGGAAGAATATTTCTTGCAATAGATGGATTTATTTAAGTGGAGATGGTGATTTATAATCCTATTTGATTATTTGCACTAGATGCATCGATTTTAGTGTAGATATTTATTTCTAATGATATTTGATTACTTGCACTAGATGCATTGATTTCAGTGTAGGTGGTGATTTCTAATACTATTTGATTGCTTGCACTCGATGTGTTGATTTCAATTTAGACATCGATATATAATTATATTTCATTTCTTGCACTAGATGCATTGATTTCAATGTAGATTATTTCTAATCCTATTTGATTGTTTGCACTAAATGCATTGATTTCAGTGTAGATGGAGATTTCTAATCCTATTTGATTGCTTTGAGTAAATGCATTGACTTCAATGTAGATGTTGGTTTCTAATCTTATTTGATTGCTTGCATTAGGTGCATTAATTTCAATGTAGAAGTTATTTTCTAATCTTATTTGATTGCTTGCATTAAATGCATTGATTTCAATGTATACGTTGATTTATGATTTGATGTAATTGAATATATGACAATACATTAATTTTAAAGTGATTGGATTAACAATATGCATTGATCTTAGTGTAAGCACAAAAAGTTATTGACAATGTACATTGATTTTTTTGTTATAGTAATTTAACCTATTAATATTGGAGAGCAAGAGAGACAAGGTATCATGTTTACTACAACATCTCGAGCTGAAGATTTAAATGTCTTACGATTTAAATTTTCTTTTTCATATAATCGATATGAAATATAACAAAACTAACAAGGGTGGAAATAAGAATAGTAGAAGAAAATAGTTTGAGATCGATCATAATGAAGACTATTTGTAACATGAGTACATTCTTATTATTCACATTTTCTATCTTTCAACACTATTATTGTCACTTTGCATTCAAAAAAAAATATTTCATAATTTTTCATCATTATAGTTATTAACAATATTTATCATCTTAATGAACTGAGGTAACTAAGAAAATTTAAAATTAAAATGACCAAGTTAATATCAGAAATATTTAGCATATTTAAAATGATTATATTAATATTTGATATATTTACATATTATTGATAAAATTAATCATATATTCGATATATTTTCCTTAGCAGCAACACACTACTGAAACCAGCCTAGATCCATCTTAACTCTGGATCTATCAAGAGCCGAGAGGGATCAAATATCTCAAGGTGCAAACCTTCACTCAAAAAAGAGTTTGGCACCTCGAGAGATTTGATCCCTCTCGGCGCTTGATAGATCCGGAGTTAAGATGGATCTAGGTTGGTAGTAACTCTTCTTTCAGTTCGCATTCTAGCTCTTGTTGCTAACAAGTTGGCTTCTATACTCACTGCATCCCTTTGCTTTTCAACTAATGTGGATGAGTTTCTTTCCCTTAGTTGATAAGACATTTCTAGTTCAAAACCATCTAGGAATTTCACCAATGGTAAACCTTGTGGTGGTTTTATATGAGCACGTATTGCATTATATATAAACTGTTGAATCTAGTGCAATAATCTTGAATACTTTCAACTGGGGCCCTTATAATGTTTTGTACTCAGATAAAATTTGAAGAGGGTTATTTTTTACTTCGCACCTATTTAGGAATTTTTGATGAAATCCAGGGATGTCATTAATACTGTTTGTAGGTAAATATTTGAACCATTTCCTAACTTCTCCACTAATACTCTGAGAAAACATCCCTAATTTAACACTTTCTTCATCTACCTCTTGAAGGCCCCAAAACAATCATTCATTTTTTCAACATGTTTTTGGGAAGTTACAGGACGAGTTCCATCATATAGTGTAATTTTTGACTGGTAATCTTGTGGCATAGCTGGAAAAGGTGCTAGAAACACCAATGGGGCATATTTGGCTGCCATGACTGGTGGAGGAGGTGGAGGAAGGTGAACAGTGGATGTAATAGGATGGATGATAGGAGAATATGTATGTTTGGAGGTTTGAGTGCTCTTATGAGGTTGGATAAAAGAAGTGGTGGGGATTGTGGAAGCAGTAGGACTAGCCGACTTAAAATGTGTAGTTTTAGAGGTAACTAAAGAAGCTGATATAGTTTTTTTTTCTAAATTGGACTAATTCTATTAAGCAAAAATAAGGTACATATGAAAGTACAGTCAAGAGAAACAAAAACTCGGCCAACTGGAAATGATAAAATATCAACTTCGGTCCCCAGAGAGAGAAAAAAGCCAAGCAAGGAGTAGCAACAAGCTACAAGATAGCAGGAAGGAACCGACTCCTACCCAGAATTGGTAGAGTTTTCCGCACGAAATTTCTTCCCTTTCTTTTTGTTGACTTTAACCCAGCCATCCTGGTGAGTATGTGCTAGGACAATTTGAAGACTGGAGTTCTCCAAAAGAGGGACCTCCTTGTCTGAATCAGAGGAGGTGGAATCATGACTACGCTTCTGAGTGACGGTAGAATCAAGGGGATGCTCGGGAGCATCAGTGGACAAGTTCTTTGTCTGAGGATCAAGATCTAATTCTGCGTCACTCCCATCATCATCAGAGCTCGAGGAAGTAGAGTCTTCAGCAGGCGGCGGGGTACAGGGAGTCCATCTTTTGGATTTGGACTTTGTATTATTTCCATTAGTCTTTTTTGCAGCGAGAGTGGGACATGAGTTCTGCAGATGCCCTGTTTGGTGACAGTGGTGGCAACGGAATGCAGTGTTCTCGTAGTGTAAGGTCTGAGTCCAAAAAAAATCACCTACCTTGATGATGATTTGATCAGGCAAGCCTTTGCTGATGTCAACCTCCATGCATATTCTGGCATATGTGTAAAGCCCCTGAATTTCCCTTGCATAATCTGCAGTGAGAAAGCGGCCCAAGGTATTGCCAATGCATCTGTATACTGCCAGATGCCATAAATGGATAGGTAAGTTGGGAAGCCTGACCCACACAGGAGTTCTGGTGATGATAGCTGTAGCAGGGTCGAAATCTGGGAACCATGGGGTTAAGAAGAGCCCAGCATTTCCAAAAAACCAGGGTCCTTCCTGTAAGGCCTGTTCATAATGCTTAGAGTGATCAAACAATACTATGAAGAATCCTCTTGAGCAGCAGCTAACCTTGCATTTGCTAGTCCAGTTATTGTGGATCCAATCAAAGAGGTCCTTTGTTCGCGGCCAAAGTTCATTAAATCTGGAAATGATGGCTTTATCTGCATATTTTTGAAGATCTTCTGCGAGAGATGGAAGGGAGAGCTCAACAGAGGGAACTTCATCCAACTTGTCAACCAGAAAAGGCTGGGGATTGGGGGCTGCAGGGGGTTTGGGGTTTTGAGAATGTACAACATCTTTATAAGAGAACGTAGGGGCTGAAGAAGACTGTCCAGAAGCACCACCTCTCAAACGAAGGGTAAACACAATAGAGTCATTTCTGTTAATGTTGTAAACAGAGAGGGGAAGAAGATCCTCAAGATGTTTACCTTGGAAAAGAAGTCTCTGGTATATCGATGGAATCCCAGTCCGTCGTTCCAGATCTAGCTTAAGATTCCGTATCAGATCTGAAGAAGAAACCCAAAGAAAAATAGTATTGCCAGAGAGCATCCAGAGTTGGATCTGAAATGAGGCAGGGTGCTTTTTAAAGGCAGAATTTGCGCGGCAACGAAGGGCGTAGCTGCTTTTGCAAGCATCTTCAAACCTCTGCAGAGAAAGGCCGTGAGGGAAAATCCCCTCCTGGAGTGGCACGGTGCCGGATCCTTTTATATCTCCGAGTGCCTGTCTGCCTGGGGCCTGTAGATGAGGAAATTCCTCCTGCAGTTTGTGATTGTCGCTCAAGAACAAATCCGTTGCAGAAATCAGGGATGCAGAGCAATTTATGAGCCAAATATTTTCCGGCTGCAACCTAAACGCCGCAATACCGCCTTCGTGATGAGATTCGAGTGGGGACGCAGCGTCGAGTCCGTCCAGAGGCTCGGTAGTGGAAGGAGGGTCATGGATGACTTCATGCAGGGCGGCAAAAGAACTTGAGGGGCCACCGGCTTGCTGTAACTTCTGCAGGCCTTCGATGAGGAGCTTTAGCGGCTTTAGAGCTGCTGGGCAAAGATGATGCGGTGCTAGTGCAGCTAAGGGAGGATCGGCTGCCGCAAGGGAAGAGCGAGTCAGAACCCCAAGCAGTTGCGACGCATCTGCATCAAAGGAAAAGTCGGAAGCAGCAGGGGAAGAGAAAATCTGAACCCTAGTCGCCATTCTTCCGCCTTAAGACCAAAAGTTAGTCTATAGAGAATGTTATTCTATCAAACAACCTTAAGAAGCTGATATAGTTAATGCAGTTAATTCTACAAATTGTTGAAGGTAAGCATCATCAACAGTGGAAGTAAATTCTGTTACCAAATCTTGAAGAGTATCAAAATCCTAGAGAAGCTAAATATCATATTGAATTTGTGAGTAAGCTCCTCTCAATGGAATTTGTTGCAAAATAGATGGATCAAATACTATCTGGTCAGTCCAATTCTTAGATTTTGTCTTGAATAAACTTTGTTGAAAATGTAAATCAAATTGAATGTCTTCTAAAGAGACAAAGCTTTCAGGGAGGGAATTTGATCTGTGGAGAACTCTGATTCTTGTTTGACTTTCAGTTCTATGAGTTTTTCTTAAAATCTTCTTAGGATTGTCCACTATACGAGGAGGATTTGGATCAGGATGGGATCTAGTAGAGATTCTTTTAGGAGCCAGAATTCAGATCAGAAGCGTAGAAAAACTAATTATTTTCAAAAACTAAAAGAAACCAATCTTAGAAAATACTTCTATCATACAATGCTTTTAACTGGGGTTTCTGAATTCGAATGAAAATACAATTTTTTCAGTTTATGTCCCTAGTATGGTTGCCACTATGTTATCATTCTATAATTTTAAAATTGGAAATAATAATCATAAAATGACAACATCAGAACCACTTTGGGGCCTAGGATCTAGCCCTCCTACACTCAAAGAGGGATCTCTCTTTAAGATTTAGCTTTGTTTTTAACGATTTATGATATTAGGCTAGTTAAACTGATTGTGAAGGTTGTTTTTTATTGATAATTTGGCTGGATCAAGGGATCTGTTTAAACTATTTCCATTGGGCTGTGGAGTCATGATAGGCTGGGTTGTTGCATCAAAATTTCTGGAGAATTTTAAAGGCAAGCTAACTACACTTACTAGATATTTAAACATAATTAATTATGAGATGAAAGAAAATGTGAATTCAGTATTGGTAAAAAAAAAGTAAGTATTTTTTTAACCAGACTTCAGAAGAGAAACACTTATATTGTAAACAACATCCAGAATTAAGGTGCTCTATGGATCAAATCTCATTCTTCAGATTTATGTTTTACAATTAGAATAAAATGATACATAGAAAGAAATAAAAATGGAAAACATTAAACAAAGTAAATAAAAGACATCACCAGAAAAATATAGCTCAAGAATCTTACAAAATGATCTTTTATTATTGATGCTCCAGCTTCAAAATTACAATGCTCCAATAGAAAGGTTTACAATCTAGGGTCCAACCCTGATAATGAACAGAAATGCAGTATTTAACTAATTCCTAGTGATTTTCGTATCTACATGGGCAATCTACTATTTATTACAATAATGACTGAAAATTGACAAATGTGACCACAAAGTGGACACTAGAATAGCTATGACATGTGGCCCTAATCTCCAGAAGGTCGTTACTATGTGATTCACTCTATTGCTGTGTTGGCAGATTTAGATAATCTGATACTGATATGTTGTGTTGATACGTTGATTTGCAAAATTAATTGATTTGCTGAGTTGGTTGTCCTGATGATGCGCTGAGTTGTCACCCTTCTTGGTAATCACATAATTTCTTCCATTGTTGTGCATTCAGGATATTTATCCTGATTAGCTTCCTGTAAATCTCATCGGTCTCTGTGAACTTCATAAAGGTTGGCCTTAACTGAAAAATATGCTTGAATTCATGTTGTATGTATAAATCATTATCCATAGCCTCTAGGAAGGATCTTCCAATCATTGAACCTTTAATTCCAGCAAACTTCGTTGTGTCTTTGGCAATCTCTTTTAACTTCTTGACATAATCCTTCCTGCGCATGAGATTATCAATTATCACAAAAAGATATGGTAATCCTCTTTTGGTCAGTGGTTCGATTCTGTTGAAGAATCTTCTAATACCAATTTGTAACTGATGACACTTTTCTTCTAACTGTGTGACCAAACTCTTTTTCTTGAGTACCTTCTTGACTTCTAGGATGGTTGATGTTTTGTCCTCCACTCTTAGTGCTTCCAATTCAAACATGTTCTTGTAATTCAAGAATTTGATAATATTATTTGTTGTTTCATGCATGCTTGTCATTTCTCTATTTGCTTTTTCTATGGCATAATTCACTAGTCCAATCAGATCTCTCTGTTCAAATATTATTTGAATAGAAGGCCAAATTTCATTAATGAAATGAACAATACTTTTCCAAATAATTTCTTTTTCCTGGCCAGTAGTCTATGCAATAGAAGCTTCACTCTCTTCTTTTATTAATTTTTCAATCTGTTTCTGAGCTCTTTGTATCTCAATTTCATGAGCATTGTCTGACCTTTTCTTCAAAACTTTCACGGTGTTGATTTCTGCTTCTATATTTTTGATCTCTGTTGTTTGTATGGTCATGTTCTCCATGGCTTTGGATAGCTGCTCTTCACCACCTAATGTGCATGTAGTTGTTGGTGTTGCTGTAGGGATTGATGCAATAGGAACAACCTCCAATGGAACAATGGCCAATTCTGTTGCTTTTTCCTTTTCTTTCATGAGTTTTTCGATATATGTCTCCATCTAATTAATTTTTCTTGATTGCTCCATGATTAAATTCATCATTTCAAGATTTTGTGCTTCATTTTCCTCAATGTCCTTTTTCAAAGGGTCTTTAGTTGCTGACATTTTGAGTTGGTTTCTGAGGGCTGCTATATCAACATTATTCTTCTTCAATATCTCTTCCACAACTTCTACATTGGTTGGGTCATACTTGTTGGGCCACGAAAAACTTACATTTTTACCCCATCTTTAGCTTGATTTATTATTAACTTTTATATGTTTTCCTTAATTTTAGAAATAAATCAAAGGAGAATAGTGTAAAATTAGGGTAAAATGAATTATTAATAAATAATGTGTTTAATAGTATAAAAACTAAATTTTGTTGTCTTTTTTGAAAGGAAATCTGAACCAACCAACTGCTGACCAAACGACCAAACAAAAATAGTCAAGAAAAGAAAATGAAATCGCGTTTGGTTCCTTTAAATCGGAAAGAGATGGAAAGACATGTCTATTCTTGAAGCATTAGGCTGATAGCTGCGAAGCCTCAGGATCTCCTCATCCTCAAGATTCACTATTCTCTATTTTGTTTCTCCTTAAAGTTATAAAAGGTTGTAGATGAAAGAGAACATGAGAGTTTTTTTCGTATATTTTAATTTTCTGTAATAAACATTTATTCAAACAAAGTCTTTGAAATCGTGATGATGTAGTTGTTCTATTGATTAATGAAAGAGTTAGCGTTTTCGTTATAAGCGGATTCTGAGTATTTCTTGGCAGAAGACTTCTAGAAGCTTCGGGCTTAGTCCCTAGGATTTCTCCTGCTATTTTGTGTTATATGTTTATTTACTTATTCTTGCAAATCAAATATTCTTACGTTTTGTAGAATTACAATTCAATTCAGTAATTTCAAGTGTCGTGTGTTATGATTTCCTTTTCAATCAGGTTAAATTTATCATTAATATTCCTTTATTACTAAGTGAAGTTTTTCCATTTATTAGATTGATTTCAACGTGGTTAAGTAGTTGTTGTTCAATTATGCACATTGTTATTTCTTGAGTTTTTCCCATTGCAAGTGTGAACGTATGATTTGTTGTTCAATTCTGAATGTTGTTATTAATTGAATTATAGAGAATTCCACTACAAAATGTCAATAGGTGATTTCTATTTAATTTATTAAATATCTATTTTCTATTATTGTTCAATTCATTAAGCTTGTTGTCCAATTTCAAAAGATATTTAATTTCAGCATTGAGTGTTTACTTTCTGCATAAGTTTAGATTAGATTTTCATTCTTTTATTGGTGTAAAGTATTTAATAGTTTAATTTTGAATTGATTGATTGAAATTCGAGAATTAGATAGTATTTCTTAAAACGATTTAGAGTAGTTAACCTCTGATTTCACTTGCATATAATTTTCTTGCACTCTTGAAATAAACAGACTTGCCCTGGGTTGATGATTAATGTGAAGCATTAAGATTAATTTTAACAGTCATCTTTTTAACCCAACATTTTAGCGTCGTTTCCGGGGAGAATGTTTAGGAGTGATGTCTTTTTATTTTTTTCCCTTTTGCTGTGAAAGAACTAGGTATTGAAAACGAGAGGTAAGAACCTGCATATTAGCAAGTGAAACACTTTCTCACCATCCCGCTTTTTAGCAATTTTGTAGAGGTTAAACAGGATAGGTGTTTTTTGTATGAAATACTAGAAAGAAAAATATAAAATTAGATCGAAACCCCCCGTCTAAATCCAGAAAACCCAAGGGATCGGTGACCCTTGGCAGAACAACATTCATAGACGAAATCATAAGGAAAGCTGAATCTCAGGCATCTCTAGGACCCAAAATCATTTCTGAAAATATTTCTACTATAATCCCTCAGGAAATAGCCTCACCATCTATAGCCCATGCCGAGATCCACAATGAAACTGAAGGGTCTAAACAGAGCTTTCAGACTACAAAACATTTGAGTCCTGACCCTTCACGAGAGGGAAATTCTTGCAATTTGCAAGAAGGACATGGAGAAACTAGTAGTGTTGTAAGGATAAATCTAAAAACTCCAGAGCCTCGATCTCCTGAAATAGTGGTTGAGACAGAGACACCCAACATTCCAGATCGAGGCAGTGTTGCAAGGTCTCCTCCAAATCTGCCTCCTAATCCCACTCAAATTATTCTCCTAGACCAAGAAATCCATGAAGGTTATTGGCACATATTTGATCAGATGGCACACAATCAACCCGAGGGACAAACATTAACATTGGAGTATCCCATTATTGGCCCGGTCGCAAATGCCCTTATGAAATCTATTCCGTTACAAAACATCCCCACCTTCCATGGACTAACTTCAGAAGAGCCAGATGCATTCTTATTTGAAATTGATGTGTTTTGTAGGGGATATGATTACACCACAGACCCTCAAAAATTGAAATTTTTCCCCTCTACATTGAAGGGGGAAGCTCTACGCTGGTTTATGGGGCTCAGTGTGGGAACCATTTAAAACTGGGATCAAATGAAAAAATCTTTTCTTACTAAATACCAAGATTACTGTCGGACTAGAGAATTGAAAGATGAAATCTTCAACATGACTGCAAAATGTAACGAGACATTAGAAGAATATTTTGAACGATTCCAATATAATTTGCAAAGATCCCCATATACCACATTGTCTAAAGATTTCCTAAAAGTAACGATGATAAAGGGAATGAAAGAAAAATGGGTAGAAACACTTAATATAATGGGAAAAGGAGACATCTATCAGGAAAATTATGATGAAATTATTGCATTGTGTATCAGGTGCTCTCGAGGTAGTACGCCTAATAGGAAAGCTAGATGGGATTTAGTTGCTAGGAATTACAAACAATCAGGTGGCAGTGTAACCAAAGAAAAATTAGGTAATATCTTGGAAGATTTCAAAACCGATATCTTATGCACCCTCACAACATAGCTAGATGTCCTGCAAGGCAAGAAGAAACAAGCTTTAGCATAACAAAACTTGGCTATTTTTTTCCATGTTGTGGGAAGAAGCATAGCCAGCGAGATTTTCCATTGGACATGGTTCAGACATGTGCCGTCTATACCAAGGACCATGCCACTGAACAATTCCCTTCACTTCTATGGTTGAAGGCGATCTTCAAAGAAGAAAAAGTAGAAACAGAACCGGTATATCCAATGAATCAATGTCAACTGTGGCAAGCCCAACCAACAGGTATGTAACAAGAGCCGTCTGAGTTCTTTCCTTCTTCACAATTTAATCAACAGAACTCTGGGATAGCATGGAAAAACCAATCACCTCTTTCTTCTTGGCCATCCCAACCATTTTCAATGCCCCCTTGGCCAACTCAATCCTTTCTAGGTAATGGTTGGTCGAATTTTCCTTTCTCTCCTTCATTCTGGCAAAACAACCCATATTAATCCTAGTGACCTGCCCCCACCTCACAAAATTCAAATTGGTCTCAAAACTGGCAGCGACCGTTGGGAATGACCAATTTACCTATGGGAATAGGGGCTCAAACTCAACCCACATTACCATCTCCATACCCAATACAACAAAATTCTCAGCCTATTATACACCCTCAAGTTCTAGCTCAACCAAATCCTAATCCTAATAATCGATCGGTTCAGTTGATCCAGATTCTTGAGAATCCAAACTCTGAAATTGAATAGAAGGAATGAAATAAACTTAGGCTGAGATCAAGGTGCGCTATTTCACCTGAAGGAGATATCGCCCTACCACAAATTGAGTCTCAAATTCCAACGTCACCTAAACAATTGAATATGACTGAAACAGAGATAAAACAAGGGAGGGACACAATTGACCAAAAAGATCCTGAAAATATTATTATTTTATGTCCCCCATTCCCTAAGAGATTAGTGATACCCAAGCCAATTGTGTCTTCAGTTTTTGATCTCACAGGGGAATTAAAAAAATCTTTGTATTAAAATTCCTCTCCTACAGGCTATACAAGACATCCCTATTTATGCTAAAACAATTAAAGGATTGTGTGTAAAAAAACCTGTGAGGAAAGCAAAGACTTTGCCAACTGTTCATGTTGTATGGAAACTTTTGGATTTACTTTTGGGTAAAGAAACGCTAAGAAAATATGAGGATCCAGGAAAACCCATAGTCACACTCCAGATCTATGGCCGCTCCTTCTCAAACACATTAGTTGATTTGGGGGCATCTATTAATATTTTAACTACAAAAACCTGTGAAAAACTTGGTATAACACCCTTGGAACCCACCACTACCTTGCTAGAACTTGCTAACGGATCTATTTTTAAACCAGTACATTACAAGATATCTTGGTTTCTCAGGACTCATGGGAATACCCTACAAAATTTTTAGTTATTAACCCAAAAAGTAGATTGGACGGACATCCCCTGATATTGGGACGACCTTGATTAGCAACAGCTAATGCTTACATAGGTTGTCGAACAGGCAGCATGACCATTTCTAAAGGAGATGCCATAAAGAATATTGCTATATATCCCCCTTATAAACCAAGTCTTCCCACTGTAAATATTCACAATCAACCACCTGCATACTGGGAACAAAATATTCGTTCACCATTGATAGTAGTTGAAGCAATCGAATTCAAATTGTAAAATTGAAGACGATGTGATCAATAAATTTATAAATCAACCATATAATTCAAAAAATTTCAAGTTCCAAATGTTAAAATCAGTTCTTGATAACTAAGACCAAGAAGACGCTTTAGTGGATACCAATGACCAGCACATACCCAAAACTATTGTTCGTAATAGCATGCTAATTGAAATCAAACCAGATAAAATTTTAAACATCAATGGAAATCTGGATAGTGACCAACAGCAAAAGCTCATTAAAGTCTTGCAAAAACATAAAGGATCCTTTTCTTGGGGATATCCAGACATGAAGGGCATAGATCCCCAACTATGCACACATCATATTTACACTAAAAAGGATGCTTGCCCCATCTGATAGCCTCAACGAAGACTAAAACCACATCTAAAAGACATTGTAAAAGACAAATTATAGAAGCTGCTAGATGTAAATTTCATTTATCCCATTTCAGACAGTAAATGGGTCTCTCCATTAGTGTTCGTCCCTAAAAAGAATGGTAAGTGGCGAATCTGTGTAGATTACAAAGATTTTAACAAAGCCACATAGAAGGACCCCTTCCCCCTTCCCTTTATTAATCAGGTCCTTGATACATTTGCAGGAAAATGACTCTTTTCCTTTATTTATGGTTGTAGTGGCTATAATCAAATCCAAATAGCCCTTAAAGACCAAGATGAAACAACATTCACCTACCCCTGGGGTACATTTTCCTATAGAGTATTTCTGTTCGGTTTATGCAATGCCCCAGCAACATTTCAAACAACCATACTTAGTATTTTTTCTGATTTAATAAATGAAGGGCTCGAAGTCTTGATTGATGACTTCACTCCATATGGATATGACTTCGATCAGGCACTGCAAACACTGGAACAAGTATTGGAACGATGTATTGCTACCAGATTATGCTTGAGCAAAGAAAATTGTCACATGATGATGACCAAAGGCATGATCCTAGGGCACTACATCTTTGCAGCTGGAATACAGGTAGATCAGGCAAAGATAGAGGTAATTATCTTATTAGTGGCACCTTATACTCAGATAGAGGTACATAGTTTCCTTGGATATGCAGGATACTATCGTAGGTTCATAAATAATTTTTCACAAATTGTTGCGCCTTTGCATGCGTTAACTGGAAATATTGAGTTATGTTGGTCTGAAAAATGTGACACTACTTTTTCAGATTTGAAGAAACTGGTCTCGACTGCACCAATATTGTGTGGCCCCAATTGGGAGTTTCCCTTTCACATTTCTTGGTCAAGAGGAGGACAAGAAGCCCTACGCTATTTACTATATCAGCAAAAATTCACTCCTGCTAAACTAAATTATACAGTGACCGAAAAGGAATTCTTGGCCGTCATTTATGCTATAAATAAATTTAGACATTACATAACTGGATAAAGTATTTCTCTATATTGATCATTCCGCCATTATTTATTTAGATAACAAGCCTATGACAAATGGGGGAGTGACTCATTGGCTATTGGTTTTACAGGAGTTCGATATAACTATTAAGGACTGTCCAGGGAAGGAAAATGTAGTTGCCAATTTCGTATCTCGAGTCCCAAAGACAAATGATCCACTGGCGGTATATGATCAATTCCTTGATGAGTATTTGTTTTTCGTGGTAGTAAAAGTGCCATGGTATGCAGATGTAGCAAATTATCTGGCAGTAGGGAAACTATCGAGACACTTGAAAACAAAGGAACGGAAGTTGATTGTTCAACGCAATGCTAGATTTTCTTGGATCGGTGGATATATTTTCCACACAGGAGCTGATATGCACATACGTAGATGCATTCGAGAAGACGAGATCCATGACATATTGAAGGCCTACCATGACGAACCATGTGGTGGACATTTTGCAGATCGCAGGACAGGGCACTAAGTATTACAAATGGGCTATTATTGGCCCACAATTTTTAAGGATGCAAAGAAATATGTGCAAGCCTATGATAGTTTCCAAAGAATGGGTTGCCCTAGCCAATCCGACGAGATGCCATTGCAACCACAGTTGGTAGTAGAACCTTTTAAACGATGGGTGTTGGACTTTGTTGGGCCATTCAATTTGTCGTCAAATCAAAAGGCCTACATACTGGTTTCCATAGACTACGTGACAAAATGGGTAGAAACAGTAGCTTTGTAAAGAGCTACAGAAGAGTCTGTGATTAATTTTCTTTTTGAGATATTTTTGCAGTATGGCTTACCTAGGGAAGTGATAACTGATGGAGGGGCTCTATTTGTAGGACATAAAATTACAACCACTCTACGAAACCACCACATCACTCATAGAGTCACTTCTCCCTACCACCTGCAGGTGAACGGGCAGGTCGAAAGTACCAATAAATTCATTGAATCAATTCTCACTAAAACAATCTTGACACATCGTCGAGATTGGGCTAATAGACTGCTAGAGGCCTTGTGGGCTTATCTCACAACTTGGCGAAACACTACTGGATATTCTATGTACCACCTGGTATTTGGAAAGGAGCCAATTTTCCCCATTGAATTTGAGATAAAGACTTGAAGTGGAGCTGGGTTTGGCAGAGGCCCAAGTTAAAAGACTTCAACAGGTAAATGAATTAGATGAAGCACGATTACTTGCTCTACAATGCACTACAATTATTCAGCAACAATGGGTTAAGTGGCACGACAACCTCATCAAAAAGAAGACATTCCAGAAAGGAGATTGGGCACTCCTCTACGACTCTAGATTCCAAGACTTCCCGAGTAAATTAGAAACAAGGTGGCTTGGGCCATATCAAATTCAAGAAGTGCACAAAAACGGTACCATTACTTTGACCACCATAGATGGATTTGGCTCTACCTTTCGAGTAAATGGACACTGGGTGCGCCTCTATCATAAACCAATCACAAAAGAGTCTTTCTGCCAACAGGTACGTGACGATCCCACTATCTAAATCTTAGCTACAGGGAGTAATGACCTGGCAGTGTCAATTTTATTAAAAATGGTTATATCTTTTTAGTTCTAAATAGTGTATATATTCTTCCTGCATTTGACTGTAATTTACAGTTTTTTTCATCATTGTATAAAATAAATCCATTTTCTTTCTCTTTTGCTTGTTTTTGTTTTTCAATCAATTGAACAGCTATTGTTCAATCGAATGAACAACTGTTGTTCAAAGAAAATGAACAGGCACATTTTTTTCTTTCGTGTGTTCCTTATTTTTGTTGTTCAAACAACTAAACACTTGTTGTTCAATCGACTGAATAGATGTTGTTCAAAGAAAATGAATAGCCACATTTTTTTCCTTTCGTGTGTTTTTTTTTCACTCAATTAAACAACTGTTGATCAATCGATTGAAAATCTGTTGTTCACACCAAATGAACAATTTTTTTTTAGCGTGTATTTTTAAATTATTATTATTTTTTTATTTTTCTGTTCAATCAATTGAACAATTGTTGTTCAATCGATTGAAAAACTATTGTTCGAACCAAATGAACAACTATTATTTTTCGTTGTTTTATATATATATATATATATATATATATATATATATATATATATATGTTCAATCAATTGAACAACTGTTATTCAATCGATTTAACATCTGATGTTCAATCGATTGAACAACAGTTTTTTAAACCAATTGAACAACTAGACTTTTTTTGTTGTTGTGTGTTTTTAAAAAAAATTGTTGTTCAAAGTAGCAAACTTTCTTTTTCTGATTTTATTTTAAAAATATCCACTCTTCCTTTACATATTCTTGCCATTAAAACCATTTTATTGAATGAGGAATTTGCACATAAAGTAGAGAAAAGAAGTGATATTACTAATATTATGTTTTTTTTTGGAACTTTTGATGGATGTCTTCACTTTGGAAGATGACATGGTTTATCTACATAATGATTGGATGAATATCACCTTTTCAGTCATATTATGACACAATTCATTATCTTAATCTTATGCTAGTTTATCTTTTTACACTCTCAAGTGGTAATTCTCTTTGGAGTGTGGATATAGGAATAAGGGCATCATTTTTATTGGCATTTTTTTCTAATTCTTACACCATCCCTAACTCTTAATGAGTTAATGAGCCTCCCTCCATTTATAACAAAAATAAAATATGTTCTTATGTGCAAATTTTTAAAAGAGAGGATAGGGGGTCTCATTATGAGCGAGCCTACCATGGTCATGAGGATATAATAGGTGGCATTCCCATAATGGCCACCATGCCAGGGTAGTGACCTTCTCGACAGCTAAAACTGCTTGAAGGAAAAGATGTCTCATCACGAGCCGGCCTGATCACTCTATTAAATCCCCGTGAATGGCACTATGACTATCTGGCCACCACACCAACATAGTTGTCTCTCCACAAAACAAGCAAAGTGTCTACTTTCAAATAGAGGATTCTAGCTCATTTTTCAGTTAAAACAACAACCCTGTCGAGGATATGGATGCCTGCTAATAATATTAACTCTAATTGTGGTATTGGAGTATTTTTTACAATGGCCAATTATTTTACATCCCCATATCTCCTATTGATCCATTCCTGAAGTGGAATGCACTATTTGACTAAGTGTTATCATTATAATAACCTATATGAATAATCAACTTTGATTTTATATGAATTATCTTAATTATGCTGAATTAAGTGATAACATCATCTATCATACTCTATTACCTGTCATGCTTCCATCATATCATGTCGTCAAAATAGAAAATCCTTTTCATAATAATTGCTCCTTCGCTTTTCTCCTTTTTGGTCATTTCCAACTGATGTAAATTTATGATGATTGCCAGCCTCCAACTTCTATTTCCTGTGCATTCATGATTTATTCCACCTTTCCTCTTTTCTTGTGCTTAACGGTCGTGGACGTCGTTCTCTCATTCGAGGGGGTACGAATATCTATAATAAACGGACATGCAAATTAACTATGAGACTCTGTTCAAATATGTTGATTGGACAATAAAATCATTGCTAATGTCATGTAGTCACATTTCTAATAATATATTTTATAAGAGTTGCATGCAGTATTTGTGTTTTTTTTAACTAATAGAGCCGAGAGAAGCGCATGTAGAAGGGTGAATAAATCCGTTGTGAAAGCATAGTAGCCATGGGTGGAGACTCTGTTCGCAATGAACCCACAATATTTCAAGTTACATAATTGGCTTGCATTTTTCTCCAGCAATCTGGTTGGATTTCATATCCGAGTAGGCTACAAGGGTTCAATACGGAGATATAAATTGAATTCCTCTAGAACCTGCGGGAAGGGCATACCATAGTAAAAATCAGATTTATACCAGTCTCCAAAGAAGTAATTGTTGAAGTATCCAGACTTCCAATGGAATGGAAAAAGTGGACTAACAAACATGTCCTCATACAAGAAGTAGTTTCAGTATATTAGAACCCACATGAGAAATTGGTACGAAAAGGAAAAGGTATTTACCCTGCATCCTTGAAGTAGCCTCGGCAAGAACTGGAAGTCATCATCCAAAAGTATATCACATGTGACAAACGCCTGGATGTGGTCAAGTCTTGTCAACTCCAATTTTTGGTTGTACTCAAACAAAAGATTTCAGTTAATTTTCCTTTTTTCTTGAATTCTATATTTCATGATGTTGTTGTTTGGATTAAGAAAGCTAGAAACCCTCAAGAAGTTGTCAGCCATCAGGGCCTGATAAAATTGATTATTGTTCATGAATTAAACAAACATCAGTTAGCATGAGACAACTTTGTCAATCCTTCCCTACCTACCCCTAAATAAAACCGTGATAGAGCACGAATTGAGCATCCAAGAACAGACATGACAGTCCCTAGGAAAGCTAGAGGGAAGAGAACTTGTGTCTCGACCTCAAGTCCAATCAAACAGAGACGGTCTAAAAGAATAAAACTACAGAAAAATACCTTGACATTGACAGACGAGACAGCGCCATCCTATACACCCCCTCTAAGCCCTGAAAATGAACCTTTACAACGTTATGAGGAGGAAATGGCTCAAGTATTAGAACAACCGAGAGAATCTTGTGAAGCTAGGAACCCATTTGAAAAATCTGATGACCAGAGGGATCTTTCGAACCAGTCTACCTCTGCTGGCAGTTCTGGTCAGATTGAAATCCTACCTTCCCCTGATGAATTGCAGGATTTGAGGGATTTATCTCCCCCTGATAATGAATGCTTGAATAAGGAAGACCAGATAGAGAGAACCTATGAGTCTGAAAATTAGTCAGGGGATACATTTTTATTAGACTAGGAAACAAATTTTGATTGAGCTCCTCTGACACCCGAAGAAAACATTACTCCACCCAGCCAAGAAATCAATGTCGGCACAACCTCTTTAGTACCTGAAAAAAAAATTATTTCCTTAAATGATAACCCTAATACTGGAACAACCCCACCTAAACCTGAAGTTTCTGTTGCACCTTCTCCTGTCAGAACCCCTTTGAAGAAAAAATCAACATGGCCTAAGTTGAGATAAATGCACAAGAGATGCAGAGAATTGACAAAAATAGTGAAATAGTTAAGGGGATGGTTGAAAGAGGTAGATAAGGCCTGGAAGCCTAAAAAGGAATTAGATATTGTGGGAACCCAAACAGAATTATGTTTTGCAAAGGAAATTGGCATTCAAACTAAACCAAAAGAAACCCAAACATATTTTGTCACAAAAACTGTAGATGTTGTTGTAAAAGCTAATGACTACAATTCCCAAGGGACATCTGAAGTCTCTATGCAGGTCTGATTTAATACCTACAGATGACAAAGAAACCCAAACATAGGAAACACCTTCTTATGCCCCTTTGGTACAAAGGGATTCCAATCAAAAGCTTCACAATGAATTGGTTCAAATTCAACAAAAATTGGTCCAATATAGGAAGGAAGTAATGCCTTTGCAAGAACATCAGGCATTAATAAAATGATTTAATGACCTTATTGCAATAGAAGATGAAAATTTTTCCCAACTTAGGTATGAAAGAGTGAAATTAAAAACGGCACAGGCTCAACTGGAATAGGTTAAGAAACAAACCAGTGTTGTTTGTTCTCTTTAATCAGATGTGTTGTCTTGCAGATCACTGACCACCAATTATGCCTTATTTCTAGTGGAAATGTATTTTTTGTTGAAGATCAAATATGTCAGAGTAGGTGTTAAGTCCCTATATTAATAGTTTAGTCCCTTATTATGTTAGTGTAGCCCCCCTTATTGTTATTATTGTACCCTTGTAACCCCCATATTGTTATTATTGTGCCCTTACATTATTATTGTTAGGTCGGCTAGGATTACATTCTGTCCCCACTAGGATTACATTGTGGCCCCATGGACTCCTATATATAGAAAGGAGGTTTTGTCATTTGTATCATCCAAGAATTGTTCATTCATGTAATGTATTGGAGGTTGCCCCCTCGAAGTGTCTTACTTATAAGGCGTTGATATCTCTTTTCTTCTATTTTTGGCGCTGGTTTCATAACATTCGGTATCAGAGCTTTGGATTCTAGGGTTTTCTCTACTCCAAACAGGTCATCGTGGAATTTTCACTATAAATTTGTTTCTATGAAGGTTCAGAAGCTAAAATTATTACAAGGTGAATCCAAAATCCTGAGGAACACCGTCGCAAAATTTCAAATCTTGATTCACAATATTTTTGGAGATATGATCTATGCAAGTTAGGAATTGTTGAAGGCTCCTAAATTTAACCTAAATAGGTCATCGTGGAATTTTCACAATAAATTTTTTCCTACGAGGGTTCAGAAGCTAAAATTTTCACACAGCGAAGCCATAATCCTGAGGAACATCATCACAAAATTTTAGAGCTTGGTTAGTAATATTTTCGGAGATATGATCTGTGGAAATTAGGGTTTTTTCAGGCTCCCGAATTTCATCTCAAAGAGGTGATCATGGGAAAATATTCATAACTCTCTTTCTGAGAATCGGATTGCAATTCTGTAAAAAGTGGCTGAAAGTAAATGGACTTAAGTTTCTTGTCTATCAATTTTAGAGCCGAAAGAGAAAACACTGACATGTGGCAAGTCATACAATCTCTCTCTACTGAACTAGTCCATAATTAGGTCATTGTGGGAGATTGGACATAAATTTGTCTTGAAGAATCCAAATTAGGTCAGACCTATGGCATTCAAAAGAGGATTCATAGGGCTAACTCAGAGCCATATTTCAGATATTCAAGATTTGAAATCACAGATATAGTTCAATTTCAATATCAAGCTCCTCAAAAGCAAGAAAAAGGTGTGTATTTATTTCTGAATTGCATAAGTTTTGTGTAAAAAAAAATCAATTTGAAATGACTCCAAGGGCCTATTGAGCATATATTTCAGTATTGGGTTCTGAAATTGCTCCTAAAAATAGTTAAACACCCATTAATCCCTCATAAATCTATACTATGACGCATGAAGAGGAAGAATTTCAGTATGAGATATCAAAATTACGGTACCAAGTGCAACAAATTTTGATCTTACGAAGAGCAACCGAAGATGACATAGATGGTTTAAAAGCAGAAATGGAGGCTAAGTTGGATTTTTTGAAGGATCAAATAATACTAATATGGATGGTAAATTAGTGGAATATCACAACGAGCATCAACAACAAGTTCTCCAACTCTCAAAGGATAACCTAACTTTGGTGCAAAATCTAATGAAACAACAGGAAGATCAACATCACATCGGAAGAAGTTCCGAAGTAGTCATAGAAACAAGAACTCGACAAGTACGATCAATTTCAGAGTATTTCAACAAGTGGAAGAACTTTCCTGTAGAAGATTCCACATGGGAAGATGACAATTTTATACAGAAGCATCAAGAAATAATCAAGCGTTGAGGACAACACTTGTTTGAAGGAGAGGGGCATGTTAAGTCCCTATATTAATAGTGTAGTCACTTATTATGTTAGTGTATCCCTCCTTATTGTTATTTTTGTACCCCTGTAACCCCCATATTGTTATTATTGTGCCCTTACATTATTATTGTTAGGTCGGCTAGGATTACATTGTGGCCCCATGGACTCCTATATATAGAAAGGAGTTTTTGTCATTTCTATCATCCAAGAATTATTCATTCATGTAATGTATTGGAGGTTTCCCCCTTCAAAGTGGCTTATTTATAAGGCATTGATATCTCTTTTCTTATATTTTTGGAGCTGGTATCACAAAATAGGGAAGCCTACTACATTTAATTCCACCGCAGAATTTGTCCAATTTTGTGATGAACGGGATGAACAGGTCCAACGCCTTCTGTGCAAATTGTACTTGCACAAATTCTTTTTAGAAGATGAAATAGATAGTAACCCCATTCCCTTCATTAGGGACATTCAGTTTCAATATTTTTTGTCTTTTTCTCAAAACTATATTAGATGGGCTAAGGCCTACAATATCTTCCAGAAAAGGGAACATGGGTTAGATTTATGGGTCAGAGGGGAACCTACAAAACCCCTACATTTATTCATTCAACATAAGAGGTTTATGCAACAGGAAGGAGTGATAGCCAAGCTAGGGCCAATTCAAAAAAATATTGTACAGAATGGAACAACATACTTCCAGGATATCCAGGGGATGCTTTATTAGTAGCTAAGAAAATATGGCAAGCCTCTACCAATAACGTTGATAATAGAGAGACATTTGGTTACAAGAATTTTAAAGATATTGCTTATCATTTTCATTTGTATAGAAATTTAATTTTAAACATGGGCCCTACATGGATAGGATGCAGATATAGATGCCCCATCATATGGTACCCTCCTGAAGATTACCACCATGATTATGAATTTTCAAAGGGACATACAAACTTGTCATTTGCAAAACTGAAAAAAAGCATGGTTTTAGATTTTGCAATGAAGAGGTATATCCTACCTATTCCTTAACTCAACTACACCTCAATCATCTATTTACACAAGGACATGCAAAAAGGTAAGCATGGGAGTATGTTTGGCAATGGAAAAGGTAAATTTTACCCTCATTGATTTATTATTAACTTTTATATGTTTTCCTTCATTTTAGAAATAAATAAAAGGAGAATAATATAAAAGTAGGGTAAAACGAATTATTAGTAAATAGTGTGTTTAATAGTATAAAAAGTAACTTTTGTTGTCTTTATTGATAGGAAATCCGAACAAACCAACTACTAAAAAAATGACCAAACAACAGTAGTCAAGAAAAGCAAATGAAAGCGCATCTAGTTCCTGTGAATCAGGAAAGACACGTCTATTATTGAATAATTCAGCTGATAGCTGCGAAGCCTTAGGATCTCCTGATCCTAAGGATTCAATATTATCTGTTTGGTTTCTCCTTAAAGTTATAAAAGGTTGTAGGTGAAAGACAACAGGAGATATTTTTCCGTATATTGTAATTTTCCGTAATAAACATTTATTCAGACAGAGTCTTTGAACTCGTGATGATGTACCTGTTCTATTGATTAATGAAATAGTTAGAATTTTCGTTATAAGTGAATTATAAATATTCCTTGGCAGAAGACTTCTGGAGGCTTTGGGCTCGGTCCCTGGGAGTTCTCCTGCAATTTTGTGTTATATATTTATTTACTGATTCTCACAAATTAGTTATTCTTACGCTTTGTAGAATTACAATTCAATTAAGTAATTGCAAGTGTGGTGTGTTACGATTTTATTTTCAATCAGGTTAAATTTATCAGTAATATTCCTTTATTGCTAAGTGATGTTTTTCCATTTATTAGATTGATTTCAGCATGGTTAAGTACTTGTTGTTCAATTTTTCACATTGTTATTTCTTGAGTTTTTCCCATTGCAAGTGTGAACATATGATTAGCTTTTCAATTATGAATGTTGTTATTAATTGAATTATAGAGAATTCCATTGAAAAATGATAATAGGTGATTGCTATTCAATTTATTAAGTATCTCTTTTCTATTGTTGTTCAATTCATTAAGCTTGTTGTTCAATTGCAAAAGATCTTTAATTTCAACATTGAGTGTTTACTTTCTGCATCAGTTCAGACTAGAGTTTCATCCTTTGATTGGTGTGAAGTATTTCATAGTTTAATTTTGAATTGATTGATTGAAATTCGAGAATTAGATAGTATTTCTTGCAAGGATTTAGAGTATTTAACCTATGATTTCACTCGCATATACTTTTTTTCACTCTTGAAATAAATAGACTTGCCCTAGGTTGATGATTAATGTGAAGCATTAATATTACTTTTAACAGACATATTTTTGACCCAACAATACCCAATATTTACCACTAACTCCTCCAAGGATTTGATTCTAGTATCTTTGGCGAGAGAAGAAACCTTCTCCATTTTAAGCTGAGATTGAAAATTGGCCAATGATACCTGTAGTTTAGACAAGCTCATGGCAGTACTTTTCAATGTGAAGGAAATCATTTCTCTTGTTTTCTTATGCATCTCCATTTGGTATATTGGATGGATGTCTTTCACATCATATTCAAAAGTATTATGCGTGAAGTTTGCAGGTGATTTAGGCTGAGAGATATGTGCTTCTAGGAAAGCCATTCTCGTCTTTCCTTTCTCTGAGCCAAACGCTGATAAAATCCTACTCTGTGAACTTCTTGTTTGCTTCCAAAACTAGTTGTAGGTGCTGGTTTTCAATATCTCATTCTTCCTCTTGATTTCCTGGAATGTGTCCTAGTTGTTTTTTTCTTTTCCCCCTGTAGTAGAAATAGATGAAGGAGTTTATAAGTTCTGCTGTTGGAATGGAGTGGTAGTTGAAGATGTTGAAAATATGGTTTGGCCACCTGCTGGAGTTGAACTTGCAGAATCCATGATTGTGATGACTATTTGCTGCTCTTTTTCACTTCTTTGATCAATATACATGTGGATTCTAGCTCTCTTTCTGTACTTCATCTCGAATTCTCTGCTAGATGTATCAGTCTCCATAGCAAACCGATCATCTCTTGGCCTCTTCCCTGTTGGCTCTTTCTCTCGCTCTTTTCCCCGGTATTCTTTGCCTTCTATAGTATTTTTTTCCTGTGCAGTAGGGGTTTGAATACTTGAGGTTGAGATCACCTGTTCTTCAGCCTCTTGCAGTATATTTGCAGCCCACTCTGCTTGATTCATAAAATGTTCAATTCCAGGCCTGTGGGTGTGGATATAAGGCGTTTATTTGTTCTCCACCCTTTTCCTGGAAATAATACCGAGTGGGTCATATGACCAAGTGAATCTATGATTAAATTTCATCTCCCTCAATATCTTATCGGCTTCTTCTTCTGATACCCTACTATTGCAAATAAAAGGACCAATTTGGGACTTGATCCTACTTTGAGATTTATTCTTGGCAGATACAAATTCCACCTCATTTGCATTGATCATTTACCTTATGTATTCCAAGGAAATATCCTCATGAGGAGGAACTTTGGCAGCTTGTAGGGGGACAAATCACACCCATAAATTCTGATCTCAGTATAGTTTTGGTACAAGTACCAATCTACAGTTCTTATTTGGTCTAATAACTACATGATTTTCTTAGTTTCCTCATTAATCCTTGGCTCCACTGAACTACTGAGTATGCCCATTGTTGGATGCACAAATGCATCAAAAAATCTCTTATAAGTATAATCCTTTTGTTCCTTCATCAGCATAGTTGTCCAAAAGATAACTGATTGAGGCTGGGAGTCATCATTAACCCTGTTCATTGCAAATTGGAATCTGCTGGCCTGAAAATAGAAAAACATATAGACCAAAAATGAAGTGTATTGGAACACTTCCTTTGTGTGAAAATTTAGAAATTGACCATGGATGGAATCAGCTAATAATTGGCTAAATTTTAACATGATTGAAGGCTTAGAATCTAGTGAAACAATAGACATGAAAACTATCATGGCCTCATCTATCGAATAGTCTGAATGATACCCTATTAAATATAAAGGACAGTGGCAATATGTTGTGTTCTATCAGGGAAAGTGGATGAGGGATATGGAGGATTCTTTTTGGGCAGTGGGGCTTCAGTAGCCATGAATAATTCTAATGTTTTGGCTTTGCTAGCAAAATCCATCTTCTGGTACAATTTTCTAAGGGCCTCATAGTAAAATGGAATGGTTTCTTCAACAGCAGGAGCCTACATCATCTGCTAGATTGACTGGGCACAGACAGTAAAAAGGACTTCTCCTGTGGGGGCTACTGCAACTCTCTAATTGATGTCATAGCATGCATGACATTTCCTCACAAATTAGGGGCAGCCATGGGTCTTTCGAAATATTAAATAGGGTAATTTAGTCTCCCATAACCCTATATCATCAACTTCATCAATTGGCTTATCCTCTAGCCAACAGTAGACATCGAATAAATCAAAATCTGACTCTCTCTTGTGTATTTTGTAGTCTCTTTCATCCATAGCCACATGATCCAGGTCCACCTGGGGGTAGACTATTGGATTGAATGGTTGTTGTTCCTTCTCTGGAGGCATTGTTGTCCTCCTGAAAATAATCCGAGTGCAATTATACAGAAAGGGATTAAAGAAAAAGGGAATGAAGAGAGGAAGTTTATGCAAATCAGAATGGGGAGGGGAAATGATAGAAAGGGAATTTTGATTGATTCTGCAGATAGTTGTAATCTTCTTTGCACTTTATTTTTCTCTGCAAACTTTGATTGCGATCACCTGTGACAAATAGAATGAAAATGTAATGGTAAACCTTGCAACAAGCGAGTAATTTTGGTTTTATAGAGTGTTTGAGTTACCGTTGACATGGCACGGGCCGGTTGGATAATGGCCTAAGAAATTAATTGTCTAATGGGCTTATCATGGGAGCATGGTTGATTGGATGGAAGGGACAAGAAGAATTTTTCATGGCACAATGGTTAGAGGCGTGGTGGTTTTGGCCCAGTGAAAACAATTTTTCGCAGGGGGGCACGATCGGTAAGTGATAAGGTGTGGGGAGGGGGGGGTGCGAAATAATTGGCACCCGAAACATACCAGGTGGATTGGTTTTGAATACCATCCATTTCAGACCCCCCCCTGAAGTTAAGGTTTGGAGGATGAGGGGGGGCCGAAAACCTTTGTGAGCCGTCGGATGAAGTGGAGGGCACAGAGATGGGACGGGAGATGGAGGGTGTTTAGTGTTGATGTGATGGGTGATTTGATGGTGGGGTCGAGTGAGTGAATGAATGGCAGGGGTATATGTCAAGACTTAGGATATAGGAATTATGACACAGATATGTCAAAGGTGTTTTCAAGGAAAGATCACTTCCCAACCTTTAGAATAAAAACACTTTTGTGTTTTTATTTCTCCCTTCTAATAAGGAACACATGAAATTTTTTAGGATAAACCTTTGGAATAAACTTCTTTTTACATTTATATTTTCCTATTTTCATCACTACTTACCCATGTCAATAATCTAACATTTTTTTTCTTTGCAAGGTGCACTTAGACTTGCAGACCCAATTCCTTTTTCTTTAAAACTCTAACCTACATCTATCCTTATTTCTTCCATTGACTTAGTTTAAGCAGTTGAATCAAACTTTATTTCTACCTATCTACTAATATGCTAAGGTTAAATAGTTTGGAAAATCCTTATTTTCTAACCTATCAACGTACATTTAAAATTGTACAATCATGCTTAAACTGTATGATTGAACAAACTAATCTAATCAATAGTGCCATTTTGATTTGCAACACTTTCAGTATTATTATTTTTTGGGTTTTTATTTCTTTTTCTTTTACTCTTTTTTATTTTTTCTATATACCCTCTTTTATTTTTTCATTTTTTTTGGAAATCACTTGAATATTGAAAATCATACTCAATATGAAATTTCAACTCATCAAATACGCAATCACCTTGAGATCCTATGATTTATAGGATACTAACAGTCCTATAAGCCCATAACATTTTTGGAATCCTAAGGTCCCAATCATCTCTATTCACATTGCATACCATAGTAAGTGCATTATCCAAAATCTTATTAAATGCTTCTATTGTTACATTGGCCTAAGGGTGATAAAGGGTAGTCTTCTAATGATACACTTGGAACTCCTCAGTAAATGCTTCAATAGTCTTATTTAGGAAGTGTGAACCCTAGTCACTTGTCAAAATATCCGAACATCCAAATCTAGATAATATGTACTCAAAAATAAACGTCACAGTAGTCTCTGTATTGCAGCCCCTTACTGGTTTTTTTTTGTCCCATCTTGTCAAGTAATCAATTGTTGTAATTATGTGCCTTTCACTAGTCCTCTTTCCAGGTGGGTTTACTAGTCCAACAAAATCAATGGCCCACTTTTCAAATGCCTGAAATGTAACTTGTTGTACCAATGGCATATTATCTATTTTGGAAGGCTTCCTTGTTCTTTGACATATATCACATGATTGACAATACTCCTTCACATATTTATGTAGTTTAGGCCACCAAAATCCTTCTCTCAAAACCTTCTACATAGTATCTTTTCCTGCATAGTGTCCACCAACTACGCCCCTATGAGCCTCGACTAGAATCATATGTCTTTCATGTTCCGGAACATATGTACACAATATCTCATCTTGTCCCATGTTATATAATTTTCATGCTATTAATGAAAATTCAGTTTCCTTAATCCTAAATTCATTCTTTTTCTGTGTAGTATACTTTGAAGGAGTCATTCTTGTGGTTAGAAACTGAATGATATCTACAAAATGGTCATATTCCATTATGATTGAGAATAACTGTTCATCAGGGATATTATCCTCTATGTTGGTTGGTTCTTCCCCTGTTTCTAGTCTTGACAGATGGTCATGTCATTAGGGGAATTTTGAGGTCTAAAATGGGCCTCCTAAGGAAATTATAAAATAATAGTGGAAATAATAAAATAAGATTTGATTACATCATCAAATTTTAGAGGGAAAAAATAAAAAACTACTTTTTCAACTCATATTTTCAACTTATCTCCCAAAATTTTTACTCAAATTTCGATCAGGAGTACTCGTTGGATGAAAAATATAATTATGCATCCAAGGAGTACCCATGTTGCATACTTTCGATGGATTCTGCTACACGAAAAGTGAGAAATACATGAAAAACGTGATTGTAATCACGTCTTTTCATGTATTTCTCATTTTTCGTGTAGCAGGGTCCATCAAAAGTATGTAACATGGGTACATGTTGGATGAGGAATTAAATTTTTCATCCAATGAGTACTCCCGCTCGAAATTTGAGTAAAAAATTTGGGAGATAAGTTGAAAATACGAGTTGAAAAGGTAGTTTTATTATTTTATTATTTTTTAATTTTTGTACCCTTTTACTTAAAAAATGGTGAATCATCCCCCATGTTTGACATCATCATCTTGAATCTTATTGGTCCTTATAAAGTTTATTTTGGTTGTAATTTTTTCTTAGGAGACCCATTTTAGACCTCAAAATTCCCCTAATGCTTGCATTCAGTCTCCCTAATTTAACAATGATCTCAAAGCCATATTCTTGGAATAACAACAATCTGCAAATATTTCCTCCTAAAATAAGCTTATTAACCAAATACTTTAGTGCATAGTGATCTTTAAACATTTTAAAGTGTGACCCCAACAAATAGTGTCTAAATTTCTGCAAAGCATACACCATGGCCAGTCCTTCCCTTTATGTACTAGTGTAATTATTTTTTGCTTTAGATATATTCCTACTTTCAAAAGATATAGGAGGATCAATATCTCCTGCACCATATTTTTTTAGTACCACTCCCAAAGCTATACAAGAGGCATCCACATGGACATGAAATTCCTTATTCCAATCAGGGAACACTAGTATAGGTGTAGCTACCATTTTTTCTTTTAATATTTCGAGGCTCTTCTAACATTCTTCGTTCCATTGAAAATTTACATCCTTTTCAACAATTTCTCCATAGGCGCAGTGATCTGAGCATATGCCTTAATGAAACTCCTATAATACCCATTATGTGCCAACTTAGTGCGAAGTTGTCTTACAGTCTTAGGTGGAGGTCAGTTCAAAATGATAGCAATCTTAGCAGGGTCCACCATTTGTCCTGTTATCATTCTATAATTTTAATATTGGCAAGAATAATCATAAAATGAAAACATCAAACCAATTTACAGCCTAGGATCTAGCCCTCCTAGACTTAGAGAGGGATCTCTCTACAAGATTTAGCTTTGTTTTTAATGTTTTCTGATATTAGGCTAGCTAAAATGATTGTGAATGTTTTTTTGATTGATAGTTTTGGTTGGATGGAGGGCTATGTTTAAACTATTTCCGTTGGGCTATGAAGTCACCACAGACTGGGTTGTTGCATCAATTTTTCTAGAGCAATTGTAAGGCAAGCTAACTATAGTTGCTAGATCTTTAAAAAGACAGTGAATTATGGAATTAAAGAAGAATGATTTCAATAGTGGTTAAAAAGAAATTAAGTATTTTTTAACCATACCTCAGACGAAAAACATTTATATTGTAAAGATAGCCAAAATTAAGGTTCTCTATGCAACAAATCTCAATCTTCAGATTTGTGTTTTACAATTAAAACTTAAATGATACATTGAAAGAAATTACTTTGGAAAACACTAAACACAGTAAAGAAAAGACATCACCAAGAAAATACAACTCAATAATCTTGCAAAATGGTCTTTTGTTATTGATGCTCCAGCTCCAAAATTACAATGCTCCAATACATAAAGCTTACAATCTAGGGTCCAACCCCTAATGCTGAATAGAAATGCAGCATTTAACTAATTACTAGTGATTTCCGTATCTACCTGGGAAATATGCTATTTATTATTGTCAATGGAAACACTCACTAATCCAATTAGATCTCTTTGTTCAAAAATTATTTGGATGGAAGGCCATATCTCAGTCATGGATTCAATAATACTAGTCCAAATAATTTCCTTGGCCTGGCCAATAGTCTATACAATAGTAATTTCACTCTCTACCTTGATTAATTTCTAAATATGTTTCTGAGCTCTCTGTATCTCAATCTCATCGGAATTTTCTGACCTTTTCTGCAAATATTTTAAGGTGTTGATTTATGCTTCAAGCTTCTTGATCTCTGTTGTCTGTAGGGTCATGTTTTCCATAGCATTTGCTAGCTTATTTGCGCCACCTTATGAGCCTATTGTTGATGGTGTTGTTATAGGAATGGATGCAATTGGGACAACCTCTAATGGAACAATGGCCATTTATGCTTTCTCCTTTCCTTTCACTAGTTTTTCTGTCTTTTTCTCCATCTGCTTTAACTATGCAAACTGCTCCAGGATCAACTTCATCATCTCAGCCTTTTGTGCTTCATTTTCCTCAATGTCTTTTTTCAATGGATATTCAGTTGCTGAAAGTTTGAGTTGTTTCCTGAGGGCTTCTATATCAGCATTATTTTTCTTCAATATTTCTACTACAACGTCCACTTTGGTTGGGTCATACCTAATATTTACCACTAAACCCTCCAAAGACTTGATTCTTGTATCTTTGGCTAGAGAAGAGTTCTTCTCCATTTTTTGCCAAGACTCAAAGTTAGCCAAAGATACTTGCAGTTTAGATAATATCATAGCAATGCTGGTCAGTGTGGAGGAAATCATTTCTCTAGTTTTCTTACGCATCTTGATCTGGTCTATTGGATGGATGTCTTTTACATCAAATTTGAATGCAGTGTACTTGAATTCTGCAAGTTTTTTAGGCTAAGAGTTTGTGCTTCCAGGAAAGGCATTCTCATCTTTCCTTTCTCTAAATCAAAGGTTGAAAGAAGCCTACTTTGTGAGCTACTTTTCTGCTTCCAAAACTGGTTATAGGTGATAGTTTTTAGGATCTCTTTCTTCCTCTTGATCTCCCTAAATATATCATAGATATCCTCCTTCCACCATGTAGTAGCAGTAGATGTGGGAGTTTGCAAGTTCTGTTGTTGGAATGGAATGGTGGCTAAAGATGTGGAGAAAATGGTCTAGCCACCTGCTGGAGAAGAGCTTGGAGAATCCTTGATGGTGATGATTGTCTACTGCTCTTTCCCACTACTGTGGTCAATGTCCATGTGGAATATAGCTCTTTTTTTATACTTCATTTTAAATTCTTTGTTAGATGTATCAGTCTAAATATCAGACTGATCATCTCTTGGCCTCTTCCCTGTTGTCTCTTTATCTGGCTCTTTTCCCTTATCTTCTTTTCCTTCTGTATTTTTTTTTTCCTGTGGATTAGGTGTTTGAATGCTTGAGGTGGATATGACCTGTTCTTCAGCTTATTGCAGTGTATTTGCTTCCCACTCTGCTTGATTCATATACTGCTCTATCTCAGGAATGTGTGTGTGGATGTATGGGGTTTGTTTTTTCTCCACCCTTTTCTTGGACCCAATTTGTCATAAGACCTCGTGAAACTGTGACTAAATTTCACCTCCTTTAATATCTTATCGACCTCCTCCCTTGCTCCTCTACTATTACAAATAAAAATGCCAATTTGGGACTTAATCCTAAATTGGATTTCTTCTTGGCAGAGGCAAAGTGGACTTCATCTGCACTGATCATTTGTCTTATGTATTCCAAGGCAAAGATCCTCATGGAGAGGAACTTTTCCAGTTTTTAGGGGGGCAACTCACATCCATAGATTCCGATCTCTGTATAATTTTGGTACAAGTTCCAATCTCTTGTTCTCACTTGATTTGATAACTGCATAATATTCTTGATTTCCTCATTTACCCTTAGATATGTTGTACTGCTGAGTATATTCATTGCTAGATGTACAAATGAATCACCAAAACACTTGTATGTATAATTATTATGATCTTTCATTAGCATAGTGGTCCAAAATATGACTAATTGAGGTTGAGAGTCATCATTAACCTTTGTAATTTTAAACTGGAATCTACTGGACTGAAAATAGACAAACATATATACCAAAAATGAAGTGTATTTAAACACTTCCTCTGTGTGAAACTTCAGGAATTGATCATGGATGGCATCAGCCAAGAATTGGCTAAAGTTGAACATCATTGAAGGCTTATAATTTGAGGAAATAATAGACGGAAAACCAATTATGGCCTCATCTACCCACTGATATGTATGATACCCTAGAAAATATGACAAGACAATGACAATATGTTGGGTTTTATCAGGGAAAGTGGATGGGGGATATGGAGGGTTATTTTTGGGAATTGGGGCATCAGTGGCCATAAAAACCTCTAATGTTTTAGCTCTATTGGAAAATACTAGCCTTTGATATAGTTCTCTAAGAGCTTCATATGATAATGGGATGGTTTCTTCAATAGTGGGAGCTTGTGTCATCTGCTGAATTGACTGAGCACTAATAGTAAACAAATCCTCCTTTATTGGGGTTACTATAACTCTTTGATTGATGTCATAACATGCATGTCATTTCCTTATGAATTCAGTAATACTATGGGTCTTTGGGAGAATATAATATGGCATTTTGGTTTCCCATAATCCTATGTCATCAACCTCATCTAACAGTTTATCCTCAAGCCAGCAGTAGACAGCGAATAAATCTAAGTCTGAGTCTCTCTCATGGATCTTATAATCCTGATCAGCTAGAGCCACATGATCTAGGTCTACCTGGGGGTAAACCATAACATTAAATGGACGTTTATCCCTCTTTGCGGGCATTATTATCCACTGTAAAGTAAACTCACTATTTTTTTCATTGTTTCAGAGAAGAATGGGATTAAAAGAATATGGGAATATATAAAGGGAGCTTCTGGAGATTAGAATGGGAATGGGAAGAAGAAAAGGATTATATAAGAGCTCTGTGAAACCTGTGAGAGAATTTAAGACTTTCTACACATGTATTTTGCTATAAAATATTTCAAAAGTAATCACTTGCAACAATTGAAGACAATAATAGTGGTACACATTTCCATAGGTGCCATATTTTGGTTTTATGGAGAGATTGGGCGACCGTTGACATGGTGCGGGCCCATTGGGTAATGGCCTGAGCCATTAATTTTCTAACACGTATTTGATAGCAGAACATTTTATAGGATGGAGGGGACACACGAGAGCTTATGTGGCGCAATGTTTATAAAATGGTTAGAGGCGCATTGGTAGGTGGCATGTTTTAGGCATAGTGAAATCCAATTTTCGCAGGGGGGTATAAGCGGTAAGTGGTAAGGATTGGGGGGGAGGGGGGGAGGGTGGTGGGGTGCGAAATATTTCGGGTGTGACATGTAGTGGACGAAGTAGTTTAGAATTCCATCTATTTCGAATGTCCCCCTGTTGTTAACGTTCGAAGGATTAGGAGGGCCGAAAATCTCTGTGGGCCATCAGATGAGGAATGATGAGCGTAGATGATAGGAAGACGAAGGATGCTTAGTGGCGATGTGATGGGTGATTAGGTGGCTGTGTCATAGAGGGTTAATGAGTGGTGGGAGTATAGTTTATTACTTAGGATATGGGAGAATATAAGGTTTTTGGACTTGCAAACCCTAAATCATATTTTTCTTTGGAACTTCTAACATAACATATATCCTTATTTCTTCCATTGACCCGGATTAAACTATTGAGTCAATTTCATTTCTACCTATATACTGATATGCCAAGATTAAACAGTTTGGAAAATATTTATTTTCTAACCTATCAACATAAATTTAAAGTTGTATAATCATGCTTAAACTGTATGATTGAAAAAACTTATCTAATTAGTAGTGGCATTTTGATTTTCAGCACTTTCAATATTATTTATTTTGGGTTTTTTCTTTCTTTTATTTTTTTCTTCTTCCTTTTTTTTCTTTATTCGTTGTGCCCTCTTTTCTTTTATTTTTTCATAATTTTTTGGAAATAATTTGAATATTAAAAATCATTCTCAATATGAAATTGTAACTCATGAAATATTCAATCACCTTGAGATCTTATGATTTATAGGATACTAACAGTGGTTGTAGCTGGGGATGGCACTTATCCAAATGAAGTGTCAAGAAACTAAGACCAGTAGCCTTGAATGCTCCATTTTCTGCAAAATCTTCATTTGATTTCTTTTTCTATTTTATGACATCTCATCAAACTAGGCTTAGGGCCTTCTCCATGGGCCTTGGTTAATGAATTATTCAAAATACAAACTGTAAAACTGTGGTAATTACAATGATGAAAGACCAACCTAAAGTTTAAGAGAAATATTGTTTCAAAATCCTACTATTGACAAGACCTCTAGGTCTCCATCCAACTCTTTAAGAAAATATGCATTGTTTCCTATAAAGGCATAAATGATGTAAGTTCCTTGCCAAAGATTTTCAAATTTTCTATGTTTTCGTTTGTCTTCTCTTCTGGAATAACATTATAGAACTTTGTCTCCTAAATTAAAATCATTAGCCTTTGTTCTCTTATAAAAAATCTTCTTTATATTCTCTTGAATCACTTGAGTTATGTTATAAACTTCCTCTTTGGACTGCTGCAACTGAATGGTTTCATTTATCCTTCTCTGTATATCATTTGGTTCAGCTTGAATTTCCTGAATAATCTTCATGACTGGAACTCCTAAAGAAGAAGGAAAAATTGCATCCATTCCATAAACCAATTGGCATGGAGATATATTCCAATTGAATTTTTGGTAGTAAGTCTATCATCCCAAAGAGAATTGATCAACTTTTTATGCCATGATTTCTTGTTATCTTCCAAGATATTTTTGATGATATTCACCAAAATTTTGTTTGAGGATTTAGCCAATCCATTACCTTGAGTGTAATAGGTTGTTGAATGCCCCAAATTTATATGATACCTATGACAAAAATCCACCATTTTCTTGGACTTAAAGGTTGCAACATTATCTGTGATGATTTTTCTAGGACAACCAAATTTGGAAAGAATATTGGTTTCAAGGAATTGTATGATGACAGAGTCAGTGGAATTTCTAGAAGGAGTGGCTTCTATCCATTTGGTAAAGTAGTCTGTGGAAGTAAGAATCCATTTATGTTTGGTAGAGGATGGAGGATGAATTTCTCCAATGAATTCTAATCCACATTGTTGGAAGGGGCTCTAAACAAAAATATGCTTTAAGGGCAAGGGTAGAAATTTTCTCTTTCCTTCAAAAATTTGGCATTTGTGACAGGAAGTGACCATCTTGTGGATGTCAGGAAAAAGTGTAGGCTAGTAGAAACCAGCCATCCTAATCTTGTTAGCAGTGGTTTTCCAATAAATATGGCCACCACAGTCACTTCCATGGAATTCCTTCATAACTTTATCTACATCATATTCTAGAAAAAAATTGAGTAAAATACTTCCAATATCTTTCCAATACAAAACATTTTCCATGATGCAGAATTTGGTAGCTTTCAATTTTACAAATCTTGCTTTATTTTTGTATAAACCATGAGGAGCATTGAAATTAAAAAAAACATACAACATATCTCCATACCAGGGAGAATTTGGGAATGCTTCATCAATCATTGGAGTCACCAATTCCTCGTGATCATCCAATAAATGGACCATATTAATGTCTAGTGCATGAAAATTTTATTCAACCATCAGTTTGGCTAATCCTTGCCCTTTAATCAATTTGGTAGGTATTATTTCCACATCATATTCTCATATCACAACAATCTGTTTTCCTCTTTTTGCATCAAGACCATTATGCGTTAAGATGACTTTGACTACTGCATTGGGCACATAAGCAATAATATGTGAATATACAATGTAAAATTTGAAATCCTTTAATGCTTTGACCAAACCAAAAGCCTACTTTTCCATGATATTGTATTTCAATGATGCATCTCTCAATGCTTTGCAGAAAAATGCCATTGGTTGTTCATGTCCTTCACTGTTTTTCTGCAACAAAACATCAGCAGTAGTATGTTCAGAAGCCAAAGAAAAAACTATAAAGTCTTTGGTAAAATCTTGACTAATAAGGACTGGAGATTTTGTCAATGCTTGCTTGAATAAATCAAAAGATTGTTTAGCTTCAATGTTCCATTTAATTTCTGAATCTTTGTTAAGCATGTTGGTTATATTTTTGAAAAGTTCTGCAAGATTGAGTATAAATCTCCTCAAAAAGTTGATTTTACCAATGAAAGATTCAAGTTCTTTGAGATTCATAGGATGACTAATCTAGAGTATTCCTTCAATTATACTAAGGTAAATTATGATTCCATCTTGAGAAATAATGTGACCTAGCATTTTTCTTTCTTCAAGTCCAAACAATGTTTTCTTGGGATTCAGGGAAATTCCAAATTTTCTGCATTTTTCAAAAGCTCTTCTCAAATGTGATAAGTTATCTTTATCATTTTTTGAATATATATTAATATCATCAAGGTATATCACAATGAACTGGCCAATTTCATCTACAAAAGAAATGTCCATGGCCCTTTGAAAAGTAGCTCCAACATTCATTAATCCAAAAGGAATTTTCACAGACATGAAAGTCCCCAAAGGAGTAGTAAAAGTTGTTTTGTCTTGATCATCAAGATGTACTAAAACTTGATTATAACCTAAAAATCCATCTAACAAAGAGATCCTACTGGAACCTACCACCCTCTATAATATGTGGTCCATTTTCGGTAAAGGGTAGTTGTCCTTAAGAGATAATTTGTTCAAATTCCTAAAATCAATGCAAATATGATTTCACCTATTTTCTTTCTTGTAGGCACAATGTTGGATACCCATTTAGAGTATTTGAGTGGAACTATGATTTTGGATTGATACATTTCCTTGATTTCCTTCTCAACCAAAGGCATTAAAACATGATTTATCCTACGCAAATTTTTTTTGAAAGGTTTTTGGTCCTCCTTGATTGGAATCTTGTCTTGTATGATGCTAGTATCATAAGATTTTAAGTCATAAATCCAAGCAAATACATCTATGAATTCTTTGAACATAACTATATACCTTCTTTTTGTAATGATAGGCAATGATTTTGACAATTTTATGATTTTGGGATTTTGTTCAGTGCCTATGTTACACCCTTCAATATTTGTGTCTGTTGGTTCCATTTTGGGTTTCTTAGCCACGTCATTAAATTCAAATAGTTCTTCTAAAGGGACCAGCCCTCTAGGCAGGATATTTTCCTTGAGTTGCAGTACTTCGAATTCCTCTTTTTCAAGGTCTTTATGAATTTCTGTCTTATGTACAGTTTTATTTGCCAAAATATTTACATCAGAAACATCAGATTATTTTTCTACACTAATTTATACATTAGAATAACTTTCCTCTTCACAATCTAGGTCTATATTTCTATCTTCAAATTCATCCTTAGATTGTAAGAAACTTTCAATTTTTTTGTCACTACCAAAAACTTGCGAATACATTATGTTATTTGGCAGAGAAGGATGATGTTTAACCTCTATTGTGTATTGTTTGTTTGGGTGAGGCAATTGACATGTACTTGCTGAAAAGGCTAAACCATTCTCTAGGGCATTTTGATTTCTAGGAATAACTGCTAAATCATATTCATCAAATGTTCTTAAGAAATCAAGTAAATAATTTCTATATGCTCTTAATCTGGGATGTTTTGCAGCATATTGTCCCTTTATTTTTTTATGACTAACTCAGAATCACCATGGATATAAATCCTCTTAGCTCCTAATCTTTTCAACAATTGTAATCCTAAGAGAAGCGCTTCATAATCTACTATGTTCTTTGTGCACTAAAAATTTCTCTTGTAAGAGGGACTTTGTGCACAATTGTTCTCTATGTTATACACCCAAATCCTTGTTCCTAAGCCATATTTGCCACATGAGCCATCAAAGCTCATATTCCAAAGAGGTTCAATTTCAAGATCTTGTTGTATTGTTTGCATTTGACTGTCATCAATTTATTTAAGATCATTTTTTGCATGCGTAATGTGTGAATCAATGCCTCCATCATTATAAATAATTAAAGAGTCAAGGTCAGTGTGAACATAGTATAGAGGGTAATTGTATGGTTTTTATTGACTACTCACAATGTACTTCATTAAGGTTTCCCTATACAGTCTTCTTGATTGACCAAACACGGGTATTATAGCATAAGTCATGTCCATTTGCAAGATCCCTTGTAATTTTTCTCCCCAAGAGCGTGATAAAAGCATTCCATACTTATGAGGGATGTCAGCTACTACTATATCCATCACTAAACTCTTTGCTAGTATTTGAGCTAGAGTGACACAAAGATCTTTGATTAGACCTAGACATCTAACTTTGCTGGAATCAAAAGAGTACAAATATTTGTAGGGTCTAGTGATTTCAAGGCCAAGCTTCTCCATAATAGCCTTTGGCATAATATTATGTGATGCACCTGAATCCAACATGACATTGTGGAGAATTTTTTCATGAACATTAAGACTAACATAAAAGGGTGGGACTCCTCCTTCTTGGGGTTTACCATCAACTTCTGGCCCAAACAAAAGTTTAGGCTGATCATCATTTAAATTAAAAGTATCAGTAATCTCCCCTATGTTTAGTACCTTTAGGACCTAAGACCTATACACATTCTCGTTGATCAATTCACTAAGAGGAATAGATATTTTCAATTTAGCAAGTTCATTCTCAATACTGAATGGTGTTTGAACTTTGAGCAGAATTGAAAAATCAGTTCTTTCAGCCACTACTTTTTGGGTGAGTTCAGTTTGTTTACTTGTACTAGGAATATCAGTCTGATCAATTTTGGTAGGGATATCGACTATTTTCTTAGTATTCTTTTCTGTGTTCTTCTTTTCTGAATTATTTGCATTTTTCTTTGAATTTTTTGTTGTTTTCTTAAGATCAAATTCAAATACTTTCTTGGAAGAATTTTCCGAATTCTTTTTATTGGAATTGTCTAAATTTTTCTTAATTCTTAAAATGTATTGTCTGTGAACCTCCATGATACCATTCTCAAATCCTTGTTTATAATCATCAGATTCCTCATATTCTAATTCAGTCTGAGTTAATAAAAATAATCCTTGTTCTTCTTCAGTGAGAAAAACAAATTCATCTTCATTAATTCCCATTAAATTTATCTTATTTTATTCTACTTCCTCAACTACTTCTTCATCTTCATCAGCATAATTCTCTTAGAATGGAGGCATAATTTTTCGATCAGGACCTCTTTTCTCTCTCTGTCTAATTTGAGGAGGGTTTCTTCTAATATTCTGATTTCTATTTTGATGAGCTGGTTGATTTTCTCTAGGAGTAGCTCTCTCATTCAGATCAATCCTCTCCATCATTCTCTCCATATTTATTACCAAATTGTCAGTTTTAGCATCCGATGTAGAAGATACAAGTTCATCTATTATAGTAACTCTTCTCTCAATTCTCATCCTAGCTCTTTTTGCTAACAAGTTGGCTTCTACACTCACATCATCCCTCTGAATTTCCTATAACGTTGATGAATTTCTCTCCCTGAGTTGATAATCCAAGTATGGGTCAAAACCATCTAGGAATTTAACTAAGACTAAACCTTGTGGTGGTTTCATATGATCAGTAAGTGCGTTGTATTGACTATTGAATCTAGTGCAGCAATCTTGAACACTCTGACCTCGGGATCTCTTGACACTTTCATATTCTGATAAAATCTGAAAAGGATTTTTCTTAACTTCCCATATGTTAATGAATGTTTGATGAAATGAGGGGAGATCATTAATATTGTTTTCATTGAAACCCTTAAACCATTTTCTGACTTCTCCACCTAAAATTTGAGCAAACATTCTCAACTTGACACTTTCTTCATTAATTTCTTGAAGGTCAAAAAAGTAATTCATTTTGTCAACAAGCTGTTGGGTAGTTACAGGACCTGTCCCATCAAATTGTGGAATTTTAGATTGGTAATCATGTGGAATAGGTGGAAAAGTTGCGGGCAACAAAAATGGAGCATATCTTCCTGCCATGATTGATGGAGGTGGTGGAGGAAGGTGAATAGTGGATAAATTAGTATGGATAGTGGGAGAATATGTTTGTGTAAAGGTTTGAGTATGGGGGTGAACAAAAGTAGTGGTGGGGATTGTGGAAGCAGTAGGAGTAGCTGACTTAAGACGAACAGTTTTAGAGGTAATTGAAGAAGTTACTATAGTCAATGTAGTTAATTCTATAGATTGTTCAAGATAAGCATCATCAACAGTTGAAGTAAACTCTGTTACCAAATCTTGGAGAGTATCAAAATCTTGGAGAAGCTGAAAATTGCATTGAATTTGTGAGTAGGCTTGCCTTACTGGAATTTGTTGCAATATAGATGGATCAAATACTATATGGTCCATCCGATTCTTAGATTTGGTCCTGAATAAACCTTGTTCAAAATGTAAATCAAATTGAATGTCTTGTAAAGTGACAAATTTCTTAGGGAGGGAATTTGATATGTGGAGAACCCTGCTACTTGTTTGACTTTCAGTTCTAGGAGTTTTTCTTAAAATCTTCTCAGCATTGTCCACTATGGGAGGAGGATTTGGATCAGGGTGGGATCTAGTAGAGATTATTTTAGGAGCCAAAATTTAGATCAGAAGCACAGAAAAAACAAATTATTTTCAAGAACTAAAAGAAACCAATCTTAAAAAATATTTCTATCATATCGTGCCTTTAACTAGGGTTTTCAAAATTCGAATGAGAAGAAAAAAAAATTATTTTATGGTCCCTAGTATGGTTTCCATTATGTTATCGTTCTATAATTTTAATATTTTCAAGAATAATCATAAAATGACAACATCAAACCACTTTGGAGCCTAGGATCTAGCCCTCCTAGACTCGGAGAGGGATCTCTCTGCAAGATTTAGCTTTGTTTTTAATGTTTTTTGATATTAGGTTAGCTAAACTGATTGTGAAGGTTGTTTTGATTGATATTTTTGGTTGGCTGAAGTGATTTGTTTAAACTATTTCCATTGGGCTATGGAGTCACCACAAGCTGGGTTGTTGCATCAATTTTTCTAGAGAAATTTCAAGGCAAGCTAACTATAGTTGTTGGATCTTTAAAAAAATGGTGAATTATGGAATGAAAGAAGAGTCATTTCAGTAGTGGTTAAAAATAAATTAAGTATTTTTTAACCAGACCTCAGAAGAAAAAAAATTATATTGTAAAGACAGCCAAAATTAAGGTGCTCTATGCAACAAATCTCAATCTTCAGATTTCTATTTTACAGTTAGAACTTAAATGATACATTGAAAGAAATGACAGTGGAAAACATTAAACACAGTAAAGAAAAGACATCACTAGGAAAATATAGCTCAATAATCTTGCAAAATGGTCTTTCATTATTGATTCTCTAACTCCAAAATTACAATTCTCCAATAGATAAAGCTTACAATATAAGATCCAACCCCTAATGCTGAATAGAAATGAAGTATTTAACTAATTCCTAGTGATTGTTGTATCTACACGGGAAATTTTTTATTTATTACAATAGTAGAAAATTGACAAATGTGACCACCACATGGACACGTTAGAATAGTTGTGACATGTGCCTGTAATCACCAGAAGGTCATTAGTGTGCATTTTGACTTGTTGTTGTGTTGGCAAATTAAAGTGATATGAGGCAGATTTGTTGAATTGATACACTAGTCTGTGAAATTAATTGATAAGCTGAGTTGGTTGTTCGGTTGATGTGCTGAGCTGTCACCCTTCCTGGTAGTCACACAACTTCTCACATTTCTATGGATTTGGAATCTTGTTTCTGATTAGCTTCCTATAAATTTCATCTGTCTCTGTTTATTTCATGAATTTTTGGCCTTAACTGGAAAATATGTTTGATTTCATGTTGAATGTAAAAATCATTGTCCATAGCCTCTAAAAAGGCTCTTCCAGTCATTGAACCTTTAATTCCTGCAAATTTTGTGGTATATTTTGCAATCTCCTTTAGCTTCTTGACATAATACAAACTGTGCACGAGCTTATTATTTATCACAAAAAGAGAAGGCAGACCTCTTGTGATCAGTGGTTCAATTCTATTGAAGATTCTGTTGACACCAATTTGTAGTTGATGACACTTTTCTTCTACCCGTGTGACCAAACTCTTATTTTTTTAGTAGCTTCTTGACCTATAGGATGGTTGTTGTTTTGTCCTCCACTCCTAGTGGTTCCAATTCAAAAAGGATCTTGGAATTCAAGAATTTGATGATATTGTTTACAGTTTCAAGCATGCATGTCACCTCTCTGTTTTCTTTTTCTATGGAAACACTCACTAATCCAATTAGATCTCTCTGTTCAAAAATTATTTGGATGGAAGGCCATATCTCATTCATGGATTCAATAATACTAGTCCAAATAATTTCCTTGGCCTAGACAATATTTTGTCCAATGGTAGTTTCACTCTCTACCTCGATTAATTTCTCAATCTGTTTCTGAGCTCTCTGTATCTCAATCTCATGGACATTGTCTGACCTTCTCTGCAAATATTTCAAGGTGTTGTTTTCTGCTTCAAGATTCTTGAACTCTGATGTCTATAGAGTCATATTTTCCATAGCTTTTTCTAGCTTCTCTGTGCCACCTGATGAGCCTCTTGTTGATGGTGTTTTTGTAGGAATGGATGCAATTGGGACAGACTCTAATGGAACACTGGCCATTTCTTCTTTCTCCTTTTCTTTCACTATTTTCTCCATCTCTGTCTCCATCTACTTTAACTGTGTAGACTGCTCCATGATCAACTTCATCATCTCAGCCTTTTGTGCTTCATTTTCCTCAATATATTTTGTCAATGGATCTTCAATTGTTGAAAGTTTCAATTGTTTCTTGAGGGCTGCTATATCAGCATTATTTTTCTTCAATATTCTTCTACAACCTCCACATTGGTTGGGTCATACCCAATCTTTACCACTAAATCCTCCAAAGACTTTATTCTTGTATCTTTGGCTAGAGAAGAAATCTTCTCCATTTTTAGCTGAGATTGAAAGTTAGCCAAAGATATTTGCAGTTTAGATAAGTTCACAACAATGTTGGTCAGTGTGGAGGAAAGCATTTCTCCAGTTTTTTTATGCATATCCATTTTCTCTATTGGATGGATGTCCTTTACATCAAATTCAAATGTAGTGTGCTTGAAATCTATATGTGTTTTAGGCAAAGATATTTGTACTTCTAGGAAAACCATTCTAATTTTCCCTTTCTCTGAATCAAAGGTTGATAGAAGCCTGCTTTGTGAGTTGCTTGTCTGCTTCCAAAAATAGTTATAGGTGTTGGTTTTTAGGATCTCATTCTTCCTCTTGATATCCCTGAATATATCGTACATATCCTCCTTCTTCCCCCCTATAGTAGCAGTAGATGTGGGAGTTTCCAAGTTCTACTATTAAAATGGAATGGTGGCTGAAGATGTGGAGAAAATGGTCTGGCCACCTTCTGGAGAAGAGCTTGGAGAATCCCTAATGGTGATGACTGTCTATTGTTCTTTCCCACTGCTTTGGTCAATGTCTATGTGGACTCTAGCTCTTTTTCTATACTTCATTTTAAATTCTTTGCTAGATGTATCAGTCTCCATATCATATTGATCATCTCTTGGCCTCTTCCCTGTTGTCTCTTTCTTTGGCTATTTTCCCTTATCTTCTTTGCCTTTTGCATTCTACTTTTCCTGTTGAGTAGTTTTTTGAATTCTTGAGGTCGATATGACCTGTTCTTCAGCTCTTGCAGTGTATTTTCTGCCCACATTACCTGAATCATATACTTCTCTATCTCAGGCCTCTGTGTGTGGATGTATGGGGTTGATTTGTTCTCCACCCTTTTCTTGGATATGATCCCCAATGGGTCATAAGACCAGGTCAAACTGTGACTAAATTTCATATTCTTTAATATATTTTTGACCTCCTCCCCTGCTGCTCTAATATTACAAATAAAAGGGCCAATTTCGGACGTGATCCTAAATTTCGATTTATTCTTGGCATAGACAAACTAGAATTCATCTGCATTTATCATTTGTCTTATGTATTCCAAGGCAAATATCCTCAAGGGGAGGAACTTTGGTAGTTTGTAGGGGGCCAACTCACATCCATAGATTCTGATATCTGTATAATTTTGGTACAAGTACCAATATCATGTTCTCACTTGATCTGATAACTGCATAATCTTCTTGATGTCCTCATTTACCCTTGGCTTTGTTCTACTACTCAGTATATTCACTACTGGATGTACAAATGAATCAACAAAACTCTTGTATGTATAATTATTCTACTCTTTCATTAGCATAGTGGTCCAAAATATGACTGATTGAGGATGAGAGTCATCATTAAACTTTTTCATTTCAAACTGGAATCTGTCGGCCTGAAAATGGACAAACATATATACCAAAATTGAAGTGTATTTGAACACTTCCTCTGTGTGAAACTTCAGGAATTGATCATGGATAGCATCAGCCAATAATTGGCTAAAGTTGAACATGATTGAAGGCTTAGAATCTGAGGAAATATTATGGCCTAATATACCCACTGCTCTGTATGATACCCTATAAAATATGACAAGATAGGGAAAATATGTTGGGTTCTATCAGGGAAAGTGAATGAGGGATATGGAGGGTTCTTTTTGGGCATTAGGGCACCAGTGGCCATGAAAAGCTCTAATGTTTTAGCTCTTCTAGAAAAGTCCATATTTTGATATAGTTCTCTAAGAGCTTCATATGAGAATGGGATGGTTTCTTCAATAGTGGGAGCTTGCATCATCTACTGGATTGATTGAGCACTAATAGTAAACAAAACCTCTCCTGTTGGTGTTACTACAGCTCTTTGATTGATTTCATAACATGCATGGCATTTCCTAATGAATTCAAGACAGTTATGGGTCTTTTGGAAAATATAATATGGAAATTTTGTTTCCCATAATCCCATGTCATCGACCTCATCTAATAGTTTATCCTCAAGCCAGCAGTAGACATCGAATAAATCGAAGTCTGACTCTGTCTCATGGATCTTATAATCTCGATCAAGGAGAGCCATGTGATCTAGATCTACCTGGGGGTAAACCATAGGACTAAAGGGTTGATGATCCTTATTTGGAGGCATTTTTATCCACTGTAACATAAACTCACTGTGTGTTTCACTGTTGCGGAGAATAATGGGATTAAAAAAATATGGGAACATAGAAAGGGAGCTTCTAAAAATTAGAATGGGAATGGGAAGAAGAAAAGGGATTATAGAAGAGCTTTGTGTAACCTATGAGAGAATTTAAGATTTTATGTGCCTGTATTTTGCTGTAAAATATTTGAAAAGTGATCACCCACAACAATTGAATGCAATAACACTGGTAAACCTTGCCACAGGTGCGGAATATTTGTTTTATGGAGAGATTGGGTGATCGTTGACATGGAGTGGGCCCGTTGGGTAACAACCCGAGCCATTAATTATCTAATGGGTCTTTTCCAGGAGCGCATTTTATTGGATGGAGAGGACAAGGGAAAGCTTATGTGGCACACCGATTATAAAATGGTTAGAGGCGTGTTGGTAAGTGACATGGTTTAAGCACAGTGAAATCCGATTTTCACAAGGGTTATAAGTGGCAAGTGGTAAGGAGTGGTGGGGGAGGGGGGGGGAGAGTGGGGGTGTTAAATATTTCAGGCGTGACACATAGCAGCAGAAGTGGTTTAGAATACCATATATTTCGAATGCCCCCCCACCCCCCGACGTTAATGTTCGGAGGATGAGGGGGGGCTGAAAAGCTCTGTGGGCCATCAGATGAGGAGATGATGGGAAGATGGGGGATTTTTTGTGGCGATGTGATGGGTGATTATGGTGGGGTCGGGGAGGGTTAATGAGTGGCAGGAGTATAGTTTAGGACTTAGGATATGGTATAATATAAGGTTTCGGGAGTTAGGATATAAATTGTGACATAGATATGTCACAATATATTTTAAATGAACTTTAATTCCTGAAATTAGAAGAAAACTCCCTTTATGTTTTGATTTTTCTCTTCGACCATAGAAAACATGAAATTTTTTAGGATAAGCTTTGGAATATATTTCATCTTTCCTCCATTCTTTCTTCTCTTCATGTCTACCTTCCCATGTCACTAATCTAACATTTTTATTCTTTTGTAGGGTGCATTTGGACTTGTAGACCCTAAATCATATTTTTCTTTGGAACTTCTAACCTAACATATATCATTATTTCTTCCATTGACTTAGATTAAAATTTTGATTCAATTTCATTTCTACTTATCTACTGATATGTCAAGATTAAACAGTTTGGAAAATATTTATTTTCTAACCTATCAACAGAAATTTAAAATTGTAAAATCATGCTTAAACTGTATGATTGAACAAACCTATCTAATCAATAGTGCTTTCATGTTACATTCCTTGCTGCTTCCAGGTGGCACCCCTCATCATTTTTACCATTTTTCATAAAAAATTCAAATATCCATAACTTTCTCATAAAAAGTCATATTTCAGTGAAATGAAATGCATTGGATTCAAAATGACGAAATCTACACTTTGGTGTTGGCTTCAAGCTAATCCAAAAAAAAAAACATTAATTTTGACCATTTTCTTAATCGATGGGATCATGGAAAACAGTGGAGCACTAAATAAAAAGGAAAAACGCAGTTACAGGCTTAGGCCTGCATAAAAACCACCATCCAAGTCTAATTGCGGGTTGTAAAGTGGCAAGGAAGTAGAACAATCCATTTTTTTGGTAGATGCGGAATTGACACAATTTAGTAGCTCATGCAAATTTGGTTTATGGTCTATTGATGAAGCATTAAATGTATGGAAAAATAGGTCTCAAACTCAAAATTGGTAAGAAATCGATAAACGTGCATTTATTTTTTCTTGAATTTATTTTATTAGAACTATTTCTAAGATTTTTGTGTATATATCAAGATGAAGAAAGATTGATCACCTCTCTCTCTCAATAGACTTACATTTGATTGCGAAAAAAATTGCTAATTTTTTGTAGGTTCCGGGACACGATGAAATAAGATCACTATATGCACGAGAAGACCAAGTTTCTTTCAAAAGAGCATGACCATTTCATGCCAAATCAGATCCGTTACACCATTTATACTAAAACAAATACCAATTTTACCAACGCTACTCATTCCAAGCATGCACTCGATCCATAATTGTCCATTTCCCTACTACCAAAAAATCATTTTCCTTCAAAAATGTCATACTTTCCTGCATCATTTTCACTCATCTTTCCCAAAAATAAAGCCATTCAACTTCGTTACAAAGATGAGTCACCCCATTTTCATTTTCCTTTCTGTCAAATAAATCCATCTTCAATGAAAATTTTTCATCCATAGTCCTTCAAAATATTATTTTACACTCGCATTAGATGATGGAGGAATCACTAAGGCCTTCCTTCTAACAATTTTTTTCCCGTCGACTCTAACACATCATCTGGGATAAATACTAGAGATCTTTCAAGTACCTTGAGGCTTTCATGCCTTAATGGTAAGCTCTCTCGCCAACAAACAGTGGGAATACATCAATGTCCCCTGTTTGTCAAATCTTCTAGGTGACTCTACTTCGACACATGTATTCATACCTAGTAAGATGTACTTAGGCATCTTGACTCTCATTGACATCACTGGTGAGTAGTCTCGTGTTGGTTAATGGCATTCATTAATGGCTAGTAATCCAACAATTTATTTTATATGTTCGACATCAACAAATTTATTCACATAGATAATAATTATGCCACTAAGAGGGAACGAATGAATACTATATGATTTAGCGGTTTACAATAGGACTCAATTTAGCATCCGTAGCAATAAAGATTCCAATTTCATCCTCTATTCATATGACAAAGAGAAAGAAGAAGAAAATCATATCCTTTTACTTCATATTACATGGTTCAACAACAACAGTGACACTCTTCTTGATATACATAGCTTGTCCACTTTTCAGGTAAGTGAAGGTATGTTGTTTTTTAATATTTAATCATGTAATTCCTTAAATGCTAAAATTGTGATTTTGGAAAATCCCTTACCACATTCATATTCCCTTTCTCATTTTCAAGAAACTTGAAAACACCTTATGTTGGGGGGAAGGGATATTCACATTTCATGCCACATGCCACATTTCATTTCATCATAACCAACATATTTTTCCCAAAACAACTATTATTGCATTTTGATTCCAAAAGTTTATATTATTTGCAATGATTTATTGATGAGCACATTAAATGGTTGATAGTCACTATGGGACTATAAAAATATTCTCAATGTTTTCAAGTATTTTAATGCAACAAAATAATAATAATAATAATAAAAGTATTGTTACACAAGAACCAATACTCAAAAAAAAATTGGTTGTCACACAAGAACCAGCCATAAAAAATATATGTTGCAATCAAATTATTTCAAAATACACTTTGTAAAAAGAATAAAGTTATCAAATGATATGATAATGCAAAGCTAAAAGAGAACCAATACAAATCCAAAACTGATATAAGAAGCACAACATTTCAAGAATATCAACTAATGATTAAGAGAATCAATCCAATAGTTTCATAAGGACATGCAACATCTTCAATTGGGGCGTATGTTGAGTCTCCAAAATTCCATCCACTTCTACCCACATTTCCATCATTTCACCCTCATTTTGTAGCTCATCCCTCATGCGATAGCTACATAACCTTACATTAAGTAACCATTTTCATCATCATATGGGTTTAGCATTATATTTTCCAAAGTCATTTATTTTAAGTATTTTAAGTGAATTTGTGATTAAATATTATAAAATAAACATGTTTTCATATATACATAAAAGTGGTATAAGCTTTCTGATATTGTAGGCCCACTTGGAGATTCTGGAAGGGTCCTACTTGGCGTCCTAACTACAAATTCGAATTTCAAATTAAAACTCATGCAGATTTGTAGAATATTTGAGAAAGATAGGGATCATTAAGATAAGCACATTCAAAGGATAAGAATCATGGATGTTTTGATATGTGTCCTTGTCAAAACTATGAGAGAATTTGGAGAGGATTTTTATCTTATATTTTTAGGAGATTGGTTGTAACCAAATGAGATAAATGTGGATTTAGGAGAGATTTGAGGATCTATAGTTATCTTAAATTTTTGTATAAATATGAGTGCACCCTTCATACAAAGTGTGGTAATTTTTTTGTAAATGGTTGGTTCTAAATTGTTATTTGTTAGAGATTAGAGGCCACTGGCTAGTTGATAGTTGGAGGCTCCAAGTTCCATTCAAGATGTGATTTTTAAAGTGAGGAGAGAGAATTCTTGTAATATCTTGTAATCATTTTATGAAATAAATACTTCCACTATGATCTCCAAGATGCGATAGTTGTTCGGTGTGCTTGTTGACGAATGGAGGGCTCCCATAAACCCCATTTTGCATACCTTTGTACATATTGGTAACATAGTATAGTTTGTTATTTCATTTCTTTTCAACAAGTGTGTTTTTTTTATTTTATGCAAGTGTTTTTTTCCTTTCAGCAAGAGAGATTTTAATTATGCAAGTGTGAGTGTGATTTGCTTTCAACAAGAGTTATTTCAATTATGTAAGTGTGAGTGTGATTTTCTTTCAGCAAGAGTGATTTCAATTATGCAAGTGTGAGTATGATTTCCTTTCAACAAGAGTGCTTTCATTTATGCAAGTGTGAGTGTGATTTCCTTTCAGGAAGTGTGCTTTCATTTATGCAAGTGTGATTTCAATTTCTTTATATTTATTTTGATTTGGCTCAAATAAGATTGATTTAATTTTTTTTGTAATTAGTTTAATTGCATTAGATTAATCTAATCTGAAACATAGCCACCTAGTACATATAGTACAGGTATACCTCATTAGTTTACGAAACCATGGGTTGAAAAATTAAATTATAGGGATTTAACTCGCAACTAAATCACCCAACAATAGTATTTCTAACCCATGCACCTTCAAGTTACTTCTCATGACAATACTAAATCAAGGTTATTTAGTGCTCCTTTCAGCAGTCATCATTTTAATATTCTGTGTCGGTTGTTGATTACTCTTTTCTTGCATATTCACCATAAGTACAGGGAATTCTTCAATTACATGGTAAAAATATTTACAGTAATTACATGTCATTGTGGGGTTCTTCCATTCCCTTGCAAAATGACCTAGCTGGCCATAGTTATAGAAAATGATATATCCAAGTTATCTACCAACTCCACTGCCTATAGGTTTTAACCCTGAATAGAAATTATCTGCAAACGAATTCTTAAAGACATAAAATAAATAATAGCAAAAGCATAAAACATAAAATAGATACACAGAGATTTTTCCCCTGGATCCCAAAACTGAGACTACCAACTTGATTTTTCATTATATTCCTTTTAGTGTTACAACACACACTCACACACACACATATATATATGTGTGTTGAAGCATTCATAAACCCCAATCCATTAACCCCGGATTAGACATAATCATAGTTCCCTTTACCAGATCTACAAAATATCAGGGGCCAAAAACCATCATGCCCCAAAACCATGTGCAAACCCATGCACAAAACCATAGGTGGGTCCGCCCATGGAAAAATAAGTAAAAAAAAAATACCGAGGCATTGCCCCGCACCGTGCACAGCGAGCTACCCGCCCCCTGCGAACCCCTGGACAAGGGGGGCTGCCATTCCCCCATGAGGCCCCCAGCTCGTTGCGCCCAATGCAATGAACAGGGGGGGCTATCGACCCACCGTGCGTGCGACTAATCATGGAAAGTATATAACACATATCCAACATTCTCCCACTTTTTGTTTTCTTTCCGCAAGGGGCCATAGGAGAGCTTAGTTATTATTTTGATCCTGCAACACCCATTGTTTCTCTACACCAAGAGAACTTCTGAGTGCTCACAAAATTCATCAATGCATCTGAAACATTCTTCAAAGTGTCCACCTTTACCAGCAACACTTTTTTATCCTCAACCATATCTCTCAGAAAGTGATATTGAACATCAATGTGCTTTGTCTTTGAATGATAAGCAGGGTTCTTAGCCAAGAAAATGTACTTTCTCTATATCACAGTATATCCTTATAGATTGTTGCACCAACCCCATACTAAAGAAAATCTCTACAACCAAACTGCTTATTTTCTTGCATGAGTGGTTGCCATGTATTCTGCCTCTGTAGTTGAAAGAGCCACTAAAGACTGTCTTGTACTCATCCAACTGATTGAACCTCCAAGTAGGATAAACACATACCCACTTGTATATATTCTTTGATCCATATCTCCAGCCCAGTATGCATCCATAAAACCACGGATTTCCAAAACTTTGTCCAATCCTGGTATTCCCTGGTAGCAAAAACCATAATCACTAGTGCCACACAAATATCTGAAAACCCACTTCACTGTTGTCCAATTCTCCTTCCCTAGTTTTGACATAAACCTGATCAATACTCCCACTGCATGTGCAATGTCAAGTCTGGTACATACCACTGCATACATCAGGCTACCCACTGCACTTGCATATGGAACACGAGACATATCCTCCTCTTCCTCTTGTGTCAGATAGATTTACACCTATAGGAATAAGAACCTTCACCAGTTTATTATCCTGCATATTGAACCTCTACAATATTGTCTCGACATACTTCCTCTAGTTTAACCAGAGCTTCCTCTTTACCCGATCTCTCTTAATTTCCATCCCCAAAATATAGTTTGCAGCACCAAGATCCTTCATGTAGAATTTGGAGAAAAATTGGGTCTTCAAATATTGGATAATTTCTTTTTCATTTCCAATTAGCAACATATCATCCACATACAAGAGCAAATAAATAACACTATCACCAATTAATTTAAAATACAAACAATGATCCTCTTTTCTTCTGGTGAATTCAAGTCCCCGTATATAGGTATCAAATTTCTGATACCACATCATTGGTGATTGTTTTAACCCATACAGAGACTTTTTTAACCTACATACCAGTTCTTTCTTACCCTTCACCGTAAATCCTTTAGGTTGCTTCACGTATATCTCCTCTTCCAGATCTCCGTGAAGAAATGTTGTCTTCACATCCATCTGTTCTATCTCAAAATCAAATGAAGCAGTAATAGATAAAAGTAATATAATAGAAGTAACATTGGCAACATGAGAAAAAATATCACCAAAATCAATTCTCGACACCTGGGAATAACCTTTTGCTACAAACCAAGCTTTGTATTTCTCCACCTTGCCTTCTACATTCATATTCTTCTTAAACACCCATTTTCTCCCGATGGGCTTCCTTCCAGCTGGTGACTCCACTAGATCCCATGCCTCATTTATGTGCAAGGATTCCATTTCATAAACCATGGCCTCCTTCCAAAGTTTTCCATCCTCTAAATCCACTGCCTCCCTGACAGTTCTGGGATCACCATGAGTGATAGTTAAAGAAAAATTTGAACATAAATCAAATGGGCTATACCTTTCTGGTTGCCCTCTTTCCCAAATTGATCTTCTCACAGCTGGAGTTTGTGCCTCTTCCTCTTCTAAATCTTGTTTTGTTGTAGAGTGCGATTCTTCCTCCTTTAGCTAAAACTCTATCTTCTTAGGTTCCTTTGGTAGGACTTCATGTTTAACAACATCTTTCACCTCTCTAAAGACCACATCTCAACTGTACAGAACCTTCCTTGTTTCTGGGTTCCAAAGCTTATAACCTTTTAAACCATCCTTATACCAAATAAACATGCACCTTTCAAATTTATTATCCCACTTGGTCCTTTTATCCTTTGGAACATGTACACATGCATCACATCCAAATACCCTCAAATGTGAAAGAGAGGGTTTCTTACCAGTCTATAGCTCATGTGGAGTCTTATCCTCCAACGTTGATGAAGGTGATCTGTTAACCAGGTAACATGCAATCTCCAATGTCTCTGCCCATAATTCCTATCCTAACTCGGTACCACTAAGTATGCTTCTTGCCTTTTCCATCAGTGTTATGTTCATTCTTTCTGCAACTCCATTTTTCTGAGGTGTGTATGGAGTAGTCTTCTGTCGTGCTATACCACACTTCTTACAGAACTCTTCAAATTCCTTCTTGTAGAAATCTCGACCATTATCTGTCCTCAACACCTTTATCTTCTTCTCCATTTGATTTTCCACCAGAGCCTTAAATTCTTAAAATCTTTCAAAGAATTCATATTTCTTCCTCAATAAATATATCCATGCATTCCTTGAGAAGTCATATCACTGTGCACAAGCTTTAATATCTTGTTCCCCCTCTTAGCACCAAAAGGAAAAGTCACCGATTCTGCTTCCCATATACACAATGTTCACAGAAATAGAAATCCAGAGAGAAATTAGGCATACCTTCTACCATACCATTATCATGCAGTATCCAAAGGCCCTTCTCTCCAACATGTCCAAGCCTTTGATGCCATAGCATGATTTTTTTTCCAGAGACCGTTAGGCTTTCCTCTCTACTCTCAGGAACCACAGAACTATTGCACCCATCAATAACAGTGCTACCCTAAAACTTTTATAAAGTTCCAATCCGAACTCCCTGCATTAATACTAGTGCTCCCCGAACCATCTTGCAGGTATATTTCTCAAACATTGTTTTTACACCTACATCATCCATCTTGCTTACAGAAAATCATATTTCTATCTAATGCAGGAATATGAAGAACACCAAGGAGTGTTCTATTCCTTCCACCTTGCATCTTCAGCTTGAATTTTCCATGCCTGACAGTTCTGGCCTTCCTATCATCCCCTAAGAATACATCACCACCATCATACTTCTCATAACCGCAGAACCACTCCCTATGGGGAGTGAAGTGAAAGGATGCACCTGAGTTAATCAACCATGCCTCATGATATACATGTGTATTTGAAGAAGAAGCCAAATACACATCGCCACCTTCATCCGAGGTGCTTTTTTCTTCTGCAGAAGGAGCATCATCAGATCCCTTTCCTTTCTCAAGAGATTTAGATTTGTAGTCCTTTTTGTAGTGCCCTTCCTTTCCACATTTCCATCACACCTTTACATGCTTTCCTGGAGATTTATATCTCCATCTAGATTTACATCTCCCACTCGAGAATTTTTTTTTTTTTTATGTTCTGGGACCTTCCTCATACATATAAGGTATCTCCATTCTAGCCCTTTCTCAATCTCATTTCCTTCGACAGCAAGGCTAAGAATATTTCATCAAAATTCAAGGAAATTGTATTGCTACCTATTGCAATTACCAAACTGTCCCACGAATCTGGTAGAGAACACAACAAATGTATTATTCCAAATTTTCCATCACTTAATTGGAATATTAGAGTTCTTACTTTTCTCAATTAATTAAGTAAAAGGGTGGACGGACCCATAAACCCCATATATGAATAAAGTCCACTTTTTTTGTGTGAATGTGGGTTAGTATATAGTATATCAACATCATGGAGTAGTGGAGCAGTTCAATAATGAAGGAAGAGTGGAGATTATGGAGAGATAATGAGGAAGATGATGGAGATAGTGGAGGAATAAAAGTAAGATCATAAAGCGTTAATGATGTAGTGATGGAGGAAGTGGAGATCAATTTTAGAGATCATGGAGATCATGGAGAGACAATGCAGTCTTCATGGATACTCGTGGCCACATGTGCAGTGCAATTATGAGGTGGGCCAAGGCTAGGGAAGGCTCACAACCATATAAGGAAGATGAGGGTAGAAAAGAAAAGCAGTCTGGAAACTAATATTTTATTGTCGTTTGACATTCTTTGCACACTTCAGCTGTTTAGCTAAGTCTGCTATGTTGTTTAGCACACGATTGTTCCCGAACAGGAATCCCACCTTTACCCACAGGGGACTTAGAGTGCCTACTCTAGGAAGTTTATTTTGAGCAGCTATTCATCATCCGAAATTGGTGCCACATTCAGACCCTCTCTTTTGCATATACAGCTTCAGGAATTACGCATTTGTGTCTTAGGGTTTGAGAGGAGGAAGGTAGTTTCTAGCATTTCAGCTAGGAAACTGGTGGAGGATTCATACTTTCCCCTTGAGCTTCCATTTCAGTCTTCTAGGAGCATCATTGTGATATCCGATATCAGGCCATCATATTAAACCTCCATGTAGTAGTAGTTCCTTTAGGAATTGCGTAGTCCAGCCAGGCAGCTCAAAGGGAGGAAGGAAGTTCCAAGTATTTTAGCTTGGAATCCTGTGAGGGGTATTTCCCTTACTTTGAAGAGATCATTTACATGATCTATGATCGTTATCTCATCATCCAGAAATAGGCTACAACTCCAACCTCCTTGACAACACATTCTAGTCCAGCAATTGTGCAGTTTATAGTTGCAACTTGGGTAGAGAAAGGAGGAGCTAGATCGCAAGCTTCTAGCTTGGAGATCAAGAGAAGGGATCAGGCCTTTAGTTAGTGAGCTGAGTGGGTGATATTGCAGCTGATAGATCATTATTTCACCCCCATATCAATAGTTTTCTCCAGGGAGTGCGTAACTCAACCAACATGGGTGTAGTGTGCCATCCAAAAAGGGCCGAAAATCCAAAGTTAAAATCTGGTCAAACCATTTCAAGGTTTTTCTGGGTGTTTTAAGTAGAGTCCATGGTTAAAATCCTAGATATTTCTGAGCACTCCAGCCGCCTTCCGCACATGATTCTTCTTCAAAGTAGCACCAGTTTCTAGCAGCAACAACAGTAGCAGAACAAAATTTCCAGTGCTAGTTTTCTTTAGTGTATTTCCTCCATCTTGTGGCTTGAGTGCATTACTGTTGGATCACTGTGTACTTACCTTTCTCTTGATCCTTAATGATATGGTTCAGCTATTTTCTTCCCATATGTATGATTTTTTGATGTATTCTGGCATTTTTCCAATTCTACATGTTTAATTCTTATTTTACCGTAGTTGGAATTGTACATATGTTCTATATTCCCATATTTTCCATTTTGGAATATTACAGTGGTATTAGAGCATGAATTTTAGCTCAAGTTGTGGGCACTTTATGACATCAAAAGATTAAGAAGAAGAAACAAAAAAAAGGAAGTTTTCAATGGTGGAAGGATTAAGTTTTGCCACACTTCTCTTCAGATCTATGTAGTATCTCTCCATAGAGATTAAAGAAATGATAAGGAGAATGCAAAGGGAAACCTCAAGAGGGTTTCAAAATTAGGGAGGTCCATGCACATCCTATCAGCAGCATAAACAACTGGTAATGCAAAGAGCTCCACAACACTCTACTATGTCCACTTTATTTGCAAAAGGAGATGAAGGGCATGGATATGGAGGATACTTAGAGCATGAGACTTTGAGTAATTATCTTGCGGAGTACAAATATCGGTCTAGAAAATTCAAGGAGAATCTAACTCTCCAACAGTTTTTCTAGATAAAATAAAATTGGATATCCTGCAACAACAATAGAAGAAGAAGGCACATACAAAATAAGTTCTTCTTGCCTACATTCGATGGGTCATCCACAAGCATAGAAAAATCTTGGATAAAGTAGTTAGATGATTTCTTCCAGCTACACACACTAGTGTAAAGAGAGGTTGTTGATATTATAGCACTGCACCTTGAAGGTGGAGCAAAGGATTTGTGGTTCGGCCATATAAAACACGCAAGAGTGACTGCTTATGCAGACTTCACTCAAAGGCTGATTAAGAAGTTTAATAGAAGAAAACCAAAGGTAATTCCCATTGAGAAATTTCCCAACATTGATGAGAATGCACATGAGGAGCAAAGGGAATATGTCAACACTATCACTCCGAAAGAGGAGAAAATACCACCACCATAAGTTGCAGAAGTACTTACATCAGGAGAAAGAGCACTTGCATCTTTGCAAGATGGTCTTGAGCTCTTGACATTGGGAGTCCCATGCATGATTCAGAAGATGCATGAGGAAGAATATGCAGATACCAGCACTGGTGCAGCAGTAGAGGAAAAGTCATCACCATCACCAGCAGTTGGAGAAGTCATTGCACCAGTTGGAGGAACTCTTGTAGCATTACAAGATTTTCCCAAGTATCAACTTATCCAAGGTTTGAAAACATTTCCATCCCATATTATTTTAGCACCTTAGTTTGAGATTTGTGGGGTCATTCCATCAAGGAAATTTCATAACCAAGGGTTAGAGCACCTTGCTGATTTGGAGCAACAAACTGTCACTGTGCAGAGGACCCTTGACTTGCTCAAGGAGGAGATGTATAGCCATCCTAGTTGTTTAGTGTTGATCTACACACAACACTTTGTGTTGAAGTGTGGAGTTTTGGAAGATAGGATGAGCATAGTCCTAATCGGTACAATGTTGGGCTATGATTTCAGCATTGTGCATGGTCATGAGACAACATATGCACCATCATGGAGATCAAAAACATTGTCACTACGGAGCAGTGATGAGTTGGAGGCCCAACTATTCTTGGAGCATTCTGATGACTGCTTCATTCATGAAGCATTGAAGGGACATATGATAGTTGGTAGACATCTTATGATGGACATAATTTTCCATTATTAGGATGAAGCCTTCTTTATGAGCATCTCACAGCTCAAAGAGAATTTTCTACCTACAACATATTTAGAATCTTATGGATTCTAGTGGGTCATCGATGAGAGGTTCTCATGGAGTAACCTCAAGGAGGATGCACTTCAACATATCATGGAGTGCAAATATCATCAGAATGGGGAGGATGGTATTCTCCATTGGGTGGATACCAAGTTGGACCATGATATGAGTCATCACCCATAGTTGGATGGATGGGTGAGGATGTTGAGCAAGTGCTTGGTGAGATACTTGCAGTCTATGACACGGGGTAACAGGAAGCATGGCTGCGCTGGTTTCTTTTGGGTGAGTATGGTTACTACCTAACATCTCACATTTGTATGATCCATGCCTTGTATATTTCCGGTGTGATGTAGGAGTAGGAGGCATGGCTGTGCTGGTTACTCTTGAGAGAGTTTGGCCATAACATGACATATCCTATGTCAATGGGTGTGTTATTTTTTGGGACATTGCATGGCACTCACATGATGTGGTAGCAGGTAGCTTGGTTATGTTGGGTTGATGTCACATTCTACATGTCAATCAGTATGTTGTTGCTCCATGGCTTGCATGATGATGATGTGAGGTGGCAGCAAGAGTCATTGCTGCTTTAGTTAGTCTTGGGAGAGTATGGGCTAACATTCTCCCATAATTTTCATGATGAAGATGCAAGATGTCAATAGGAGGCCTTACTGCATTGGCTTCTATTAGGAGAGTATGGCCACCATACCCGGTATGATGATGGGGTGGTATGGCAGAAGAGGCATTGATGTGGTGGCTGTTATTGAGAGATTATGGTTCAACCTTTCACATGTCAACCCATATGTCTCTATTTCTTATTTTGCACAGTGTCGAGATGATGCTTGGAGCAAGCAGGGTCAACTGAGCCAATGAAGAGAGCGTGGAGAGGCAGATCCTACTCCATGTAGCATGGGTTGGAAAGATAGTTCATGAGTTGGAACTTTCCTTTGGGGGAGGAACCACTTCACTCCATATGTCTCATGTAGAGAAGAGGCTCTGGAACAGCAGATGGTTGCCACTTGTAGGTTTAGTGATGAGAGGAGGCATCTAGCTATACAGTTGGAATCCATTCTAGATATTCTAGAGAGGCAGCTATGGAGCGAGGCATTCATTACACATTGAAGCATATGGGGAGACATTCCATATGAGGATGCCATTCGGAGGGAGGAGGATTTTTGTAGCATTCACTTTTGCAGTTGCTTGAGGACAAGCAACATTTTGGCGAGGACTATAATATTTTGAATTTTCCATCAGTTAATTGGAATATTAGAGTTCTTACTTTTCTCAATTAATTAAGTAAATAAAAGGGTGGACGGACCCATAAACCCCATAGATGAATAAAATCCACTTTTTTTGTGTGAATGTGGGTTAGTAGATAATATATCAGCATCATGGAGTAGTGGAGCAGCTCATTAATGAAGGAAGAGTGGAGATTATGCAGAGATAATGAGGAAGATGATGGAGAGAGTGGAGGAACAAAAGTAAGATCGTAAAGAATTAATGATGCATTGATGGAGGAAGTGATGCATTAAATGCACACATCATTAGGGGAATTTTGATGTCTAAAATGGGCCTCCTAAGGAAATTGTAGAATAATAGTGGAAATAATAAAGTAAGATTTGATTACATCATCAAATTTTAGAGGGAAAAAAAGGAAAAACTATTTTTTCAACTTGTATTTTTAAATTATCTCCCAAAATTTTTACTCAAATTTTGAGCGGGAGTACTCATTGAATGTAAAATTTAATTCCTCATCCAAGGAGTACCCATGTTGCATACTTTCAATGGATCATACTACACGAAAAATGAGGAATACATGAAAAAACGTGATTGAAATCATGTTTTTTCATGTATTCCTCATTTTTCATGTAGCAGGGTCCATCGAAAGTATGCAACATAGGTACTCCTTGGATGAGGAATTAAATTTTTCATCCAATGAGTCCTCCTGCTCAAAATTTGAGTAAAATGTTTGGGAGATAAGTTGAAAAAGTATTTTTATTATTTTATTGTTTTTTAATCTTTTACCCTTTTACTTAAAAAATGGTGAATCATCCCCCATGGTTGACATCATCATCTTGAATCCTATTGGTCCTTATAAATTTTATTTTGGTTGTTTATTTTCCTTAGGAGGCCCATTTTAGACCTTAAAATTCCCCTAATGGATGGAGGGAGTGGAGATTAATTGGAGAGATCATGGAGATCATGGAGAAACAACACAGTCTTCATGGAGACTAGTAGCCACATGTGCAACACAGTTATGAGGTGGGCCAAGGCTAGGGAAGCCTCACAACCATATAAAGAAGATGAGGGTAGCAAAGCAAAGCAGTCTGGAAATTGATATTGTATTGTTGTTTTACATTCTTTGCACGCTTCAGTTGTTTAGCTAAGTCTACTATGTTGTTTAGCACACGAGTGTTCCCGAGTGGGAATCCCACCCTTACCCATAGGGGACTTCGAGTGCCTACTCTGGGAAGGTTATTTTTAGCAGCTATTCATCATCTATCATTGGTGCCACATTCAACCCTTCTCCTCTTCATAAACAACTTCAAGAATTACACATTCGTGTCTTAGGGTTTGAGAGGAGGAAGGTAGTTTCCAGCATTTCAGCTAGGAAACCGGTGGAGGATTCATCCTTTCACCTTGAGCTTCCATTTCAGTCTTCCAGAAGCAGCATTGTGATATCCAGAATCAGGCCATCATATTACACCTCCATGCAACATCATTTCCTTCAAGAATTGCGCAATCCAACCAGGTAGATCTAAGGGAGGAAGGAAGTTCCAAGTATTTCAGCTTGGAATCCTGTGAGGGGTCTTTCCCTCACTTTGGAGAGATCATTTACATAATGTATGAGAATTATTTCATAATCCAATAGCATGCTATAGCTCCATCCTCCTTGATAGTGCAGTCTAGTACAGCAGTTGTGCAGTTTGCTGCTGCAACTTGAGTAGAGAAAGGAGGAGCTAGATCTCAAGCTTCTAGCTTGGAGATCAGGAGAAGGGATCAACCCTTTAGTTAGTGAGATGAGTGGGTGCTATTTCAGCTGATATATCATTATTTCATCCCCATATCATTATTTTTCTCCAGGGAGTGCGTAACTCAGCAAGCACGGGTGCAGTGTGCCACCGAAAAAGGGCTGAAAATCCAAATTTAAAATCTGGCCAAACTAATCCTGGGTTTTTCTGGGTTTCTTTAGTAGAGGCCGTGGTTAAAATACCATATCTTTATAACCACCCTAAAAACCTTCCATACATGTTTTTTCTTCATAGTAGCAGTAGTTTCCAATAACAACAACAGTAGCAACACAACATTTCCAATGCTAGTTTTCTTTAGTGCATTTCAGCCATCTTGTGGCTTGAATGTATTCCTTTTGGAGCACTTCGTACTTACCTTGTTGTTGATCCTTAATGATATGGTTCAACTGTTTTCTGCCCATATTTATGATGTTTTGATGTATTTCGGCATTTTTCCAGTTCTACATGTTAATTCTTATTTTACCGTAGTTGGAATTGTGCATATGTTCTATATTCCCATTTTTTCCATTTTGGAATATTACAACAAACTGATGCACTTATCTTCATCTAAGATTTTAATATCAACAGATGAAAACTGACTTACCACAGTATTGGAGGCGTTCATATGCTCTGTCACTGAGTCTCCATCCTTCATCCTCAAGTTATACATCTTTTTCCACTAGAACAAATTATTATCCAAAGACTTAGATTAGTACAATGTCGCTAACTTGACCCACAAATTCTTCGTTGTAGCTTCCCCAAATACATTCAACAATACTGAATCTGAGATACACAATTGTATTGTGCTCTTTGCCTTCCGATCCAACTTTTCCCAGTCTTCATCTGACATCGCTGTTGGTTTAGTACCCAAATCTACCGCAATCCACTGATCTTTATCCACCAGCAGATCCTCCATCTTGAGCTTCCACAACTCAAAAATCTAACAATTAAATTTCTCGATCTCTATCTTTCCACTTCTCTCCGTCTTCTTTCACTGTAAGAATCGATCTCGCAGATCTCCAATTGAGCAGGGTCTACCACATGCCCGAGAAAAAAAAAACTCCTGAGAAATATAGGCGTGCCCTTAAAGCCGAAAATAGATTTGATACAACTTTTTGGGAATCAATATTTCCGTTAAACCAAAACCCGCAAATGTTAGTCAACGATCTTATCACCAGAGATAAGGATCCACAAGAGGAGGTTATTCCATGTCACAAAACACATGAGGAGTGTTGTTTTATCCAATTTCCAACGATATCCCCCCAACATGAGCCGGGTGTGTATCAAACTTATGACCTATGCTTTGATACCAAATGTAGGTTTTAACCTTGAACATAAATTATCTGCAAATGAATTCTTAAAGACAGAAAGTAAACAATAGTGAGAGAAAACAACATAGAATATATACACAAATATTTTTCTCCTGGATCCTAAAACAAGGACTACCAACTTGATTTTTCATTATATTCCTTTTAGTTTTACAACACATATATATATACATGTCGAAGCATTCATAAACCGCAATCGATTAACCCTGGATTAGAACATAGTTCCCTTGACCGGATCTACAAAATACTAGGGGTTAAAAACCATCATGCCCAAAACCATGTGCAAACCCATGCACAAAACCATAGATGGGTTCAACCACCAAAAAATAAGGACTAATCGTGGAAAGAATATAACATGTACCCAAAAACACCTCAAAATCGTCCTTGGTAACCTCCTAGACCACCGCATTGTCCATTTTCCTCATGTCCGTGCTCTTCTGCTTGCATTTTATAAGTGTCAGTACTGCGTTGCAACATTAAGTCGTAAGCTCGACAATTATTCTCATAATGTCCTAATGATTTATAAAACTTGAAATACAGGTTCCTCAGAGTCTGCACATATTTATACAACAATTAATAGTCTTATGAACGATGTTGGCCTCTATCCTTGCATATTTCGCACCAGGGGCTAGATCATGCATTCAAGGGATTAGGTGATCCACCATTCATGTAGTGCCAGAAGATAGGGCACTGTCTTTTAGAATGGCCCTTCAATCTGCACTTCGCACGCCACACTTCTTCTCTAAATTCCTTACTTTTATTGATTTCTTGTATCTGTAGGGTAAGGTTCGGTAGCTGATTTTGAAGTTTTTGCATGCCTGCATTAGTATCTCCTGTATCCGAAGCTTCCAATTTCATCGCAATATCTATAGCTTCGGCTTGAGTTGCTATCTTTTGTTGCATCAATGGTAATATGATATACAGTACCAGCGCAACTATAAGCCATTCTTGTTGTTTCTACGGACCTATGGCGAACCTTACATGATCCAATAACAACTTAAATCTCTCATCAAACTCCCAAACAGACTCAATACGTTTCTGTTTGATTTCTTTCAACTCAGTGATGCATTGCAACTCAAACTTCGGATTCTTAAAATATCTTACCAATGCTTGTTTAATATCTTCAAATATTCTATTCTGGTTATTGTAATACGTCATATACCATTTCACTGCTCTATATCGCAATGTCATAGTGAGCTGCACTTTATTTATATTCTCATCGTTGATTTGCTTCACTATCCATGCTCCTTCACATAAAAACCAAAACTGATTTGGATCCTCCAATCCAGTTCCTTTGAAAACAGGTAGCTTAATATCGTAAGCCATACCTCTTCTTGGGGGGGGGGGAGGGGGAGGGGGAGGGGGGTAGGAGGGCTAGGGGGAGTGGGAAAACCACAAACACCCTGGATTTTACTATATTTTGGCTTATGCAAACTCTCAATATGGGGGGGAGAATACTATGAAGTTTCCTAGGGGTTATGAGTGTGGCTTTCTTCTCTTTTAATTTTAGATTCACTCAAAAGAGGAATATAATCAGTCTCTACAAAGGTCTTCAGGTCTTGTCCAGGAAATAATTTTTTTGTATCTACTCTATATCTCTTTCCACTTCATGTTACATCGATCTCTTTCTCACATTTTTTCTCTCTTCTTCAAAAAATAAGTGAACTAGCAATTTTATTGCATCCGTAAAAATCCCTTTTCACCCAGAAGCAACTTAATCCAAAGTTTCAGAGATTTTAAACCCTTACGTTGCAGTCCCTTGAAGAATCATTGTTATACTTCATTATTGGACATAGTCGAGTCTACTGTGAACTCAGTAACGAATCCTCCCAAGATGTTATCAATCCAGAAATCGTCAAACCTTGAAATCCTATTGTCAGTGCTCTTAAGTCAATGTATCAGTTCAGGAGTCCACATCGTAGGTTCTCCACCGTTAATTTTTTTTTCCTTTCGGTCAACCTCGATATCCACTCATACAACTCAATGAAAATGACTAAATAATATATCGTATTGATCTGTAAAGATATACTTCTACAACCATGCTTAAGATGTCATATGATGGTTTTTGTTTTCTTGATCCAAAAATTATTTCTCTTTCAAGTATATCAAGTCTTGAATCTCCTTCTTTGATGGGTACCACATCCACATATCCCTTAAACAGATCCCTATCCCAATAATCGAAACTTTTTTTGTCTTGGTTTGGGTTGGCGCAAGTTTGATATATACTGCCAACAACAAAAATCTTGATCATTGGGCATTTCGGCAACGACCTGCAAGAAGATCGCAGCCTCACCTGAAGTGACTATGGGTGGATGTAGAACCAGGTTTCTGCAGGCTTGAGGTACTGGGATATGTGGTATTATTATATTATCTTATACTTTCAACTCATATATCACTTCGTCACATTCAAATATTCACAGAAACATGCCATATAAACCATAAACCATTACTACGCTAAAGTAAAATGCAACTGAAATACTACTATTCTATAAAAGATAATAAGAAAATATACACATAAATCAAACAAGAACGCAAGAATGTCATCCACAAAATTGTTTCTTATTATAATTAATCTTTGAATATAACCAGTTGTTGACATGTGCACTAAGTGGAAAGTTGTCTGTGCACTAAGCTACAGACTATCCTCTAGGCCTCTACGCACTCAGCTACAGAGCCCTCCCTTCACTAAAAAATACATATCATTATAATTCATCCATAGCTCTTTATTTCCATTCTTCTAAACATAGCATTTCAAACCTATCTATATTATTACATCATAGGATTAAATCGTCAAAAATATCATGGTCCAAATACCATGGACTGCCTAAAACAAGCAACTGTGGTCCCAAAACCATTGATCCTTTATAAAATTGCACGTTTTTAGAAAAAGGAGGGGATTCGACACTACACGATATATTTAATTCCTTAAAATGTGATCCGCTACGCACTCCACTGTGCACTCTGCTCCAAAAAATGCAGATTTTTTGCTAAAATCTAGGCCAAGTTGGGTTGCGCCAACAATATGTAAACACCACACGAAAGTCATTTAAAATTGGCAAAAAGTGTACTTCTATATATTCAGGAAACAATTTAGTTTGGTATTTATTATAGTTTAGTAGGGACTCATTTATTGGTTAATTTCACTAAGTCAAATTGGGCTAGTGAAGATGATGATGGCAAGTTTACTGTCGGTTATTATTTTAGTATTAGTTCCAAACTTGTCACTTGGGCTTGTAAAAGAAAATTTTAATTGTTCCTTCTTTAGGATAAGTAGAGTATCAAGTAGTGGCTAATGCAAGGCAATAAATATTGTGGCTTCGAAATACCCTTTTAGAGTTTAGATCGCAATAAAAACATCCAATTAGGCTTTAGTTGAACAATTAGAGTGTCATCAAGCTTTCTAAATATCCATTTCAACATTAGTGCAATAAACACATTGAGATGTACATATTCACTTCATCTTAAATCTCACTCATGAAAGGGATATTTTAAGACATTTTTCCTAAGGAATTACCAGGATTACCTCGTGAAAGGGAGCTTGATCTCACCATATTATTAAAACCTGGTATATAACCAATATATAAACATCCTATAAAATGATGGCTCCAAAACTTCAATATTTACAAATATTGGTGAAGGGACAATTAGACACAGGACACAATGGACCCGGTATTTCACCTTGTGGTGCACCTATATTTTTTGTCAATAAGAAGGATGTCTCCTTCGGGATATGCATAGACTATTGAAGCATGAACTAACATTAATATACATGTAAGCATAGACTAACATTAATATAAATGTAAGCTAATGTCACATCTTTTGTAGTGTATAGCGGGATCACATTCCTGATGAAAAAAGGAAAGTTTTACAACCTAAAACTGAGAAATATTCTTTTAATGGATATTCTAAAGATGAAAAAGGTTATATAATTATTCAACCTCACTCCAATGAAATAATAATTATAATATATGTTAAATTCTATGAAAATATCATGGCCTGTGAGCATAATTTGGTGGTCATTCCCTCTTTGTCCCATGAGCCATCTTTGTTGTTTATGCCACCTTCTCTTCCTATTATAGTTTCTTACTCAAATGATGACACTAAGGATCGAAATACACCTCCATTTTCTAACCTTCCTCTAAATGAGTCCATTGAAATGGACCTACACTACCAGCACAACAATCCAAACAAGTTTTTTCGACAAGTGAAGTATTTAGTGATATTTTCAGTGATCCTATATATCAACGTCATACTCATTCACTATTCTAGTGATCCTCCTATATTTTGGCTAAATCCTTAAAGACTTATGGTACATAAACATTTTTATAATATTCGGGACATCTAGATTGGGAAACAACAATGAATGAATAATATCTCTTCTTAATGGAAAACAATACTGGGAATCTTTTATCTCTTCCAAAAACAAGAAAACTTGTCATTTGTAAATGGGTATACAAAACTAAGTATTCATCTAATGGAATTTTTGAAAGACATAAGGCACAATTATTTTCTATAGGATTCTCTCAAGTTGAAGGTATCAACTATAATGAAATCTTTTCACCTATCACCAAAATTAATTCCATCTTCCTTGTTTTATCCTTTGATGCCTCACATAGATGGGAGGCCCATTAGATGTTTGTTAAATATTTATTTTTGTATGGCCATATATTTTGGGAAACAAAAATGAATGAATAATATCTATTCTTGATGGAAAAAAATACTTGGAATCTTTTATCTCTTCCAGAAACAAGAAAAATTGTCATATATAAATGGGTATAAAAAACTAAGTATTCATCAAATGGAAGTTTTGAAAGACATAAGGCACAAGTATTTTCTATAGGATTGTATCAATTTTAAGGTATCAGCTACAATGAAGTCTTTTCACCTATCACCAAAATTAATTCCATCTTCCTTGTTTTATCCTTTGATGCCTCACAGAGATGGGAGGCCCATTATATGTATGTTAAATATTTATTTTTTTATGGGGATATAAAAGAATAAATATGCATGTACCAACCTCCTATCTATTTTTAGAGTGACTAAATCCTTGTTTTCCATCTTAAGAAATATCTCTACAGTCTTAAACAAGCTCCTCGATCTTGGTATGTGAAATGGATAGCTTTATTCTTGACACAATGTTCTCTAAATGTCATTTTGACCCCAATGTCTACACCAAGAAAGGGGTAAGCCTTATCATAATCCTTACTTCTTATTTTTATGACCTTATTCTCATTTTCAATGACCCTAAACATTTAACCCATGTGAATCTAGACCTTAAGAATAATTTGAAATGACAAACTTAGGCTTGTTTCATTATTTCCTTGACCTCCAAGTATTGGAAAATAAGGAATGAATTTAGTTTTCTCAATCTATGTATACATGTGACCTTCTTCACCACTTTGACATGGAATATTGTAAACCATCCCCTTCTCCATTTCATTCTAGTGTTAAACTTAATGCCACCTACACTACACCTAAATTTGATGCCACTTTGTACCATTGGTTAATTGGTATCCTCTTATATTTGATTCATACCCACCTTGATATTTCCAATTTATTTGGTCTTGTTGCTCGGTATTTGTAAACACCACATGAAATTCATTGAAAATAAAAAAAAATTGTACTTTTATATATTCAGGATACAATTTAGTTTGGTATATATTATAGCTCATTAGGGACTCCTTCGTTGGTTAATTTCACTAAGCCAAATTGGGCTAGTGAACATGATGATGGAAATTTTACTGTAGTTTATTTTTTTATTATTAGTTCCAAACTTTTCACTTGGGGTTATAAAAAGAAAAATTCTATTGTTCCTTATTTAGGATAAGTAGAGTATCAAGTAGTGGCTAATGCAAGGCAATACATCTTTTGGCTTCGAAATTCCCTTTTAGAGTTTAGATCACAATAAAAACATCCAATCACGCTTTAGTTGAACAATCAGAGTGCCATCAAGCTTACTAAATATCCATTTCAACATTAGTGAAATACACACATTGAAATGTACATATTCACTTCATCTGAAATCTCACTCATCACTGCGTTATTGAAGTGTTTTTTTCCCCTACAAATGATAAAGTTGCAAACATTTTCACAAACTATATTACAAAGTGAAGTTTTATAAACTTTGATTTATGTTAGGAGTTCATGAAGCTTTCATTACAGGGGGATATGCTCTAATTCCTTCGTCCTTCTCTCATTGTGTCACCTTTTTAAATCCTTCAATCCTACCCAAGTTTTTCTTTAGAGGGGATGTTATGATATTTAGAAGCCTAGGAGTTACTTAAGTTCAACTCAGTCTAATGTGTCTCTTAGGTAAAACTATGTTCCTTATTGTGTTTCTATAGTATGCATTGTCATCTAATGGTGACAATATTTTTTATACATAGAGTGATCGGAAATATCATATTATCATTGATATTAGTGGCTATTGATCCATAGATTAACACCCAATTGGTCTATGCTATCTATTTAAGGATTGTGGAGGGTCATGGGTGATGATTGAATATGAGCAATCTCTTATGTGAGAGAATTATTTCGCATTAATAAAATTTCTTCAATAGGTTACATTATGTGGGGCCATGGAATAATTCCCTCTTAGATGGCTTTAACCACATAAAAAAAATAACATTGTGGTACATTTTTTTTTTTGTGTGAGTGGTTACCAAAGGTTTTCCTTTTGTATGGAATACCTTGTTTACTCGAGAATGGGTGTCTATAGAACTGTTCAACAAACCAATGGAGTGAATATGTTGTCCAAGATAATATGGATAACATAGAAGAACCTTCTCATGAAGATGCACCTAAGTTTGGAGAGTCATTTCTCATTAAAATAATAGTTCTTGAGCCTAACAAGGAGAGTCAAGAACTTTCTCAAAGAAGGATGTTGTGCAAAACTACATGCACGAATAAAATTAAATTTTGTGAGGTTATTATTTATAGTGGGTGTATTTACATCTTCATTTCTAATAAAATTGTCCATATTTAACTATGCCTAAATATGATACAATATCCAACTCCCTATAAGGTGTCTTGGTAAATGAACTATTTCAAATGGAGATTCAGATAGGAAGTTACAAATATTAGGTAAATTGTTATTTTATTCCTATGGATGGTTGCCATGTTCTCTTATGTAGGCCTTGGTAGTTTGAAAAGAGAGAAATCCATGATGGAAGAAGTAATACATATAATTTTGATAAAGATGGAAGAAATAACATGCTCATACCGTTAAAATATGAAAATGAAATTAAGTCCTAAAATTTTGGTTACCAGTGGTAAGAATTCTTACATCATATCATAAATGAGGAGGTAGGTTTTGCATTTATTGGTAATCCAAGAACAATTATGACTAGCACAAAGTTTATTTATATTCCTATAGAAATTCAAGTTTTGTTGAGTCAGTTTGTTGATATTATTGTGGATGAGTTACTTATGAATTCCCTCCCATGAGAATCAAAAACATCATATTAATATTATTCTAGGAGCCATCCACCAAAAAGGTAGCTTAAAGTATCAATCGGAAGGAAAATGAGTAAATCAAGATTCAAGTACAAGAGGTATTTAACAAAGGGATAGTAAGAGAGAGTTTGATTTCTTGCGTTTTTCAAATAGTGCTGAGTTATAAGAAGGATGGAGGTTGGATAAGGTGTACAAATTCAAGATCCTTCAACAAGATCACAATAAATTGTAGATTCCATTTTCCTAGAATTGAGAGTTGATCGATTTCCTAAGTCGTGCAAGGTGGTTTTTGAGGTAGATTTTAAAAATGGATACCATCATATAAGAATTATAGAGGTTGACTAATGAAAAACAACATTTAAATTCATGACGGGATTTATGAGTGGCTAGTTATTCCATTTGGATTGAGAAATGCTCCAAACAATTTCATGAGGTTCATGAATGAAGTTATTAAGGATTTTATAGGTAAATTTGTCACCATTTACCTAGACAATATTCTTATTTCTAGTCATTCCAAGGAGGAGCACCTTAGACATCTTAGTTTGGTTTTCAATAAGTTGCAAATAGAGAAATTATTAATCATTCTTAAGAAGTGTACTTTCATGAAAACAAATATGATCTATTAGGGTTTTTCCATTTCACAAAAAGGCTTGAATATGGACAAGGATAAGATAAAATCCATAATTGAGTGGATTAATCCAAGGAATTTCTTTGAGGTGAGATTTTTTTATGGTTTAGGTAACTTCTATAGGAAATTTCTAATAAATTTCAGTGGGGTTTATACTCCAATTATGGAAACAATTAAGGGAAACAAGTAGTCGTTCCAATGGATTGAGGAAACTAAGAAAAAATTTCAAGTGCTCAAGAAGATCACAAAATAACTCATTCTAGACCTACTTGATTTTGGTAAAATTTTTAAAGTAGAATGTGATGTTAGTGGAATTTTTATAGGTTTTCTTTTGACCCAAGAAGGTAATACAATTTCCTACTTTAGTGAGAAAATTTGCCCAAAAGAATAATTCTTCATATGATAAAGAACTATATGCCATTGTCAAAGGTTTGAAGAAGTGGAGGCATTATTGGATGTGTAAATAATTTTTATTGTATACAAATAACCATGCTCTATATTTCATCATTAGTTAAAATAAATTAAGTCAAATGCATGTAAAATGGATTTAATTTTTTCCAAAAAATTTACCCTTGTTATCAAGCATACAAATGCACAATCTAACAAAATTGTAGATGTAGTATTTAAAGAATTTCACAAGAATATAAAGTGAATATATTTGGATTTATTGCCTTGAAATAAATGCGCAAGGAGGATTTGGACATTAAAGATGATTATGCAAAATTAGAGGATCCCGCAAGGAAATTAGGAGTCCATGGATGGACTACATGCTTCAAGAAGGAATATTGTTTAAGGGAAGTGATATTTGCATTCCTAAATGTTCGAGGAGGAACATACTGGTAGTTTGGTTGGATATTTTGGGAAAAATAAAAATCTTAGTTCATTGAGTGCATACTATTTTTCACTAGGAATGCAAGAAGATATGAAGAAGTTTATTGAGAGATTCAAGATATGTCAATATGATCAAGGAAGTAGCTACAAAAAAGGGCTATATTATCCTTTTCCTATTCCTAATAAGCCACGACATTTATTGAGTATGCATTTTGTATGAGGAACACCTAAGAAATGAAGGGATGATGATTATTTTCTTTTTTTTATTTGATATATTTTCCAAAATAGACCATTTTATATCATGTACTAAAACAAATGATACACCTAACATTTCCAAATTATTTTTTAAGGAAGTAGTAAGATTCATATCATTCTTAGGATTATTGTTACTAATAGGAATATTGATTTTTTTGGACACATTTGGAAGAATCATTGGAAAATTTTGGAAACAAATCTCAGTTTCAGTTCCATTTACCACCGTTAGGCATATGGAAAAGCTGAGGTGGGCAATAGAAGCTTTGGTAAGATCCTAAGAAGACCAATGAGTGAATATCCCAAACAATGGGATCAAGTACTTATTCAAGCAATTTTTTCCTGCATTGATTCAACAAATACAATTACAGGTTTTAATATATTTCATATTGTGTATGGTATTCATCGAGTGAATGTTTATGAAATGAAACACATGGGTAAGTAAGAAATAAGCAGTGTAGATGGAGAAGAGTTTGTAACCATGCAATAATTGCATGAGGAAGTTAAATAATAGCTTGAAGTGAATAGAAGAAAGTAATTGAAATGAGCATATCTAAAGAGGAAGGAGATCCATGTTCAGGGTAGAGATTTGGTTCTTTGACGTTCAAGGAAGAAAATATTCCCAAGAGGGAGTACAACACAATGGAACTAAAAAATATTAGACCTTTTAATATCTTGTTAAAATTTTCTTCAAATTCTTATGAGATATAGCTTCCAATTGACATTGGAATCTATCTTATATTCAATATTTCAAACTGGTATCCTTTCAAGGAAAAAGAGTACTCGAAAAACACACCTAAACGTAATGTTGATCAAAAAATAAATTGGAAATAGAAACTACCCAAAGGATAGTTAAAGGAAACTAAATCAATCCTATACAAGAAGGTAGTGAAGAAGACTAGGGGCTAGGAGTACCTTCAATAGTTGATCAAGTGGAAATATCATTCGCGTTACGATGCTACATGGATGATAACTTTAGATATATTCAAGAATTATAGCAACATTGATGTACTCATGAACAGTAGCCTATGAATAAGATTTGTTTTGCTCATTGGTAGTCCAATCTAGGTGCATCACTAGTGATATATCATTTTTTCTCATTTTATCATAGGTTTGAGATACCTATGGGTGCATATAAATTTGGAGGAGTTTTCTAAAACATAATGTACATCAATAACATTCTCTCTCTCACATAATAAGCCAAAATATGAGAATTTTTTTTGTTTTACTATGATTGACCATCCATTTAGGGGTTTTAGAATAAGACGAGGATTTGGTTATTATTTTTATAATAATGGAATATATGAATGAATATATTGGGATTCGATTCATATTCCTCAATATGTATAAAACAAATCGTGACAATTATATTCATTATGGTTTGAATTATAAATGTTTAATTGAATAAAGGAAGTTGCATGATGCTCTAATGACGTAATTCATATTGTTTACCATTACTATTCATAATTTTTTTGTTGTCAAATGCTTTGTAATGTATCACAAATTTGATGCAATTTCGTATTCTTTTCATTTTTCCTTGGCTAGATAATCATTATACTTGTGGTGTTGAAAGTGAAAACTCTCGGCTAAGAGTTTTACGACATTGGAATTAAAGAAAAACTTTGACAGTGACTTTGTGACACTAGAATTGAAATAAAAAAATCTACCTACATGTTTATCCATCTGGAATTGAATTTCAAATAATATTCCAATCGGTTTATCATGTGGGAATTAAATTGAAACTCTACCTAATAGTTTATACTTGTAGGAATTAAACTCCAATTGTTGAGGTCACATGCCTATAGGTATTGCTAATTTTTCTTTTACCTTAGTTTGAGATTTATATTAAGAGTTGTAACTTTAAAATGAAATCATCAATGTGAGTTGGTAATTTTTTATGTTTGCTAGAAATGGAGGAAGTATATCGTTGTATGATTGAATCTTTGCATAACTAGAAATGTAGAAATCTCTTATATAATTGAGAGAAGAAAAATATCCCTACATCACTATTTCATGATGAATGAGATAATGTAATGCTTTGTAGTGAGTATATTTTATTGAACATGAGAGTCAATGGGTTAGGTAGAGATATAGAATATTAATACTGGGCTCCTTTACCTCGGTGGCTTCATAGCCCAACTTGCTTGTGTTATTTACATTAAATGCATTTTCTTACGCTTTTAGTTTCTTAGACATTTTTTTGTTAAAATATAGATATACTTTCATTACACATGGACTATAAAATTACAATTATTCTCTATAATTAAAAAAATTGCATTATGCATGTTGTGTGTAATTATTTTTTATTCTATGCTTGGACATATGTTGTCATGAAATTCTTACAATCCATGTTATTTTAATCCATTGCATTCTTTCAATTTGCATTACAAATGCATATGTTTTCAATATGGTCATTTTGGGGAAGTTCCTTTTATTGATATTATTTGGAAATCATTTTTGAGGGATGTTGTTTAAAATCTCTATTCATGGCTACTAATCCAGGTGGCTCTGGAAACACTTGGTGATCAAAGCAGGCCCAGGAAAGGCTACAAAATAAACATTCTTGGATTTCACTAAAAATAGGATCAAATCGAATAGCTTGCTGCAAGCTTTCCAATCGTGCAAACAACACCTCAATCCAACATTATATGTGAAAGTTATGGCGAGTCAAAGTTTCGGTCAAACTAGTCAAAAGTCAAAGTCAACCCAGGGTGCCACATGACAATCCCATAGTCTGCCACATGGAAACAAAGTAAGCAATAATGGTGGGACCCACAAAGCAGATGTGGCAACCGAGTCAGCAAACTAGGTGGACCTACAAGCATGTGACATGGTAGCACCACAAGGTGAGACATGGCAAGTAGTTGGCAGAGGTGGCATATGATGTGGACCAATGAGGGCTTGCCACATGGCACAATCATATGGTGCCAAATGGAACATCAAATTAGGCCCAAGTAGCCTTCGATCATGTGACCTACATTTTTTACTTATTTGATTTTGGGTGTCGTTACAATATGGCCATACAATTTCCATATATTATATGGTTTGAAAATTATATTAAAACTAAAATTAGGCTTTAAAACCATATTAAAGAAAAATTGGGAGTCCATGGGTTTTGAACTCAAAACCTCCCCAACAGAAAGTATCTTAATATGACTATGTGAACCAATAGGCGAACCTCACACTTTGTCTTATTCACCCTCACATTTTATTATAATATGTCATTCAAATGGTTCAAAGAGAACCATGGAGAATACATGAGAGAAGAGGGCATTAGAAGGCCAATGAAAAAATGAATTTTAAGAATATTGTTAGAGCATGATAGGTAATATTCCATAGAATATTATTTATGGAGTGTATAAATTATATACAAGATGCATGTATATATCCAAATTCTCCTGATCTAACAATATTTTATCTTCTTGCTAAATACATAATCCTTACACTGTTAATCTTTTGTAGAAATTAAAATCAATTGCAAACACATGAAGCAATAAAAATGATCACACATAACACAGTTGTTTAACGGGAAAGCCTGAAGCTGAAAACCCCAACTATCATATATTATGTATCATGGAGATCATGTAACAATCTCATACAAAGCTTAGTACATCAATCTCTCAGTACAATCAATAGTCACACACTAATCAGAAGAAATCTACAAATCCATGCATCGATTTATTGCCACCTGCTAGCCTGCCTCCACTGTGCAATCCCTGCTGAGGAATAGCTCTGAATGAATTCGAATTACCCTTGCCTTGACTGCGCAATCCTAATTGGCAACTCCAATGTGTGTGTGGTGCAATTAATGCATCACTATAGTCACAACAGATAGTCCATCTTTCCCTTTCACCTATCTCTCCAATGGGTCTCCACTAGAACTGACATGCATTATAGTTAACTGTTGTATTTGTTTAGTTGATTAATGAGTTATTATTTGTGAATTAATTAACTAATTAATTCACTTCACTCTCACTAGTGTATCATTCAGTTAGACTAGATACAACTAGCTCAACTGAGTTTAACTCCATTAACTGAGTTAAACTGAATAACAACTCCATGAACTACTCTTCAAACTCTGTCATAACTTTTCCACTTCAGTTCTAACTGAGTCCTCCATGCATGAACCACCAGTAAACCATAGGAATTGTGTAATTCCTTCAGCCCACTGATTTTCCAAATCTGTGCACTGAAACTAAGTACTCCAAGAGAATAAGTTGATGTTTATTGTCGAATTATTATTAAGAGCTAATAATAATCGACACTTCTATTTTTATATTGACGATCTATAAATAGACTTTGCCCAATATTCTAAAAATAGAATTTCATCTATTTTTCCAACTTGACCAATTATCCACAAATAGCATCTTGCAACTTCTGACATATGATCACCATGTCTAAAAATAGACTTGTGCCAAAAATAGCCTGCGGGCCCACTTAGTGAAGGTGACTCTTTTCACTAAGCTCATCATCTTGTTGAATCTCAACACTCCCTCTCAACAAGATAAGGATTATCCTTCACCCTGATCCTGTCTCTATGGTATTCGAATTTGCTCCTAGTGAGCACCTTCGTCGGAATATCTGCATCCTAATCTTTCATAAGAATGTACTGAAGCAACATGATCTTCCCCTACACACAATCTTTGATATGATGATACCGGATATCAATATGTTTAGATCTATCATGAAACACAGGATTAATCGAGATTTTAATGCAACTCTGATTATCACAATGTATCACTGTAGGATCTAAATGTGAACCAAACAAACCAACAAGGATCTTCCTCATCTAGATAGCCTCACATGTAGCTTGACTTGCTGCCATGTATTATGCTTCCACTGAACTGAGTGCCACAGATCTTTGTTTCCTGCTGTACCAAGAAACTACCATAGATCCGATACTAAAAATCCTTCCTGATGTGCTCTTTCTGTCTGTTGGGCTGCTTGCCCAATTTGCATCCGTGAAGCCATGCAACTTCACCTCATCCATCTGTCTGTACCATAAACCATACTCAGATGTTCCCCTGAGATATCTCAGGACATGCTTTCCTGCCTTCCAAAAGAGCTTGGTAGGCTTAACCATCGCTTGTGAAAGCTAGTTCACCGCATAGCATATGTCTGGTCTTGTATTAACTAAATACATGAGCGAACCCACCAACTATCGATAAACAGTGGCATCCACTACCTCTGCCGATGTGGCATCCTCCTTCCTCCAATTTCCTGAAAGAGGAGTATCGATAGGCTTGCAGCCTTGCATGTGAAACTTCTCCACTATCTCCTGGGCATACTTGCCTTGAGACACATACATTTCACCTTCCCACTGCCATATTCCAATCCAAGGAAATAATGAAGGAGGCCCAAATCCTTCATCTCAAACGCCTTTGCAAGATCTTCCTTGCATGAGTGGATCAACTGCTCATCACCCGTTAGTATTAAATCATCAACATAAAGAAAAATGATTAAAAGCTTACCCTCCACCACAATTTGGTATAGGTTTGCATCCGCCTCACTCTTGGTGAAGCCAAGTCCAGTGAAATAGTTGTCGATCCGAGTGTACCAATCATGTGGTCCTTGCTTCAGCCCATAAAGCGCTCTTTTGAGCCTGCACACATGTGACTCACTGCTAAAGATCTCGAATCCTTTAGGCTGCTCAATGTACACCTCTTCCTCAATGATCCCATTAAGGAACACAGTCTTCACATCCATATGATGAATGTGCCAACCCATTTGCACTGAGAGAGCAAGGATGGTCCTTATTGAAGAATATCGTGCGACAGGTTTTAAGGTTTCTTCATAATCAATCCCCTCGATCTGTGAGAAGCCCTGGGCAACAAATCTTGCCTTATACTTCTCGATGCTGCCATCAGCAGCTTTCTTTACCTTGTAGATCCATCTTGATCCTACAACTGATTTTCCCACCAATATTGGAACAATCTCCCAAGCATTGTTTTTGATAATGGAGTCATACTCCTCCACCATGGCATCTACCCATGTGGGCTCCTGCACTTCTTCTTTAAAATAAGATGGCTCTGTCACGATAAACTTGCTCATGGGAGCCATGTATCCAGTAAATCAGTCAGGTGACTATCTCTGTCTGTGCTGTGATGTAGGGACTCCTACATTCTGTGATGCATCAAGATTCAGTCTCTTAGCTTCTGTGGTCCGCTTTGTACCTTGTCTGATGTTTGGTTCTGCATGAGTGGAATCCTCCACTCCATAAAACTCCTCCTATGGCTAATCCACATCTAGAGGCTCATCTTTGGGAATAATAAGTTCCTCCTCTGCATGCAAGTGTAGCTCCCTCTCAAGTGACAACTTCATTGCTTTCACCTCATTGAATTTTATATCCCGTTGCACCACAGCCATCCGACTGTCTGGAAAATACACACGATAATTATGGGGTTTTTATGTGTACCCCACAAATATCCCAACTTTTGCAGTCGGCTCCAGCTTCTTCTTGGCATCCTTTGTCACATGAATGTAAATAGATGAGCCAAAAATCTTCAAATGAGAAATATCGAGCTTCTTACAAGTAAAAGCTTCTTCAGGTGTACTTATGCCAAGTACTCTATGAGGACAATGATTTTTCACATAAACCACAGTGTTTCATGCTTCTGCCCACAAGTGCATCGATAGGCCCTGGTCATGCAGCATCGCTCGTGAAACACCCACGCTCGTTCTATTCTTCCTCTCAGTGACCCCATTCTGCTGTGGGTTATGAGGCGCTATGAGTTCTCTTTGAATTCCTTCTTTGCTACATAATTCTTTGAGTTCGCCCGAGATGTATTCACCACCATGATCACTCTGTAAATATTTTACTTGCTTCCCTGACTCCTTCTCCACCAATGCTTTAAACTCACAGAACTTTGAGAATGTTTCACTCTTCTTCTACATAAAGAAGATCCAGCATCTATGAGAATAGTCATCAACAAATATAACATAATACCTGTGTTTTGTTGTTGAAGCAATCGAGAAAGGTCCACACATGTCTGTGTGAATTCTCTCCAAGATCATCGAAGCACAGTTCTCCTTCTCATGAAAGGTGGTCTTCACAAACTTACCCATAGTACATCCCTTGCACTAATCTGACTACACAGGAGTACCCTTGGGAAGTCCAATAGAAATCTGCTGCAAAATCTTCAAAGCGCCATGATGAAGATGGCCCAATCTCTTATGCCATAATTCACCCTCATCCCGCTCACCACTTCTTCTGCTTTGCCCACCATTGTAGCGTAGCCATCTACCTCCAGCTTGTAGAGATTATTAACTCGAATCCCTATCCTCTTGGTTTGACTCGTTGTTTTATGTCACAGGAAAGATTTTACATTGCTAAAAACAACGTCATAACCTTTATCTTCCAACATTGTGACCGAGACCAAGTTCTTCTTCAGAACTGGAACATGCATAACATCTTTCAACAAGAATGGATTACTAGACTCCATCTCAAAGGTAATGGTCCCAATTTCGGTCGCACTTTATCGACCATCGTCGCCCATCTCTATATGCATCTAGAAGTCCTTCTCCTCCAAGTCACTAACAACTCCTTGTCTCCTGTCATATGGAAAGATGCACCACTACCAAGATACCACACCGATCCCATATAGCTTGAAACCAAGTATGCGATCAAAGAGAAATCAAGTTCAAATTGCGAGGCTAAGGCCTCTCCAGCTGCAGCTCTAGCATCCTTCTTGTTCTTCTTATTCTGTGGGCAGTTGGTGGCGAAATGCCCATGTTCATGACAGTGAAAACACTTCACTTTGGAAAAATCCTGATTCTTGCCTTTAGCATCGGATTTTGAAGGAAATTTCTTCCCCTTCCCTTTCCTTTCATTAGCAGCCAAAGATAAATTCTCTTCATCTTCATTCTTCGATGAAGAGCGATCCCTGGTACCCTGCCTTATCTCCTCCTACACAAGATCCGACCAAATTCGCTCCCATCCCAGTAGTTTCTCCCGTCTATTGACAGAGTCTTCATAGCTATGCCAACTCTTCGGAAGCCTAAGGAGGGCCAAGCTCACCAAGTCTTCATCATCAACAGTAATCCCCACACTTCCCAGTTCATCTCTACAGTGGACAAACTTCGTGAGATATTTTGGAATACTTTCGCCCTTCTCCATTTTTATTTTTCTGAGCTTGTCTTTTAGCGCCAACTTCCTCTAGTCGCTTTTTCTTTGGAACAAATCTCTCAAAGCCTTCCAAATTAAGAATGGAGTGGCTTTCCCATGAATGCTAGACACAATATGGTCCTTCACACCTTGCAACAGAATTATTCTTGTCTTTGCTATCTTCTTTTGCCATGCGTCAATTAATGCAGCATTGCTAGATCCCGGCTTAGGAACATCGCTATCAATGAACTCCTTTAGTCCATTATCCTCCAGCACCACCTCCATCCTATCCTTCCAGGATATGTAATTTGAGCTGCCATCAAGGGCATACTCCAATTACAACCCATTGAAAGACATTTCAATGTATACTCAACTATCACACCAAGAATTTTCTGCAGCAAATTCGAATTGTCCACCAGCACAAACTCAATAATTCTTCACAATTGCAATCTTCAAGAATTAACACTACTCTGATACCATGTAGAAATTATATACAAGAGGAATATATATATCCAGATTCTCCTGATCTAACAATATTTTATCTTCTTGCTAAATATAGAATCCTTCCACTGTTAATATTTTGCGGAAATTAAAATCAATTGCAAACACATGAAGCAATAAAAACAATCACACATAACACAGTTGTTTAACGGGAAAGCCTGAAGCTGAAAACCCCAACTATCATATATTATGTATCATGGAGATCATGTAACAATCTCATACAAAGCTTAGTACATCAAGCTCTCAGTACAATCAATCGTCACACACTAATCAGAATAAATCTGCAAATCCATGCACCGATTTCTTGCCACTTGCTAGCCTGCCTCCACTATGATACCTGTGAGAAGAATAGCTACCGGAATGAATTATTACCACTTGCCTTGAGCGCAATCTCATTGGAAACTCCAATGTGTGTGTGGTACAATCAATGCATCACTATAGTCACAACAGATAGTCTATCTTGCCCTTTCACCTATCTCTCCACTGGGTCTCCACTAAAACTGCCATGCACTGTAGTTAACTGTTGTATTGTTCAGTTGATTAATGAGTTATTATTTGTGAATTAATTAACTAATTAATTCACTCCTCTCACTAGTGTATCATTCAGTTAGACTAGATACAACTAGCTCAACTGAGTTTAACTCCATTAACTGAGTTAAACTGAATAACAACTCCATGAACTACTCTTCCAACTCTATCATAACTTTGCCACTTCAGTTCTAACTGAGTCCTCCATGCATGAACCACCAGTAAACCCTAGGAATTGCATAATTCCTTCAACCCACTGATTTTCCAAATCTGTGCACTGAAACTAAGTGCTCCAAGAGAATAAGTTGTTTTTTATTGTCAAATTATTATTAAGAGCTAATAATAATCGACACTTATATTTTTAGATCAACGATCTATAAATAGACTTCGCCCAATATTCTAAAAATAGAATTTCATCTATTTTTCCAACTTGACCAACCATCCACAAATAACATCCTGCAACTTCTGAAATATGATCACCATGTCTAAAAATAGACATAGTCTAAAAATAGACTTGCACCAAAAATAGCCTGCAGGCCCACTTAGTGAGGGTGACTCTTTTCACTAAGCTCATCATCTTGTTGAATCTCAACATGGAGAATCCTAAGGAATATTTAAGATTCCATTGGAAACAGAATTTTGATAGTTTCAGAAATATGTTGAGTTTATACTCATTTTACTTATTTTTTCGTAAGGAATGTGATGGTGTGATTAATTTCTTCACCTGTGTAGTCAAATTTCAATCAACACATAGAAGAGAATCTTTGAGGAATGTTTGAGATTCCCGGGGAATCCATATTTGAAAGAGGCAGAAAGGGGTCGAGTTTATACTCATATTTCACGTTTTTTTGCAAGGAATGTGATGGTGCATGTCATTTATTCATCCAAGTAGCCAATTTTCAGGCCTTCCCCAAACTTGGAGGTATACGATGCATTATTTCCATGACTTCATTTGACTTTTTCTGAGATGATTCTTTTGATGTTGAGATCCATGTATGTCAATTTGTGAGAGGATCATTGTATTCCATTTATGTGAGGGTTTGATATTTTTTCATGTTGAAAGAGAGTTTTTATGAGTGAGAGTTACGATGAGAGAACGTCTCGTGGAGAGACATGCCATTTTAGTTAAGAGATTTCATCCTTGTAGTGATAGATAATACATAATGTACTCATCATCATCTTGCAACATTTGATAAAGCAACCTCCCCACTCTTGACACTGGGCCCAGAGATGTAACCCACACTGGGTGAACTCTGTTATCAAATTGTGTGTGTTCTTTGATTTGATGGTTGTATTTATGTTTCTTCTTTAAAATATGCACATGTGGTTTTTCATACTCTTTCACATGTAATTATGCTAACATCACATAAGTGAAAGATTTTGGTTAATTCTGGTAGCTGATACAATCTGGATCAGTTACCCATCTCATGGTTGAGAGTGATGGGTGGGGATGGTATACCACAACCATTTTTATAATAAAAATATAATATTTTCAAATCTATGTGGAAATTTTAACCAATCTGGAAATAAAGGGAAATATCACATCTTTACATTTTTTAGGTAATTAAATTAATAGTATAAGATACATTGTAAAAGAAATTTAAATATTATTTTCATGTGTTGAAATTTACATTAAGTGTTTTCATACCCATGGAAGTGAAAAATCTTCCATTACAAAAACCTAAAGGGATATGTTGGTCAATCCATGTATTGTCACCTAGAAAATGCACCATTTACCACAAGTGTGACATCCAACACATGTATCTTCATTTTTTTAGACAACACCACAATATTTAAAGGTTATTTTATATTTTAGGTTAGTATTTAAATTCCTTATAGTAAAGTTATATAGTGATAAAATTCAATATTAAATTAACTATGATGAATTTGGAGCTATTTCCATAATTATGTCCGTAAGAGTTTGTCATTGTGAAAAATCGTTACTAGAAAACCATTTAACCATCTTTGTGATTTTTCATCTTTACTAAACCAAATTTACATTTCAATAATAATAATAAATTAAAATAATAAAATCTCATACCAATGATTTTGAATTATGTGCATAACCAATTGCTTTTTATCCCTGGAATATCCATACACTTTTCCTTCTTCTTTCCATTCATTTTAACTTATTTAATCAACATGATTCAATAACCTTGTCCTCTTTAGTGTGAAATATTTATATCCTCTACAGTTTTTATGTATATAATCTATCAATGTTGAGTAACTATAACGTTGTGTATTTATCACCAAGAATGATTTAAATACTTTGTTAATTTGAAAAAAAAATAACTAATTGAATAATGATATATATGATTTGATTTGTAACCATTTTATTTCTTAGTTGTTTAAATGAATATTTTAATCAACTAGTTCTCTTATTTACCATACTAAATAATATATATTTTTCATTTTTTTACTCAAATTTAATTATATCATAGTTGGTAAAATTACATTTTTACTTTAAAAATATAAATCGATTTAATCTCTAAAAAAACCCTAAAATATTTACATAAGATATTATTTATAATCAAAATCTACAAATTTAATAATACTTGAATTTTTTCAATTAAATTTTAAATAAAATAAAATAAAATATTATATCAAATAAATAAATAAATATATAAACCAAACAATAAATTCACATGTTTTACTCTTATATCATTTTCTATTAATTTATTTTATTTCAATCATCCTCATCATCCTCTTACCACCTTGAAGAATCCTCAATAATTGGTGATAATCTATCGATGGGAGCATGCATGATTAAACGTGTTTGATTACTCAATGATTCTCCCAATCCGATACGAGGGGATTGCCAAACATTTTAATTTATTGTTATTTTATTAAGAAATAAAAATAATGTATATTAAGGAATATTAAGATACAAATTTGTTGACTTTATGTTTTATGTTTAACAATTTCTTTTGATAATTCCTTCTTATTATCCAAGCTGTTATATTTGCGAATTGACACAAAATATATATATATATATATATATATATATATATATATATATATATAACTTGAAGTTGCGTATGATTACGTGCAATGACCACATCACACATCCTATTCTCATTATGAAAATGGCACATGCAACATCAACAACTTTTATTTCGCAATGGTGTGTTGTATAGCATATCAATATGAAGAAAGTCGTTTCTTTGTAATTAAGTTCTTTTATGCCTTAGAACAAGTAACATCCTCATGTAACGGGTATGCATTTGGATTCTTATGTAAAGTTGAAATTATAAGTTTTAAGGTTATAAGAACAGGTAACGTCCTAATGCAAAGGGTATGCATTTGGATTTTTAAGTAAAGTTGGAATTATAAGTTTTAAGGTTATATAGGGTATGCATTAGGATTTTTAGGTAAAGTTGGAATTATAAGTTTTAAGGTTATAAGATGTCAATGTAAAAAAATTGTTATGGTTAATTTTTTGTGGTATTTTCCTTTATTGTTTTAAGGAAAATAGTGATCAGATAAAATTATCTAGATAATGTAGAAGTTTAAATTCATTTGTTTATTATAAATTTAAAAGGTCCAGACTTTTGTAAACTAACTAAGGACGGGTGACTATCCTAAAAGTGTTTACAACTATAGCAAAACTATAACAGATTTGCATATCTTTGAAGGGAATTGAATTTAGGGGCTGTTGATTTACTTTTAGTTATTTTTTCTTATTGTGAAAGGTGATTTTTTAATATAGAAAAGTAAAGTGATTTAAATTAAAAATATATATTTTTTTATGGAGATGTGTAATTTTTTTTCTAATATTTCAAAATTTTCAATTAAAATATTTCAATGAAACTATATATATATCATACTAGTCTAGATTCATCTTAATGTCTAAATCCATTTAAATTCTACATTTACCAAGACAAATTAAATAAATAAATAGTTTTAAAAGCAGTTTAAGTAACTAACAATTTCATGAGAAAAATATTATATAAGATCTAATATTCAATCCCAAAATATTCTTGTTTATGGAGAATAAAAAAAAAAAAAAAATCTCATAAATAATTACCAATTATTTTGATAAAAAAATATATAAAAAAATAACTTATAAATCACTTCCATTATTAAAAATAAAATTTATGTTTTAACTGTCATAATACACGTCATACTTCAACGTATTCCTTTGTAACTTTGATTTTTATAATATCTTTACACATTCACTACAACTACTTCCTCTTTGACTAAGTACCATAGTTAGATAATACTCGTCATACTTCAACGTATTCCTTTGTAACTTTGATTTTTAAAATACCTTTACACATTCAGGGCAACTGCTTCCTCTTTGACTAAGTAACATAGTTAGAGATCCCTTTAAGCATTAAATTTGTAAATTTTGAAATATTTGGCTTTTAATTTTGAAATATTTGGAAATGTGAAATAAATTTTATAATTAATTTTACTGTAGTATATTAAAATTTTGAAATATTATAAAATTTAATTGATTTATTATTATTTATCATATTTTTAAATATTTTAAAATCTACAATAAAAATAAGATAAGATAAAAATAATGATCTTATTCATTCTCTGGCTCAAATAAATAAACTAAGAGCTTGTTTTTTAGATTTAAGGAGATACATTAATGGCCCAAGACTAATGTGTTTTTTAGGTGGTGTGGTTTTCCTTACATAAGGGTGATGAGTATTCACCGATAGCAACCAAAAATAATTGTGGTCACTGCTGGTTTGACAAATAAATTATGATAAATTTTACCATTTTATATTTATCAAAAAATAGCATATTGTCATACATATACTTAAGCAATTAGTGGCCTCAAGCTGCCCAAAGGAAACCAGGTCTATTGGCCACCCTAATGAGTTAAAAACCAACCAATATTGGAACTGTTTCTTCCTTCTACTTGCCGTTATATCTAATTTACTATGTCCATCAAAGATTAACAAAAAGCAGTAAAAATATGCCACAAAAATCATTAAAAACTATTAATATGTAGGGTCATCCATCACAAGAGTCGATGGGAGTCGGGTCCTTTGCAGTAGAACCTGTCATATCTACTTGCTGCATAGCTTGAATCTAGCGTTCAATTCTACCAATTCCGGCCAATGCAAGATACTTAGATACTCCAATTTGTTGAATTTCCTGTTTGATTTCTTGCAAAACTTAAACCACATTTGGGTTTCCTTCCATTTTATGCATACTAGTCATGGCCTTCGACAAAACACATTTGAGAATACAGTAGGTGTGGATAGATTGGTGAAAGAGAGATAGCCTCCATTTTGTATTTCCGGGGTCCGAGATAAAGTCCATGGTGGCTTCCTGTTGTTCAATGTCTTCTTCTTTGTGGCTAATTTCTCTTTCCCGGCCTCGAATTGTGTTGCGGGCCTGAGGTGGGTTTTCGGTAGCATAAATATCAAAAATATTCTCCATGACTTCCTTTTTATTTTTCCTGCCATGCTTACTTGGTCCCACATTATGAATAGGAAGCTTCTGCTTCCTTTTTCTCGTACCCTGTCGTTTCCTAGTTTGACCTTTTATCATGTCTTTGAACTACACACACTGACAGCTCCTATGTAATCTCTGTTAAAATATGAAACATGCCTGTATATGGCAAGGAAAAATCAATAACAGAATTCGTTTGATCTCTGATGGGGCCCATTTCTTCCGTATATGCAAGCGGAACCACAGACTTTGTTGAGATGTAACTAGCATCTTGAAGCGTAAACATTAGAGTCACATATACCCTATAACGTAAACAAATTGTCCAAATACCATTGCAACAGTAAGGTTGACTAACAGGATTCTGATTACTACTAGGGTGGCCAGGACTAAGAAACAGAGCAGAGGTTGCCTTGACGCCAAATAGCGGAGAATTTTTCTGAGTAGGCCACCTTTGGGTTATGGATTTATCATTGCTGGACATACATGCCTGCTCATAGGCTTGATATAAATCAGCCTTATTGGTAGGCCACAAAACCCAAACCATAAATTTAACCTCACACAGGAACAAAGAGGGAGTTCTTAAATGAGGATCAACTAAACACGAATGGGTCTTTAACTGGGTTCCATACCAAAATAAAGAATTTGATTGAACGACACACAGGAGTGGGGTCGGGGTTCTAAAACAGGGGTCGATTGCTCGAACCAGAATAATCTCAACCAACATGCAAGCAATAATGACAGGCCCTTCCTTAAAATTGAAATAGTGGAGACTCAAGATATTCCCAAATTGAAAATAAAACCAACTCCTGACTCGAATAACTGCATGCAAGTCACAGAAACCATCCACGAACATGATGTCGCCTTCGTTACATTGAACAGGAATAGGTAATTGAAATACGAAGGTTGCGAGAGCCATGGCATACCAGTTTAACGGTCAACGCCGCAGACCAGCTTCCTTCAACCCGGACTCCTCTAGAATTCGCCTGCGAAGAACAATACCATGCTTCTCCTTACCTTGTTGCCTTAACCTAGCTCTCGAGCAGCGCTTTTTCCAACCTTTGCCTGACAGAATTTGTTGGCTGCCAAATTTCTTGTCAGCTTCCATAATGGTGAAGTGTGCCTAGTACATTCCTCCATTACTGCACTTGATGGACGGTCAGGAGCACGTCGCCGCGAGACACTAGGCGTCGTCCATTTGCCTCTTTTTTTCAGAAGAAAAAAATCACTGTCTATTAAAAGTATAAACAATACATATTCCAATACATTGTTTGATATCTTCAGCTTCAGATCATCATGTAGATAGTCTCAAAACATAACCATAAATAAAACATATGTTGAAAAACGAAATATCAAACCATATAGCCATATCCTCTTATATTGAGATGACAAATAAAATAAGCATAATCATAATTACTAAGCAGAAATATAACCAAACTGCTTATCCTGAGTGAACCAGGAAATAAGGCATGATAAAACAAAAACAGCAGATATCTGGCTCGCTTAGTCATCTCCATCCACCTTTGATCCTGTATTCAAACACATAAAAAATAGGCCTGAGTGATGAAGCAAGCCAAGTACCCCACGTCAATTGTTAAGGGATAGAGAGATCATTGGCCCATACACATTGTCCATTCTTGTATTGTTTAACCTGCATAATGCCAAAGCTCATATGAAGACCATTTTTGGATAAACCATCAGCTCTGGTATTCATTTCTTTGAAGATGTGGATAATAGATGGCTTGTTCATATTGGCCCATAACTGTCGAGTCCTCAATAGCCAGCCCTATGCACATGGAGAAGTTAGAGCAACCCTCCCAACCATTGCATCAATGATAATTTTAGAGTCACCAAAAATACAAGCCTCCTTTAATCCAATGTTATGTCCAGCAAGAAGACCACCCCATAGAGCCATAAGTTCAGCAAAAATATTAGTACTCTGGCCACCATTCCAGCATATATGAATTCGTTCAGCCTTCGATATCTTAATCCATGCCCCACAACCCATAACCCCTCCTTGCATGCACCATCAAAGAAAATTGCAGGTAAGGTGATGGGATGAGACCTATACCTTAACGAGCCATCAACAATGCAATCCACAATAGGCTCCCTATGATTGATCCATTTCATAATAGTAGAGTGAATAAGAGTGGTGGAGAAACTCTTGCCATCAAAAATAATCTGATTTCGCGCCAACCATATTTCCCATATGAGAAAGAAGGGCGAGGATTGAAATTTTCCATTGGTATTGTCCCATCTGTGGGTGGCCTCCATGAAATCCCTTGGGATCCATGATGAGTCAATAATATGGCGGCTAAAAAGATTCCAAATCCCAAGCACCTTTGGACATGAAAATTAGAGGTGTTCAATAGTTTCCTGATCATTTAAACAGAGAGCACACTTTCCAGGACCCTCGAAACCCCTGCACAAAATGGAGTCCCATGTGAGGATTTTATTTTTTCCAAATTAACCAACCAAACAATAGGATCTTAGAAGGTATATGCCTTCGCCAAAAATGCCAGAAATCATTGGACGATTCTTACTGTGCAGACCAGGATATAATGTATACATATGCATCCTATACAAACCATTGATCCTAGTTTGATGTCTCCCTCCCAAGTGGTTGTGTCCCCTTCACACCTGTAGCATAAACCTGTAGCCTGAATACACTGCACATAGTCCCCCCAGTCCACCGCATCCCCACCAATAAGGCCAAGAAGTACTGCAAATTTCAAAATTGGAGCACCATGGGTTGAGTAGTGGATGATTTGATAGAAATGAAAGATTCCATGGTGAGAAAGTCTGTGTACAATCCGTTGACTGGGAAGTGATTCAGCTTTCATGCCATATATCCTATCACAACCAAGGATGATCTTCAGCCCATTCCCGAATCTCCATACTAACTTCTCAGCAAAGATTGGGAAGATTTTCTTGAAACCCAGCCATATAGTCGACATGCACCTAGGCATAATGAATTGCCTGCAGTAAAATTGGTGCAGGGAATCACCATTTAAGTACTTAACATATATGATATCATTCCATATTCCATCTCCCTTGATTGCACGCCATAGAGATTTAATGAGCAGAGCAGAGTTAAATGCTTGAATTTTCAGGATGCCCCATCCCCCAAGTTTTTTAGGAGTACATAATAGCTCAAATTTACAAAAATGTTGTTTGTTATTCATGCTTGTGCCTCCCCATAAGAAATTTTCCAATATTTGGTTTATACACTGCACAATTTTTTCCGGAAAGAAATATAGGTGAGCCCAGTATACAATAAGTTGCGTGAGGACTGATTGGATCAAGATCAATCTGCCCCCCAACGAGAGCCACCTATGTGACCATTTTTTAATCTTGAATTTGATTCTCTCCACTAGCCACATCCATTCCTTCACCCGATACCCACAAGCTTTGATTCTGCATCCCAAGTATAAGAAACCTTCGCTTGCCCGCTTAATATGGATACCCAAGAAATTAGCAATGAAGTGAATCTCATCCTCATTTTCGTATTCACAAATAAGGAAAGATTTCCCCTTGTTACTGCATAGTCCTTATGCCATCCCAAAACAAGTCAACAAGAAATGTATATAGAACCAATGGTTCCTAATAAGCTGGCAAAAAATAAGAAGATCATCCACAAAGAGTGAATGAGTGATACTTACATCATTAGAGAAAGTAAGTCCAGAAATATATCGCGAAGACACAACCATCTTCATAAGCCCACCAAATCCATCCATGATCAATATAAAAATGAGAGGGGATAGAGCACATCCCTGTCATATTCCCCTTTGAGCTCCGAAGAAATTCGTCGGCATACCATTTATTATAACAACAAAAATGGTCGATGATATACAGGCCATAATCCATCTGATGATGTGCAACGGAAGCCCCATCTTAAGGAGTACCAGTCTGATATAAGACCAGTCAATAGTGTCATATGCTTTATACAGATCAATTTTCAGAATGAGAGCCTCCTTCTTGTTAACGTGCATAGAATGCATAGCTTCTTGTGCAATGGCAATAGCGTCTTGGATTGACCGTCCCTTCAAAAATCCATATTGTTCCCTCGAGATAAACTTAGACAGTTTCATTCTCATTCTATTTGCTATGATTTAGATGATACCTTATATATAAGATTACATAAAGCAATCGGTCTGTAATCAAAAAAGGTCTTGGGGTCAGATGACTTGGGAATGAGTGCCAAGAATGTGGCGTTCATGTTTGCCGGAATGTGTCCCATAATCCATCCATTTTCCACAACAATCGTAATCTCATCCACAATAATGTCAAAAAAATGTACATAAAATTCCGCTGGCCAACCATCCGGACCAGGACATTTGTCATGTGTAAATGATTTTAGCATTGACTCAACTTCCTCCTTTGTAATTGTAGCATTAAGGCTTTGTATGGCATCCTCATCAAACATATGCAGGATGTACTGAAGGATCCATTTCTGGCACTTAGAGGAAATTTCTGTATTAGCTTGATAAAAGGTTGAGAAGTGTCTGTAGGCTTCTCCCATAATCTCTTCCATGGGATAAACGTAGCTCCCATCACTTTTCTGAATATACCATATGCGTTTATGTTCCCCCTCTCATTTGCAGTGTTGTGAAAAAAATTTGTGTTCAAATCTCCCTCCTTGAGCCATGTAATCTTGCTTTTGAGTTTCCATGTTATTTCTTCAATATTCAGAATCTCCTCTCTTCGTTGTTGAAGTTTTTCCATTTGTAAGTAGATCTGATCAGCTCCAGCCTTATTGACAAAATTTGAGTGTATGTCATTGAGAATTCTTGTTATGTCATTGAATTCCTCCCTGAGCTTTTCCTTCTTTCTAATTTCCGATGCCTTTGTAATGGCCTTTATTCGTTGTAGCTTTGCATGGAAATGCTCCCATCCATGTAAATCCTCATATGAGGTATTTTCAGCCCAGTCTTCTCAGATGATCATGTTGTATTCATCATCAAGCAACCATGCCTGATTGAATTTGAAAGGGACCCCCTTCCTTTTACTTTCCTCATGCCATGACAGAACAACAACCATGTCATCCGATAAGTCAGAAACATGGATATATGATCGCATATTCCCCAATCTATCAGCCATATGCCCCTTTACCATAACTCTGTCCAACCTTTTGCTAATAAAATCCCCCCCTACTCGCTAATTTGTCCATGTAGGAATAATGGGGATTGGACGAACATCAATCATCTGAGCTTGCTCAAAAATCCTACCAATGTATCGAGCCAAAGGGTCAACCCGGGTTCTAAGTCCCCATGATTCCTCAACATTTAAGGTCGAGTTGTAATCCCCGATGGCAATCAGGTTCTCCAGCGAAAGTATACCTAAATTGTTCAGTCCCTTCCAAAAATCATATCTGTGCTGGCATGGAGCATATAAGTTTAAAATATTGAAAGTGTCCTGCACCATGCAAATGTTTCCAGATAATAGGATGCCGCCAAAAAAGCTAAAGGCCAAAAAATTTGCATGAGATGGGTTCCATAATTCCATTAAGCCACCCGCATGACCAACAACATCCACCACTGCCACGTGCCAACCCAGTCTAATGGAAAGAATATACCCAATTGCTTTCATTCTATCACATAGAGTTTCCTGTATAAGAATAATGATAGGTCTCATCGTATTTAGTACCTCCCTCAGGCGATATCGTTTTGAGGGGTCGCCCATACCCCTGAGATTCATAGAAAGGATAGAATTCATTTGGAACCATCCAGGGGTTTGCTTGCTCTAAGCGCCCCGATGTCCCCGGAAGAGGAGATGGGTACATCTGTGAGATCTAAGAAATCATCTTTGAACAGAGATTTAGTTTTAGGTCTCCCCCTAAAATGTCGCAAACCCGGTTTTGTTTTCTTACGTACAGTTATATTGTTTCCAGATTCAGGGGATATAACAATCTCATGTTGTTGGGGGATCCTATAAAAAACCGTTAAGGCCGCAAGATCAACGTTAGGATTACCGAGCAAAGATTCAATATCACTTCCAACATAATTTTTGGGGGAGTACGCGATGTCAAGGGCAACATCATGGCGGGGAGATGGAGGAGATGCCCACTCCAGAGGGGGCATCGATGGATATACATATATTTGTTTAGAGGGGGTGTAAGAAGGCCCGGGATTCGAAATATGAGAGGGAGTAACAGTGGTGGAAGAAAGCAGGGGTACATCCAGTAATTCAGAACTAGCAGCGATAAAATGTGAAGACCGAGCATCCGTCAAAGACCCTATACGCCTATCCTTGTCCTTAGGAGAGTTAGATGAAACATGATTATTTGCCAGAGGCACCCCCCCCCCCCACCATATCCCATGTAAAAATAGGAACACATATCTCATTTACAAAGGGTAATTCATCGTAAGGAGGAGTTTGTTTTTCAACACAATCACTAGTCGACACATAATCATCATCACCAGAAGATGGAGGAAGTGACTTACCCAATTTATGCACACCATTCCCAGCCATCGTGTCATCAGCAGCATCTTCTCAGCCATATCTATCGTTACATGAATTGACTCTACGATATTTTTTGAAACGCATTGGGCAGCAACTCTTCAAATGTCCCGTATGGTGACAAATCAAGCACCGGAAATGAACCCCCCAGTAGTCAACCCTTTGTTTGTGTCTTCATTGTCCCCATACAAGGTCGACGTCCCCCGGCAAACCCCCCTTGAAGAATACCTCCACTAATAGCCATGCCATGCTATCCTCTTATCAGTGGTTCCAATGATACGGGGGTTTATATACTTGGTACAGCCAATAGAGTCGTCGACCGCCCGAAGAGCCTTCAAAGTCCAAAATTCAAGTGGAAGCCCCGGCAACTTCACCCATACGACTTTGCTTTTGGGAGCTTCCATAATAGGATTAAAGCCCAAATACCAGGGCACAAGTTGCATGAAGCTTTTGCCTCGTACCCACGTCCTATGTATAATCTTAGCACTATCCTCCTCCTTCATGAAATGAATACTGAACCAGTTATTTAACAACATACTAACCTTTGGCGAGTAGCCCAGAATAGGGTTCCATAACAACTTCACCCGTTCCACCATGTCCACCTCTTTGCCATCTGCAAACATCCATCTTCCAATCAGAACTCGTTTCTGGAGGCTCGCTACCCGACCCCATAGATCATCATACTCCATGATAACTTCCTTTACCACCATGGTCGGCTTGTAAAAATGTTGTCCCTTCTGGGTCCACCCCTTTCTAGCCCTAGTATCCCTTCCTCTAGCAATCCTGATAACTGACTCGCCTCAGTGATTTGCAGCAGTGAAAAAACTCTGAGGCATAAACATAGACTATGCAATCAAATTTGCATCTTCATCTAAAACCCTAATGCGTCTATTCTCCGCTTCGATAGTGGCAGCAATTAACGCCTCTTGGGCAGACGTGTCTGATGATAGGATGTCGTTGACATTCGTCATCCTTTGACAAATGGATGGCGCTAAATCCAATAGCACTGAGTTGGCAGGGAGGTGGATCACAAAAGCCACGCCAAATTAGAAAAGTGCCAGATGGTGCCCCCAATTATGATTCTAAATATTTAGACAGCAGGAAATCACTTATACAAACAACGGTCCCGACCGTGCCCCAGAAGCATGAATGGGACGTCATCACCCTGATCCAAATGTCATTGGATAGAGTAAACAAATGTAATCGGACCCCAGAGCCATCATTGTCCTGAAAAGTCTATAAATAGGGGCCGCCACCCACATAAATTACAACCTGGATAGCCCATCCCCAGACTCGATTTGGTCATTGTAATGCCCAAGACTGACAGACAATTCTACTGACAAATATCCTCCCTGCCATATACGTAGATAATCCTTAATTCTTTCGCCAACTTTAAAATGCAAAAATATTTTTCATATACCAACCAAAGTCCCATCCATGCATCAAGTTCAAGGATATAACATCATCATCCCGAACCAGATGTCATTTGCAAGAATAAACAACTATACTCAGTTCCCTTGGTCGTCAATGACCTGTGAAACGCTATAAATAGAAGCCGCCACCTACAGGAATACAACCTGGATGACTACATCCCAAGGCCCGATTTAGTCATTACAAAGCCCAAGTTGGTCAGATAAATCTACTGACAAATCCTCCCAGGCCAGAAAGTAACTCCCCTTACGAAAATGTCAGAAAAGGTGACATACCCTTCCACAATCTCAGAAAATAGTGAGGTCTGTGAGAAATAGTCATTTCAGTCACCAAGAAAACTAGAAACTTCTCACAGTGGTTCAGTTAAAAATGCCTCCAACAACAACAACAACGTCTTGGGCATGTCCACCATCTAGAGAATAGTTTAAAACCAAAATTCTTGCAAGGTCTAGTGATAACAAAGGAATCTGCCCATCTCCACCAGAGAGCATACCACCACGAATGATATTGAGTATACTGGGAGTCCGAATCAGAGGAAGACTCAAGCATGGAATTTTTATTCCCCTCGTTTATCATTTGCCCGGTATACCGGTTTTAACATGGCTCTCAATGTGATAATGGCAGACAATATCAGCAAAACAGTCATAATAACCTCCCCACGCTCCAATAGCATTCTACAGCCCCTAAACAGCTTGAAAACTTACAGCAAGCACTAAGAAAATCATCAACACTACAACCACCCCCAGAGAGAGTGTATCGCACATATACATGCCCTTACAATAGAGATACCAAAACACAATCCACCATACAACACAAATTCGGTGCAGCATAGTATTTGGGACTGAACCCCCCTCGGACCATAAAACTTCATTCCCTTTGGGATAACTGTACAGATCTTACATAAGGACGACAATCCAAACCTCACCAGACCATTAGACTTACCCAGCCTGTAAAGTTGTTCCTGGGTCGCTGTTTTTCAACTATACCACTTGAATGGTCAGTTGGTGATCTATAAAGAAGCAAAACTTCACTCCTGCTAGATGTCTCTGGTCTCTATGTCTTGAGCCACTAACCTCGAGCCTACGCAGAGAGTGAGAAAATGCCAGTGAGTATTCCAATGAGTATTCTACGTGGCACCGGGAATGGGGGACCTTGTAAAAATAAATAAATTTTAAAATAAAACCAAATTAAAAATGATGACGGAGTAAATTGAATGAGTCGTGAGATAAAACCGAAAAGGTGTCCAGCTTGAAAACCACGCACTCTTTCAAAACCACCCATTTGAAGTCAATGGAAAGGGTTGAACTCGCCGGCCTCTCACTCTCAGGGCGGCCAACAAAAATCTTCATTTAGTTACATGTCCACGTAGGTATCTGGACTTTGCCCTTCAAATGGTGCCCTGATTGTGGATGGAATTCCATCCAGTAAAAGAACCACGTGACAGCCATGCCCGAAATACATATATATTGGTTTCATTGATCGGGAGTGGGAGTGCCTGTGTTCAGAAGGACCTTTATTTCCGCCATGGGATTTCCAATTGGGTGTTCAGAGATCATCGTCCCGAAGCTGCTCCTTAACGTTGTCTATGTGTTGGTCTGTATCACAAGTGCGGTCTATCGCCTCCTTCGGTTCCTGGGGTTCCGAGAGTTTCTCGAACCCGACACCTCCTGGTCGGCTGAAACCAACCCACCGTCGAAGCCTGTGAGCGCGTTCGTATCGGCTCAGAGGATTCGTGAGTGGTTACCGGTTGTTCGTTTCGGCGTTTTAGCAGAAGAGGCCGGCGGTGCGGATGTTATGTGCGCTGTTTGCCTAAATAACTTGGAGAGGCATGAGGAGATCCGAAGGCTAAGGAATTGCAGTCATATCTTTCACAGAGAGTGTGTGGACAAATGGCTTGATCATGACCAGAACGCTTGTCCTCTTTGCAGGTCGCCCTTCCTTTCAGACGATATTGAACATAAATGGAACAAGAACCGAGGACGCTAGATCAAGGTTCGAATCTCTTTAGGAAATTCTCAGCAGTTTGTATCGTAGTAAGAGTAGATATTTCACTTGCCCGCTGTAATTATTATATAAATGCAAAGACATTAAGAGACTGAACTTTGAAATTTGAGATTTGAATTTCTGTTCTCTGAATGGTTTTGAACTTACAGCTGTGTTGTAATTTTATTTCAAAGCATTATGATAAACGATGCAGCTAACCATTAGCTTAACGATAAACGATCGGACCAAAGAAATCATTTGATATATATATAATAATATTACATCATAACCAGGATAATCAATAAAATTTGCTCATTTGTGAAGGGTTGAAGAAATACAGATAATAAAAATCACATTCTTGGATGGTATGAATGAGCAGTGCATTATATCTTGAAAATATATTTATAAAAAAAAAACAAAAGTTGACACCAGGTGATTACTTAAAATCGAGAGATAAGGATAGATATGAAAAATTATCCTTTATGCATGCCGTTGTCCAGGGAAAATTTGCCTGGTCCAAAAATCTACGGATCATTTTTTTAACAACCAATTTGATTGAAGAGTGATTGAATTATTTTTTAAAATGAAAATAGATTTAGTATTATAAAAAATAAATTTTGATTGAAGAGTGATTGAATTTTTTATAGTGGAAATAGATTCAACACTATCAAAAAAAATTAATAGATACTTACTATCTTGAAATTTGACAGTTATAATTGGAACTTCTCAAAAAAAATTTACCAAATTTTATCAAAATCTTACAAAAATTTCTTTTTTTTTAATAAATTTAAAACTTCAACAAAACTATTAAAATAACAAATTTGAATTTTATATAAAATAATATTATATATCAACATAAAATTAATCAATTTTATTTGTATACAATAATGTAAACTGTGAATATCGAAAATTTCCTCTGGACGTATAACCCAGGAGATCAAAAATCAATTTTATTTGTATACAATAATGTAAACTATGAATATCGAAAATTTCTTATGGACGTATAACCCAGGAGATCAAAAATCAATTTTATTTGTATACAATCATGTAAACTATGAATATCGAAAATTTCTTCTGGACGTATAACCCTGAAGATAAAAAATATTTCTTGGTGTGAAAAAGAAAATCACAAATACTTTTCCTTACTGTGAAAAAAAAATAATAGTCGTTAGCGATACACTCACTAATAATCCTCACAGACTTGTAAATTTGACGAATTCATGATAACTCTTTCTGGCTGTGAAAAAAAGATCACAGATACTTTTCTTGATTGTGAAAAAAAAAAATATGACAAAGTCATTAGCGCTCCACTCACCAATAATCTTTGAAAAACTTGTAAATTTGACGAAGTCATGATAACTCTACTTGCCGAGCCGAATAATCTTGACCAGACTTAGTTTGAACGGTGAGCCCATTTAAAAAAGAAAAGTTTAGGGAGGCTGAGGAATTGTCAAAATTGTTAAAAGTGGTGGTTAGAATTTGAGAATTTAAAAAAAAAAAAAGTTCAATAAGAGTGTTTGAATCATGTTTTTGATAGTAGAAATAGATTTAGTACCATTAAAATTTTTTAGAATATCTTAAATCCATTAAAAATCTCTAAAACATCTTAAATCTTAAAATTTAACAGTTACCACCTAAATTTTCAAAAATCTTTCCCAAATTTTATTTAAAAAAAGACTCGTTAGATTAAGTCTTTAAAAAGTATTTGCCAGAGGACCACTGGAGGGACCCAACGTCGTTAACAACCCACGTCGGGGGCTGCTCTGGAAGGTCCGCAATGGCCACCGGCGGGAACTTCGTCTGTGACAAATTGTTAATACTCATCTAATTTGACTTTTCAAATTAAATTCGAAGCTTTTTAGTGGTGCAGCAATTTTCAATTTTAGTTTCTTCGGAATTGAGAGATTCAACACGTTAAAATTTAGCCTGATGCGGGTCTCTATCAGTTATTTAAATTGTGAAAAACAAAGTTTAACCGGTGGAAATTTCAAAATGTACCGAATTCAACTAAATATTAGAATCCGTTTACCGCACGTTTAACTTGTGTACAAGGTTGAAGCGGTGGCTTACCCTCCGGGCGGCTCCCCGGTTTGTGCTCAGTGTGCAATGAACGGGACGTGGGCCCTTAATATCTTCTTTGCCGTGCCGTGTGAGACTCTTTCAATGAAAAAGGTCACAAGCTCAGTCAAAGCCACGAGGCTGCCGCAAAACACCAGATGCTAATCAACACATAAATACTGACTTATTCGTGCCCCTTGTCTACGCCTATTCCGCGTCCCTTCGCTTACCAGACCACATCAGAATTCGTTGGACAAACTCACGTGTACCATTATGCCCGCATCGCACGTCTCCGCTGCTTACTTGTGCTTCCACCGACCACTAAAAAATATGGACAGCCAACGCAGAGATCATTGACTATGTTGGGCTGCATCCAGTTTTGTAGCTCTCATACCTACTTACTAACATCACTTTTAAAATATTAAAGATCAAAGTGTTTTTTTTGTTTGTGGAGTCTGTTGTTTGAGAAATTATGATTTAGGGGTATTAATTTGTCAAATTTCTCAAAATCAATCGGGTTGGCATGAATCCGTCAAATCTCTCAAAATTACCTTGCGATTGCGTCTGGCCTCGGCGAATTCATGAAATTCTTATTCTAGGATTGCACCCGGCTAATCCGTGAAATTCTTAATCTAGGATTGCACCCGGCCTAAGCTAATCCGTCAAATCCTAATCCGTTAATTCATCAAATCCCTCAAAGTCATCCTAATCAGTTCATCGTCAAATCCCATCCCTCAAAGTCATCTTAATCTGATAATTCGTGAAATCCCTCAAAGTCACATAAGATTGCACCCAACCTCGATTGATCCCTCAATGTCATTCTAATCTGTCAAATCGCTCAAAGTTAAGCGGGGATTTCACCCGACGCATTAATCCGTCAAATCCCTCAAAGTCACCTAGGGATTGCACCCGTCCTGGGCTAATCCATCAAATTACTAATCTCATATTGCACCCGACCTAGGCTCATCCGTCAAATCCTAATCCTTTAATCCATCAAATCCCTGAAAGTCATCCTAATCCGTTAATTTGTCAACTCCCTCAAAGTCACACTCACTCGAGGATTGCACCCGGCCTGGGCTAATCCATCAAATCTTAACCGGTTAATTTGTCAAATCTCTCAAAGTCACCTATGGATTGCACCCAACCTAGGCTAATCCATCAAATCCCTCAAAGTCGCTGATTGGATTTTTTTAGCATGTCTCCTACCCTAATAAAGGGCACAACCACCCCCCTTGAGGTTTGATCCTGGATCGCCTTGCTAAAAGGCCCATCCTCAACCCGTTTTGCTAGTCAAACTTAACATAAAAAACAGCGTAGTCTAAAAAACTCACATAATAACCCATAAATTTCGGCATAAATTTTTGAAAATCTGGATTATAGTTGTCAAACTTCAGGGATTTGGGTGCCCTAGGAGTTTTTGATGGGGCTGAATCCATTTCCACCATCAAAAAAAAATTCAAACACTCTAACTACCTGATTTTTTGAATTTTTTTTATCAAATTTCGACAAAAAATTGTAATCCAAACTATTTTGTTGCCTCATTAAACAACTCCGAAAAAACCAAAATTAAGTATGGAAACTGTACAATTCTTTTTTGCAAAATTTGAAGCATTGCGTAACCCCGCTAACACTAATAAAATTTTCATTTTTCAATGACATGTCAGGGAAAATCCAATAGGTGTCCTTGTTTACCAAGAAGTATTTGGCCACCATTATTTCCTGAGCTATAGGATATTAAATGCTATATATGCCTATAGTTAAATTTAACCAAATATGCCCAATTAGATGATTTAAATTCGATTAAATCTAACGATGGGCAATATTCATCCCTGAAGTGTTTAGCATTTCGATTCTGATCCGAGAGACATCTTCATTTAAATTTTCCACACCAAACATTTCGCGTTTCCTTAGTTTTAGAGCTTTTCTAAAGCATCCTCTTTTGCATATAATAATTCATTGGGCTTGCACTAAGATATTTTTCATGATTTAGACCGTAAGTTTATCAATAATCTACCCTTTGAGAAATGTTTTATTTTAAAAATTCGAATCAAGGTATAAATATTATTAAAGGTAGTTAAAGATTGTACGTAATTATAAAAAGAGCTCACACATTATTTCGGAAAAATAAAATATTATGTAAATATAAAAGATAATATTCATTTATCTTAGACCTCATACTTTTCAAATTCACCACGATAATAGTGCATAGTGCATGGTATAGAATGTATTAAAATACAAATTATTTAATTTTTTTTTTATAATTTGTATATATTAAATAATTGTTTGGTGTTATGTATTTGGCTTCTTGAGTATGGGATTACAAGTCTTAATGTGTATTTATATTTCTTTTGCATTGGTTGGATTTCATGTTGCTTATAGTTAATAATTCTTTTTTATTTCATAGTTTTGCTTGTTTTAATATATATATATATATATATATTTTTTTTTTGCTTAATTGTTTCAACTAGTAGTTTGTTGTTTTTTTTTTAATTTTTTGTTGTTTAAATTTTTTATTTTTTTAAACTAGAATCAAGAGAGACATGGTCCTCGTTCTCTAAATTCTAAGTTAAGTTTTCTTCATGTTCCTTTTTCTTAGATTTTTATGTTTTATTTTCTTTATGTTTTTCTAATGGATTTGGATTCCATTAAAGTTGATGATAATTTGTAAAATTGATACACCAAGTTGATTTGCAATGATGTTTCCTATCTTAAATTCTTTGGAAGATTGTGATACAATATTGTGTCTAATTTTAAAACAAGCTTTATAACTTTCCCATAATTTAAATTTTGACATAAAGCATAGTTTTTTCTTAATTAATTGTGTTGGAAACTCTTTACTAAAAATCCTTTGCATGCATATTCTAACATATGTTGAAATGCTATGCATATCCCATGCTTCTTAGTTTCCATGCTATATTTCTATGCTATGTCTCTCAATTTCTAGACTAATATAAACTAAACTTGTTGAAAGATAAACCATTGGCTTGAAAAGAGGATAGATCCCAATAATGCAAGGAGAGATTCGTGAATCATATTCAAAGAGGTAAAATAAATAGAATAAGACCAAGTATCTGAAGAATATTAAGGCTTTATGCACAAAATTAAATTTCACCAAAACCAAAGGGATGTTGTTATCAATTAAATCTTGGCCACTTATACAACTGGTATAGATCTCGATCTTAACTATAGAATTGTCAAACTCCAAGAGGAATCAAATTTCTTGATATACAAAATCTTCTTAAAGTGAAAACTTGAAACTTGACAATTGTAACCAAGATTTCCCAAAATTTCTGCCAGATTTTATCAAAATCTTACCAAAAATTCCATTATTTTTTGGTCAAATTTAAAACATCAACAAATATATTAAAATAACAAATTTGAATTTTATATAAAATAATATTAGATATCAAAATAAAACTAATCAATTTTATTTGTATACAATAATGTCACTATGCATATCGAAAAATTCTTCTGGACAACACCAGGAGATCAAAGATTTTTATTGGTGTGAAAAAAATAACCACAAATACTTTTCCTTATTGTGAAAAGAAATATGATAGTCATTATCGATACACTCACTAATAATCTTTAACAAATTTGTAAATTTTACAAAGTCATGATAACTCTTTCTGGCTGTGAAAAAAAAGATCATAGATACTTTTACTGATTGGGAAAAAAAAATATGACAGTCATTAGCGCTCCACTCACAAATAATCTTTAACAAACTTGTAAATTTGACGAAGCCATGATAACTCTACTTGTCGGGCCGAATAATCTTGAGTAGATACGCAATTCAAAAAAATATTAGAATCCGTTTACGGCACGTGTTGAAATGTTACTTTCAACACTGGCTGTGCAGAGCCGCTTTCTATTTTAAAACTCCAGGTTCTTTGTACTCAAGCCGCCTTATAAAATTGTGAAAAATCAATTTGTTTTTGAAAACCCCCTACACTCCGTTCACAGTTTTTGACAGAGCCTCTGTACATTGATAAAATAGAGCTCTCGTATTGTCCTTTGAAAACAGAGTGGTCTATTTTGAAAACAAAGTTATTTTTAAATAACACGGGAGCGTTTAATTTCAGAATGCAGGAGAGTTCATTTGAAGAACCGTGGTCCCCAACGCCAAGTCAACCGTCACGTCAGCAGACACATGGCAGCAACTGATTGGAGCGGGTTTTGTTTGGTTGTTCGCACAGTTGAGAAATCCAGACCCGAAATTTTTTAGGGCGGATTTGATTAGGATTTCGGGTCACAAAAGACGCTTGCGTCAGCAAGCCCAAATCGGACCCGAAATTTTTATGAGGCACATTTGATGAAGATTTCGCGTCACAATTTCGGCTGACGTCAGCGCCCATAATTGTAACGCGAAATGGTTTTGTGCAGTCGGTTTAATTTTTCGTTTGAGTTCCGGCGGGGTCCACCAGATCAAAGGTCAAAGGCTTATGGTTTTAAATTCATGCGTGATCAAATTTTTGGTTATGTTTTAATATACGCAACATTTATATATGTTTTATATATGTATATGTTTCATATATATATATTAAAACAATTATAAAGTGAGCCCCCGACAAAACTTTTAACTTTGGATTTGTTTTAAATTTTTAAATATAGTTTGTGATGTTTTTATTATATGCGTAGCATATAAAGTGAAAAGGCCCATGAGCCTAAAAATGTAATGTTTTTGTATTCACATAGCAGTGCATTTTTTAAAAAATAGACAGAGTGTAATTTCATGCACAAGAGTGTGTAGTTTTTAGAGACAGAGTATATTTTTCTGTGTGTGAGACAGAGAAGAATTTTGAGAGCACTGTGTTTATGCAACAGTCTTGTTTTTTTCGTAAATCCCTCTGACAGAGGAAGAAAGTTTTTGTAATAGTTTACAGTGAAGGAAATAGAAATTTTTCAAAGTGTTGAACTCTGTCTCCTGTGATTGAAATTTAATTTCTCTGTGTTAATAGAGGAGAGTATTACTCTCTCCATTGTTGTTCTGGAATTGTCAAATATTCCAACATGGTATCAAAGCTAGTCCAGGCTCTTTGAAGATCAAAGAAGCTGAAGGAAAGGATTTCTTTGTTGCAACAACTTCTCCAGCAATGTGAAGACTCAGCCAAAAAGAATTCAAGGTATTTCTCTATACAGTTTATTGTGTTACTGTTGCAGAACAGTTAGCTATTTTAAATACACAGTCAAGTGTCTTTTGAATCATAGTTAAGAGTGCAAGAATGGTTGGAGCTAGCACTAGCATGGGTATTGGAAATATCCACCTCCCACAATTTAATTGGAAAAATTATGACTACTGGTCAATAACTATGAGAGCTTTATTTTCTTCCCAAGACTTATGGGAATTTTTTGAGGATGGCTTTGAAGAGCCAGCAGATGAAGAAGAGTTTGATGATTTAACTCAGGCAGAGAAAGAGTTGCTGAAGAGAAATAAGAAGAAAGACTCCAAATCTCTCTTCTTATTGTATCAAGCAGTGCATGAGAGTGTGTTTTCGAGGATAGCAGCAGCCAAGAGATCCAAAGAAGCATGGGAAACTCTCAAGATAGCCTATCAAGGCATGGAAAAAGTGAAGACAACAATACTTCAGTTGCTGAGGAGAGAATTTGAGACTCTCTGTATGAAAGAGTCAGATACTATTGAATCATTCTTCACTCATGTGATTGGAATGGTCACAAAAATAAGATCTCATGGAGAGACTCTTGAAGATAAGAGGATTGTGGAAAAACTCTTGAGGAGTCTACCCTCAAGATTCGATGTGATTGTCACCACCATAGAGGAGACTAAGGATCTCACAAATTTTTCAGTGGATGAGCTACATGCATCACTGATGACTCATGAGCAGAGATTGGATAGGAGTGAAAACTCATCTCTTGAGCATGCCTTTAAGACCCAAATGTCTTTCGGAAGAGGAAGAGGGCAAGGCAAAGGAAACAATAGAGGAAGAGGCAGAAGCCAAAACAGAGGTGGAAGGAACAGTCCAGCAAATGCTCAAGGAAGGGGCAGCAATCCAAATCAGCATCAAGGCCAAGGCAGCAGCCATCAGAGTGGTCAGCAGAATGCTCAAGGACAAAGGTATGATAAGTCCAATGTCCAATGTCACTATTGTAAAAAATATGGTCATTATGCTAATGAATGTAGAAAGAAGCAACATGATATGGGAAGTAGAACTAGTGCAAATTTCACTAGAGAAAATATCAGTCAAGATAATTTGTTTTTGACTTGTAATATGGCTGAAGAAAAGAATGAAGACTTATGGTTTCTAGACTCCGGTTGCAGTAACCATATGACAGGAAACTTAGCAATGTTTTCTATGCTAGATGAGAGTGAGAAGTCACAAGTCACACTAGGGACTGATAGTAAAGTGTCTGTTATGGGAAAAGGAAATGTAAATGTTTTAACAAGGAAAGGTGCAAAGAAATCCATAGCAGATGTTTATTATGTTCCAGGAATGAAGTGTAACCTCTTAAGTATTGGACAACTTGTTCAAAAGGGGTATAATGTATTTTTTGAGGATGATGTTTATACCATCATGGACAAACCACCCAAAAAACAATGTATTGCTGAAGTAAAGATGATAAGGAACACGATGTTCCCTCTCAAAATGAGAGCAGATTTGAAAAATGAAGAAGAGAAAGCAGCAGTGGCACAAGAGGCTATCCAAAGCGAACCAAAAGATGAAAATTGGTTGTGGCACTTGAGATTTGGACATCTCAACTTTGGAGGTCTTAACTTGTTGAATAGAAAATGAATGGTAAGAGGTTTTCCATTGATAGAGAAACCAGACAGCCTTTGTGAAGGTTGTATCTTGGGGAAACAACACAGAGAAAGTTTTCCTTCCGGGAAAATCATAAGGGCAAAGGCACCCTTAGATATTTTCCACTCAGATTTGTGTGGACCGATGCAAACTCCATCGCTTGCTGGTAGCTACTACATGTTAACATTCATAGATGATTTTACAAGAAAAACTTGGGTTTACTTTTTGAAAAACAAAACTGAAGTGTTTGAAAGATTTTGCAATTTCAAAGCACTTGTTGAAAACCAAAGGGGGCCGCATATCAAAGTACTAAGGATTGATAGAGGAGGTGAGTATATCTCTAAATATTTTCTACGTTTTTGTAGAGAAAATGTTATTCATAAGCAGTTTACAACTAGATATACTCTGCAGCAAAATGGAGTAGCCGAAAGAAAGAATAGAACCATAATGGACATGGTAAGGAGTATGCTAAAGGCAAAGCATTTGCCTAATGATTATTGGGCTGAAGCTGTACATTGTGCAGCATACATTTTGAATAGGTGCCCTACAAAAGCAGTTATGAAAAAAGTGCCGGAAGAGGCATGGAGTGGCACAAAGCAAGGTGTCACACATATGAAGGTTTTTGGATGTGTGGCTTATGCACACATTCCGGATCAACTAAGGAAGAAGTTGGACAGCAAGGGGGAGAAATGTATTTCATTGGATACAGTGAGGAATCCAAGGCTTACAGGTTATACAACCCATCCACCAAGAAGTTTATTGTGAGCAGAGATGTTCAGTTTATTGAAGAGGAAGCTTGGGATGGAAGCATAGAGAAAACAGTGAATGTTAAACACTTTTTATCTCATGATGAAAAAGATGATGAATTGGTTGAAATACATCCCCAAACAACAGCTCCAACACAAGGGCAGCAAGGCACACCCTTGATGAGAAATGAAGGTGCTTCTCCAAGCACACTACAAGGAGGAAATTCAAGTGCTTCTTCAAGCATTTATACACCTAATGAAAGAGGTAAGAAGTTCAAAAATTTAAATGACATTTATGAGCAAGAGGCAGCAAATGAAGGTATCAATTCTTTGTTTGCTTTATATTGTCATGTTGATGACCCTATTCATTTTGAGGAAGCTATTAAGGATAAGAAATGGATAGAAGCTATGGATGAGGAGCTTAATGCCATAGAGAGAAACAAGACTTGGGATTTGGTTGAACTCCCAAAAGGTAAAGATGTCATTGGAGTTAAATGGGTCTACAAGACTAAGAGTAATGCTGAAGGAAAAATAGAGAGACACAAGGCCAGAATTGTTGTCAAGGGTTACAAGCAGAAGCATGGGATAGATTATGAGGAAACTTTCGCACCGGCTGCCAGAATGGAAACCGTGAGAGCTGTGCTGTCCATAGTAGCACAAAACAAGTGGAAAGTTTACCAAATGGATGTGAAGTGAGCATTCCTAAATGGAGTGTTAATGGGAAGAGGTTTACATTGAAAAACAACTCGGATATGAAAAGAAAGGCCAAGAGCACAAAGTGTGCAATTTGAAGAAAGCTCTTTATGGGCTGAAGCAAGCGCTAAGACCGTGGTACAGTAGGATAGATTCCTATCTACTGGAAAATGGATTTGAAAAGTGTGAGGGAGAACCCACCCTCTACATCAAAGAAAAGGATGGTAAAATGTTGATTGTAGTTTTATATGTTGATGATGTTATTTTCATAGGTAATGATGATTAACTTATTGAAAATTTTAAAACAGTATTGAAAGAAGAATTTGAAATGACTGACATGGGTTTGTTGAAATACTTCTTAGGAATAGAAGTAGAACAAGATGAAAATGGGATTTTTATCTCATGGGAAAAATATGTTAATGAAGTGCTTGAAAGATTTAATATGCAGGAGAGCAAAGCAGCGATCACTCCCATAGCGATGGGATTAAAACTCAGCAGAGAGGACAGCAGCAAGGATTTTGATCCTAGCTTGTACAAGAGCATAGTTGGTAGCCTCATGTATTTGACTGCAACTAGGCCCGACATAATGCATGATGTTAGTTTGATTTCCAGATTCATGGAAAAGCCAAAGGATGCACATTGGTAGGCAGTGAAGAGAATTCTGAGGTATGTTAAAGGAGCCAAAAGGTATGGAATTTTATATACTGCTTCAGAATGTTCAGATTTAGTTGGATACACTGACAGTGATTGGGCTTGAAGTGTAGATGATCGGAAGAGAACTTCCAGTTATGTTTTTCACATGGGTTCAAGAGTCATTTCATGGGCTTCTAAAAAGCAGCCCATTGTAGCATTGTCTACAGCAGAGGCAGAATATGTGGCAGCTACTGTAGCAGTGTGTCAAGCAATTTGGATGAGGAGGATGTTAAGGAGTTTATGCCAAGAGAAGGTAAGAGGAACAATGATTCATTGTGACAATAGCTCAGCTATTGCATTATCTAAGAATTCTGTGTTTCACAAGAGAACGAAACACATTGACACAAAGTTTCATTACATCAGAGAATTGGTAAACAATGGAGAATTTTTTTTGGAACACTGCAGAACTCAGGAGCAGTTTGTAGACATTCTGACCAAGCCATTGGGACAAGAGAGTTTTTAGTTTTTGAGAAAATTTCTGGGTATGACTGATAACCCAGTAGTTGAAAGTAAGGGGGAGTGTTGAAATGTTACTTTCAACACTGGCTGTGCAGAGCCGCTTTCTATTTTAAAACTCCAGGTTCTTTGTACTCAAGCTGCCTTCTAAAATGGTGAAAAATCAATTTGTTTTTGAAAACCCCCTACAGTCCATTCGCAGTTTTTGACAGAGCCTCTATACATTGATAAAAAAGAGCTCTTGTATTATCCTTTGAAAATAGAGTGGTCTATTTTGAAAATAGAGTTATTTTTAAATAACACAGGAGCGTTTAATTTCAGAACGCGGGAGAGTTCGTTTGAAGAACCGTGGTCCCCAACGCCAAGTCAAATGTCACGTTAGCAGACACATGGCAGCAACTGATTGGAGCGGGTTTTGTTTGGTTGTTCGCACAGTTGAGAAATCTGGACCCGAAATGTTTTAGGGCAGATTTGATTAGGATTTCGGGTCACAAAAGACGCTTGCGTCAGCAAGCCCAAATCTGACCCGAAATTTTTATGAGGCACATTTGATGAAGATTTCGCGTCACAATTTCGGCTGACGTCAGCGCCCATAATTGTAACGCGAAATGGTTTTGTGCAGTCGGTTTAATTTTTCGTTTGAGTTCCGGCGGGGTCCACCAGATCAAAGGTCAAAGGCTTATGGTTTTAAATTCATGCGTGATCAAATTTTTGGTTATGTTTTAATACACGCAACATTTATATATGTTTTATATATGTATATGTTTCATATATATATATTAAAACAATTATAAAGTGAGCCCCCGACAAAACTTTTAACTTTGGATTTGTTTTAAATTTTTAAATATAGTTTGTGATGTTTTTATTATATGCGTAGCATATAAAGTGAAAAGGCCCATGAGCCTAAAAATGTAATGTTTTTGTATTCACATAGCAGTGCATTTTTTTAAAAATAGACAGAGTGTAATTTCATGCACAAGAGTGTGTAGTTTTTAGAGACAGAGTATATTTTTCTGTGTGTGAGACAGAGAAGAATTTTGAGAGCACTGTGTTTATGCAACAGTCTTGTTTTTTTCGTAAATCCCTCTGACAGAGGAAGAAAGTTTTTGTAATAGTTTACAGTGAATGAAATAGAAAATTTTCAAAGTTTTGAACTCTGTCTCCTGTGATTGAAATTTAATTTCTCTATGTTAATAGAGGAGAGTATTACTCTCTCCATTTTTGTTTTGGAATTGTCAAATATTCCAATAGCACGCTGTATAGGCGGAAGCGTCGGCTTACCTTCCGGGCGGCTCCCGGGTTTGTTCTCAGTGTGAAATGAACGAGACATGGCCTTTAATATCTTGTTTGTTGTGTGAGACTCTTTCGATGAAAAAGGTCACAAGATCATTCAGAGCCATGAAGCTGGCTCAATACACCAGATTCTAATAAACACATCTATACTGACTTCTTCGTGCCCTTGCCTACGCCTATTCCGCGTCTCTTCGCTTACCAGACCACATCAGAATTCATTGGACAAACTCCCGTCTATCATTATACCCCATCACACGTCTCCAATGCTTACTTGTGCTTTCACCTGCCACTAAACAATAAGGACAACCAACGCAGAGATTAGTGAGTATGTTGGGCTGCATCTCGTTTTGTAGCCCTCATAACTCGTAATAACATTACTTTTAAAATATAATATTACTTTTAATAACGATGTGATTTTATTCCTATGGATGATTTCCATGTTCTCTTAGGTAGGCCTTGGTAGTTTGACAAGAGAAAAATCCATGATGGCAGATGTAATACTTATACATGATAAAGATGGAAGCAATCACATGCTCATACCTTTAAAATATGAAAATGAAATTAAGTCCTAAAGTGTTGGTTACCAGTTGTTTGTTGCATCATATCATAAATGAGGAGGTAGGTTTTTATTTTATTGGTAATCCAAGAATAATTATGACTAACACAAAGTTGATTGATATTCCTATAGAAATTCAAGATTTTTTGAGTCAGTTTGTTGATATTAGTGTGGATGAGTTACTTAATGAATTACCTCCCATGAGAATCATAAAATCTCATATTAATATGATTCTAGGAGTCAATCCACGAACAAGGTAGCTAAAAGTATGACTCCAATCCACCAACAAGGTAGCTTAAAGTATGATTCAGAATGAAAATGAGTAAATCAAGAATTACAAGAGTTATTTAACAAAGGGATAGTAAGAGAGAGTTTTATTCCTTGTGCTTTTCCAATAGTGTTGAGTTTTAGGAAGCATGGAGGTTGGAGAAGGTGTATAGATTCAATATCCTTCAACAATATCACAATAAATTGTAGATTCCATTTTCCTAGAATTGATAGTTGATGGATTTCCTAAGTCGTGCAAGCTGGTTTTTGAGGTAGTCTTAAAAAATGGATACCATCATATAGGAATTAGAGAGGTTGAGTAATGCAAAAAAAAAATTAAACTGATGACATAATTTATGAGTGGCTAGTTGTGCCATTTGGATTGAGAAATTCTCCAAAGCAATTTCATGAAGTTCATGAATGAAGTTATTAAAGATTTCACAGGTAAATATATCACCATTTACCTAAATGATATTCTTATTTATAGTCATTCCAAGGAGGAGCACCTTAGACATATTAGTTTGGTTTTGAATAAGTTGCAAAAAGAGAACTTATTAATCATTCTTAAGAAATGTACTTTCATGAAAACAAGGATGATCTATTTCAGTTTTTCCATATTACAAGAAGGCTTGAATATGGACAAGGATAAGATAAAATCCATAACTGAGTGGATTAATCCAAGGAATTTCTTTAAGGTGCGAAGTTTTTATGGTTTAGGTAGCTTCTATAGGAAATTTATATTAGATTTTAGTGGGGTTTATACACCAATTGTGGAAACAATTAAGGGAAACAAGTAGTCATTCCAATGGATTGAAGAAACTAAGAAAAAAATTCATCTGGTCAAGAAGATCACAGAATAACTCGTTCTAGACCTACTTGATTTTGGTAAACTTTTCTAAGTAGAATGTCATGTTAGTGGCATTGTTATAGGTTTTGTTTTGACTCAATAAGGTAAGACAATTTCCTACTTTAGTGAGAAAATTAATGATGCCCAAAAGAATAATTATTCATACAATAAAGAACTCTATGCCATTGTCCAAGGTTTGAAGAAGTGGAGGCATTATTCGATATGTAAATAATTTGTATTATATACTAATAACCATGCTCTATATTTCATCATTAGTCAAAATAAATTAAGTCAAACGGATTGAATTTTTGCGAAACATTTTACCCTTGTTATCAAGCATACAAGTGCACAATCTAATAAAATTGTAGATGTAGTGTTTAAAAGAAATTCACAAGAATATGAAGTGAATATATTTGGATTTAATGCCTTGAAAGAAATGCGCAAGGAGGATATTTACATTAAATATGATTATGAAAAATGTGAGGATACCATAAGGAAAGTAGGAGTCCATGGATGGACTACATGCTTGAAGAAGGAATATTGTTTAAGGGAAGCAAGATATGCATTCCTAAATGTTCGAGGAGGAACATACTGGTAGTTTGGTAGGGATTTTTTGGGGAAAATAAAACACTTTGTCAATTGAGTGCATACTATTTTTCACTAGGAATGAAAGAAGATGTGAATAATTTTATTGAGAGATGCAAGATATGTCAACATGCTAAAGGAAGTAGCTAAGAAAAGGACTATATGATCCTTTTCCTATTCATAATAAGGCACATGATTCATTAAGTATGGATTTTGTATTAGGAACACCTAAGAAATGAAGGGGCGATGATTTTTTTATTTGATGTAGTTGATATATTTTCCAAAATAGACCATTTTTTAGAATGTACCAAAACAAATGACACACCTACAATTTCCAACTTATTTTTTAAGGAAGTAGTAAAATTACATATAATTCTTAGGATTGTTGTTACTAATAGGAATATTGAGTTTTTTGGACACATTTGGAAGACTCGTTGGAAACAAATATCAGTTTTAGTTCCACTTACCATTGTTAGGCATATGGAAAAGTTGAGGTGGTCAATGGAAGCCTTGGTAAGATCCTAAGAAGACCAGTGAGTGAACATCCCAAACAATGAGATCAAGCACTTATTCAATCAAAGTTTTCCTAAATTGATTCAACAAATATAATCACACGTTTTAATATATTACATATTGTGTATGGTATTCATCTAGTGAATGTTTATGAATTGAAACACATGGGAAAGTAAGCAATAAGCAGTGTAGATGGGGAAGATTTTGTAACCATGCAATAATTGCATGAGAAAGCCAAATATTAGCTTGAAGGGAACAAAATAAAGCACATGAAATGAACATATCTAAAGACCAAGGAGATCCATGTTGAGGGTATAGATTTGGTTCTTTCATGTTCAAAGAAGAAAATATTTCCCAAGAGGGAGTATAACACAATGAAACTAAAAAATACTCGACCTTTTAATATCTTGTTAAAAGTTTCTTCAAATTCCTATAAGATATTGCTTCCAATTGATAGTGGAATCTATATTATATTAAATATTTCAAACTTGTATCCTTTCAAGGAAAAAGAGGACTCAAAAAACTCACCTAAACGTAATGTTGATCAAACAATAAATTGCGAATAGAAACTACGATTGGGAATAGAAACTACCTAAAGCATAGTTAAAGGAAACTAAATCAATCCTATAAAATAAGGTAGTGAAGAAGACTAGGGGCTAGGAGTAACTTCAATAGTTGGTCAAGTGGAAATATCATCCACGTTACGATGCTACATGGAGGATAAATTTTGATATTTCCAAGAATGGTAGTAGAATTGATGTACTCATGAATAAGAGCCTATTAAGAATATTTTTTTTGTTCCTTGATAGTAAAATCTAGGTGCATCACTAGTGATATATCATTTTTTCTTATTTTCTCATAGGTTTGAGATACCTTTGGGTGCATATAAATTTGGAGGAGTTTTCTAAAATATATTGTACATCAAAACATTATTTGTCTCACATAATAAAAAAGCACCTAAAGGTAATGTTGATCAAACAATAAATTTCGAATAGAAAGTATGATTGGGAATAGAAACTACCTAAAGCATAGTTAAAGGAAACTAAATCAATCCTATACAATAAGGTAGTGAAGAAGACTAGGGGCTAGGAATACCTTCAATAGTTGGTCAAGTGGAAATATCATCCATGTTATGATGCTACATGGATGATAACTTTAGATATATGTAAGAATGGTAGTAGAATTGATGTACTCATGAACAAGAGCCTATGAAGAAGATTTTCTTTGTTCCTTGGTAGTCCAATCTAGGTGCATCACTAGTGATATATCATCTTTTCTAATTTTCTCATAGGTTTGAGATACCTTTGGGTGCATATAAATTTGGAGGAGTTTTATAAAATATATTGTACATCAATAACATTATTTGTCTCACATAATAAGCCAAAATATTAGAATGTGCTTGTTTTAGTATGATTGACCATGTATTTAGGGGTTTTAGAATAAGATGAGTATTTGGTTATGGTTTTTATAATAATGGAATATATGGATGAATATATTGGGGTTCGAGTCATCTTCCTCAAGATGTATAAAAAAATTGTGACAATTATATTCATTATGGTTGGAATTATAAATGTTTGATATAATAAAGGAAGTTGCATGATGCTCTAATGATGTAATTTGTATTGTTTATTTGGTGTTTATTAATTTAAAAAGGGGAATTGAGTTTGATTACTATTCATAATTTTGTTGTTGTCAAATTCTTGGTAATGTATCAAAAATTTGATGCCAATTTCTTAGTTTTTTCATTTTTCCTTGGCTAGATAATCATTATATGTGGTGTTGAAAGTGAAAACTCTCCGCTAACAGGTTTATGACACTGGAATTAAAGAAAAAATTTGACAATGACTTTGTGACACTAGAATTGAAATTAAAAAATATACCTACATGTCTATCCATTTGGAATTGAATTTCCAATAATATTCCAATGGGTTTATCATGTGGGAATAAAATTGAAACTCTACCTAATAGTTTATAATTGTAGGAATTGAACCCCAATTTTTGTGGTCAATGGCCTATAAGTATTGCTAATTTTTCTTTTACCTTAGTTTGAGATTTATATTAAGATTTGTAACTTTAAAATGAAATCATCGATGTGAGTTTGCAATTTTTGATGTTGTCAAGAAATGGACGAATTATATTTTTGTATGATTGAATCTTTGCATAACTAGAAATGTAAAAATCTCTTATATAATTGAGAGAAGAGAAATATCCCTACATCACTATTTCATGATCAATTAGATGCATGTAATGCTTTGTAGTTAGTATATTTTATTGAACATGAGACTCAATGGGTCAGGCTAGAGATATAGAGTATTAACACTTGGTTCCTTCACCTTCGTGGCCTCATAGCCCAACTTGGTTGTGTTATTTACATTAAATGTAGTTTCTTATGCTTCTAGTTTCTTAGAATTTTTTTTGTTAAAATATAGATATCCTTTCATTATACAAGGATGAGAAAATTATAATTATTCTCTGTAATTAAAAAAAATGCATTATGCATGTCGTGTGTAATTATTTCTTATTCTATCCATGGGCATATGTTTTAATGAAATTTTTACAATGCATGTTATTTTAATCCATTGCATTCTTTCAATTTGCATTACAAATGCATTTGTTTTCAATATGGTCATTTTGGGGAAGTTTATTTTTTTGAGATTATTGGGAAATCATCTTTGAGGGATGGTGTTTTGAATCTCTATTCATGGCTACTGATCCAGGTGGCTCGAGAAACAATCAATGATCAAAGAAGGCCCAAGGAAGGATAAAAAACAAACATTCTTGGATTACAATAAAATTAGGTTCAAATCGAATATCTCATCGCAAACTTTCCAACGATGCAAACGACACCTCAATCCAACGTCGTATGTGAAAGTTATGGCAAGTCGATTTTTTGGTCAAACTAGTCAAAAGCCAAAGTGAACTTAGGGTGGTACGTGAAAATCCCATAGGTTTCCACATAGCAACAAAGCAAGTAGGCATGGTGGGACCCACAAAGCTGATACAGAAACCGAGTCAACAAACCAGGTGGACTGACAAGCATGTGACATGGCAGCACCACAAGTCGACACATGACAAGTAGGTGGGAGAGGTGGCATAGGATGTGTACCAATGAGAGGTTTCCACATGGCCTAATCACATGGTGCCAAATGGAACATCAAATTAAGCCCAAGTGGTCTTGGATTGACAACCTCCATTTTTGACTTATTCTCATGATTTTGAGTGTCATTGCAATATGGCCATACAATTTCCATATACTATATGATTTGAAAATTATATTAAAACTAAAATTAGGCTTTAAAACCATATTAAAGAAAAATTTGGAGTCCATGGGTTTTGAACTAAAAACCTCCCCAAAAAAAATGCCAACCAATATCCCAACCTCACACTTTGTCTTATTCACCTCACACTTTGTTATAATATGCCATTCAAATGGTTCAAAGGGAACCATGGAGAGTGATGGAGAATACATGAGAGATGAGGGCATTGGAAGGCCAATGAAAAAATTAATTTTAAGAATATTGTTAGAGCATGATAGGTAATATTCCATATAATATTATTTATGGAGAACCTTGAGGGATCTTTAAGATTGCCTTGGAGGTAGAATTTTGACAGTGTCAGAAATATGTTGAGTTTATACTCATTTTACTTAGTTTTTCACAAGGAATTTGATGGCGTGATTAGTTTCTTCATATGAGTAACCAAATTTCAATCAGCCCACAGAAGAGAATCTTTGAGGAATCTTTCAGATTCTTAGGGAGCTCAGATTTAACTAAGGCATAAATAGGTCAAGTTTATACTCATATTTCACGGTTTTTCTGTAAGGAATATCATGGTGCATTCCATTTCTTCATTCGAGTAGCCAATTTTCAGGCCTTCCCCAAACTTGGAGGTAAACGATGCATTGTTTCCATGTCTTCATTTGACTTTTACTGAGATGATTCTTTTGATGTTGAGATCCATGTATGACAATTTGTGAGAGGATCATGTGTGCCATCTATGTGAGTGTTTGATATTTTTTCATGCTGAAAGAGAGCTTTTATGAGTGAGAGTTCCTATGAGAGAACTTCTCGTGGAGAGACATGTCATTCTAGTTAAGAGAGTTCATCCTTATAGTGACAGAGAATACATCATGTATTCATCATCATCTTGAAACATTTAATGAAGCAACCTCCCCACTCTTGACACTGGGCCTAGAGATGCAACCCACTCTCGGTGAACTTCGTTATCAAGTTGTGTGTTCTTTGATTTGATGGTTGTATTTATGTTTCTTTTTTAAAATATGCACATGTAGTTTTTCATACTCTTTCATATGCAATTCTGCTAACATCACATAAGTGAAAGATCTTGGTTAATTCTGGCAGTTGATAGAATTTGAATCATCTACCCATCCCATGGTTGAGAGAGATGGGTGGGGATGATATACCACAACCATTTTTATAATAAAAATATAATATTTTCAAATCTACGTGGAAAATTTTAACCAATTTGGAAATAAAAGGAAATAGCATATCTTTACATTTTTTAGGTAATTAACTTAATGGTATGAGATACATTGTAGAAGAAATTTAAAGTTATTTTCATATGTTGAAATTTACATTAAGTGTTTTCATACCTATGGAAATGAAGAATATTTCATTACAAAAATCCTTAAGGATATACTGGTTAGTCCATGAATTGTCACCTAGAAAAGACATCATTTTACCAAAAGCATGACATCCAATACATGTATCATCATCGTTTGGGGCAACACCACAATATTTACAGGTTATTTTATATTTTACATTAATATTTAAATTCCTTATACTAAATTTATATAGTGATAAAATTCAATATTAAATTAATAAGGATCAGAGCTATTTCCATGATTATGGCAGTAAGGGTTTGTCATTGTGAGAAATCATTACTAGAAAACCATTTAACCATCTTTGTAATTTTTCATCTTTATTTACATTTCAATAATAACAATATATTAAAATAATAAAATCTCATACCAATGATTTTCAATTTTATGTTATTTAATGGTGAGGACATATGTGCATATCCAATTCCTTTTTATCCATGTAATAGCCATACACTTCTCCTTCTTCTTGCTTCCATTCATTTCGACTTGTTTGCTCAACATAATTCAATAACCTTGTCATCTTTGGTGTGAAATATTTATATCCTCTATAGTTTTTATGTATCTAGTCAATCAATGTTGAGTAAGAATGTTGAGTAAATGTAACGCTTTGTATATTTATCACTAAGAATGATTTCAATACTTTGTTAATTTAGTTTTTCTTTTTTAATTATTGAATAATGATATATATGATTTGATTTGTAATCATTTTTTATTTCTTCACTTATTTCTTAGTTGTTAATCAATTTTCTTATTTTCTACAAAAATAGTATATATTTTCATTTTTTTACTCAAATTTAATTATATGATGAGAAAATTACATTTTGACATTATTTTTAAAAACATAAATTAATTTAATACCAAAAAAACCTAAAATATTTGCATTAAATATTATGTATAACCAAAATCTACAAATTTAATAATCCTTAAATATCTTCAATTAAATTTTAGATAAAATAAATTAAAATATTATACCAAAATAAATAAATATATAAACCAAACAATAAATTCACACATGTTTTACATTTATATCATTTTCTATTAATTTATTTTATTTCACTCATCATAATCATCCTCTTACCACCTTGAAGAATCTTCTACAATGGGTGATAATCCATCGACGGAAACAAGTATGGTTAAACGTGTTTGATTATTCAACGATGCTCCGAGTCCGATACGAAGGGATTGCCAAACTTTTTAATTTATTCTTATTTTATTAGGAAATAAAAATAATGCATATTAAGGTATATTAAGATACAAAATTGATGATTTTATGTTTACCAATTTCTTTTGATAATTCCTTCTTATTCTACAAGCTGTTATATTTGCTACCCTACAAAGACTAAATTCGAATTGACACAATATATATATAAGTTGAAGTTGCTTATGATTACGTGCAATGACCACGTCACATATATCCTCTGTCTCATTGTAAAAATGGCACATGCAACATCAACAACTTTTATTTCGCAATGGTGTCTTGTATCGCATATCAATATGAAGAAAATCATTTATTTGTAATTGAGATCTTTTATGCCTTAGAACAAGTAACATCCTCATGTAAAAGGTATGCATTTGGATTTTTAAGTAGAGTTGGAATTATAAGATTTAAGGTTATAAGAACAAGTAACATCATAATGTAAAGGGTATGCATTTGGATTTTTAAGTAAAGTGGGAATTACAAGTTTTAATGTTATAAGATGTTAATGCCATAAAATTGTTATGGTTAATTTTTTTTTTCCTCCTTTTTAAGGAAAAATGGTAAAATGATCTAGATAAGGTACAAGTTTAAATTCATTTGCTTATTATGAATTTAAACGGTTGAGACTTTTGTAAGGATCGGTGTCTATCTTAAAAGTGTTTACAATTATGGCAAAACCATAACCGATTGATTGAATAGGTTTTTGTGTTGTTTTTTTTGGTTATCACTTTTGTTATATTTTTATTTTTAAGCCTTTTTTCTTTTTAATATGAGAAAAATAAAGTAATTTAAATTTTATGGAGATGTGTAATTTTTTTTGTCTTATATGGAATAGATATATAAAATTTTAAAAATATCAATAATAAAAAAAATTAGCATACTATTTCAAAAAGCAGAGATTGAGTAAAAGATTTTAACATTAAACATATATATAGAGGGAAAAGATTGAGATAATTCTTATTCTATTAAGAGTTGCATTCTAATTCAGTAATATAGATTTGACAAATAATAATTTTTAAAATATTATTAATAAAAATAATTAAATGTATGAATAGATGAAAAACATATGAAGAACATGTTTTAACATTTTAATGTGGATGACAGAATTATAAATAAAATATTTTAATGGCAACTACATATATATTATACCAATCTAGATCCATCTTAACTATATATATTATACTAACCTACATCCATCCTAACTTTGGATGTACTAAGACTGATCAAATCTATTTTCAGGCCCGTTTTCCGTTTGCTCCCATGTGCCTCCGTTCGGTCGGGCGCACTGTGTCGCGCCAGGTGAGGGCGCCTAGCCAAGCGTGTTTGGGTCGGGCAGTTTGGTCCAAGGGCGCCCGTATCAGATTTGCTAAGTTGTGACCGCCTGGGTGCCCTGTGCACGTTCGGGCGGCCCATTTTCCGTTTGCGTCCATTCGGTCGAGCACGCCGTGTGAGGGCGCCCGACCAAATGCGTTCGGGTCGGGCCATTTGGTCCGAGGGCACCCGTATCAGCTTTGCTAAGTTGTGACCACTCGAGTGCCCTGTGCACGTTCGGGCGGCCCGTTTGTCATTTTCTCCCATGTGCGTCCATTCGGTCGGGCGCGCCGTGTCGCACTGTGTGAGGGCACCCAGCCAAACGCATTCAGGTTGGGCCGTTTGGTCCGAGGGTGCCCGTATCAGATTTGCTAAGTTGTGACCGCCCGGGTGCCCTATACTAAGGCTGATCAAATCTATTTTCACTCTAAAATATATTTTCATCTCAAGAGATGTGATCCCTCTTAGTAGATGCCAGTTAAGATGAATCCAGGGTGGTTTTTATAAATAGATAAATTTAGAAGCACTTTAATTTTATAAACTAAAAAATCTAAAATTCAAATCTCCAAAATATCTCTATCTAAAAAAAACTATTATAGATTCCATAAATAATTACACATTACTCTGATAAATTGTTTTCTTATAAATAAATAACTTAAAAATCACTTCCATTATTAAAAATTAAATTTAATATTTTAACTGTCATAATACTCGTCATCCTAAAACATATTGCTCTGTAACTTTGATTTTTATAATACCTTTACACATTCACAATTTCTTCCTCTTTGACTAATTACAATAGTTACAGGTCCCTTCTGACTCTTAAATATTAGCAAGCATGAATTAATTTAATTGTAAATTTTGAAATATTTGAAAATGTGAGAAATAAATTCCATAATTAATTTTACTTTCGTATATTAAATTTTTTAAATTTAATTGATTTATTATTATTTATCATATTTTTTAATATGTTACAATAAAAATGATTAAGATAAAAATTGAATTTATTATTATTTAAATTATTTTAAAATCTAGAATTAAAATAAAACAAGATAAAGATGATGACAGAGTCAATAGAATTTTTGGAAATGTGTCAAACAAATTCATATAACTAGCAATTGCACCATTACCAGATGTTGCAAAGGAAACATTGTAAGATTCTTAAAGAGATTCAATAGTTTCTAAGAAAGACATGTGTACTGAAATTGATGTTTATCTTATTATGTGCGTAAATTTATATACAACTTTACACCATATCAATCCCTATCAACTTTTTGAGATTCGCAATTCGATGCCTAGCCAACAATAGATATTCATCCCTAAGACAAGACCTTGCAACAGAAGAGAAAAGTGATATTTATTTCAGGAGAAAACATGATCATTATGCTCTTTTGCATACAGAAAAATGTCACTCGGATACCACCCAGCTTGAGATGCACAATCAATATATTAGAAATGAAGTTTGAGTGACACTCGAGGTTGAAAAGATATTGGATCTTGACACTCTAGATGTTGATAGAAAGCGCAGAGTGATATCATCCTCTTGGCCAAAGGGAAGAAGGAAGAATGATATTTTTTGAAATTGAGATTGAGGTTAAAATGGTATTGGTAATCCAAGACTCATGAAGAATGTCACAGAATAGTATTTTAATGCAGAATGATCCGACACAGTGAGAAGGGACTACAATGCATAGAGGTATGACATCATCTCATGGCACTCGATAATCATGAAAGAAAACATAAAGTTCATAACGTATAGAAATATAACAAGATGAGACTCCTTTACAAGAGGAGTTGATCAATCCAAGTCTCATGAAAAATCACTTTTTAATGCATATTGGCCACACACATTGTCAATATCCCATTTAGTGAAGAAAAAATGTCAATTAACATACCAGTGGCCATGACAAATCTCAATCCCTTACAACATTTAGTCAATAAAATATTTCAATTAACAAACCAACCATTACAAATCTCAATCCCTAACAGCATTTAGTCAAGAAAACATGTCAGTTAAAAAACCATCCATAACAAACTCAAGTATGAATGGCTCTGACCATTGTTTGTAAATATGCCATAATGTTTATATTGTGTGCACTACTCGATCCTATTACAGGAGAATAAATAAAAGTGCTTTCTCAAAAAGGTTGTTACAGGAGAATTAATAAAAATACTTTCTCAAAAAGGTTTGTTGAAGGGAAACACCATTGGCTCCACCTTCAATCACTTTAGGCCCCATCATTGCCACTTCATGAAGATCAAAAAATGTGACATGGATAAACAATACAATATGCATAGAGATATTATCTGTGCAACCGAGACCACCATTTCTATCGGCTGTAGAAAGCACTTGAGAAAACATTGTAAATATTATAAAGAATTAAACATGTTTCAACAATTCTATATGCTGAGAAAGTCATTGTGAGGTCGAGACCACCTTCTCCCTCTTTTCTAAATAATTCCCGGAAAAATGGGAATAGATTAAACAGGACCCAACTCACACACAATAGTTCACTGGTCATTATGTCTCCATGAAGTATTGACTTAACCGGACCGTATATCAATCTGAATATGTTGAAGAAATAATACACTATTGGGATGATGAATATGGAAGAATAATAAACAATAAAGTTTCCCTCTGCTGTTTCACTTGTAGAGCCATTGTCGTCATCAATTTACTTTGGAGAGATCAAGAATGTATCTTCCTTGAGTCCTAAAAGGTTGATAAAAACCTCAAAAGTTGCAACTATAGAAGTAAGTATGACGATCATCCACATGCACATGTTGTTCCACCACTGTCTCCTATAAATGCCTAACCATTTGCTTTGAACCAAGCTCAATATGTAATTGCAGCCAAAGATAAGGATGAAGGGAATGAATTCCACAGTTAATACTTGCAATAATCGGATCCCCAATTATTTAGAAAACAATATTAAATAATTTTTTGGCCGAGGAAGCTTATAATAATCTAGATGTCTTGTCGCTTAAAGAGCCAATGAAAGTTTTCTAGTTGTAGAAGGCGTATCTTTTCTTCAAATCAACATGGCAAAGATCCAAATGAACCATATCCATGTAAGGAACTATCTTGGGTCCAATTGTTATCATATGCAATTTTTACTTTTCAATATCCTTGTATGTCTTATCAGAGACATAATCATCATCTTCTGGCTCAGATTCCTCCATGATTTCCAATTAGAACAACTGGTATAATTTGTTCCATGTCTTGCTTGATTTCTCAAGCTCAGACGTCGTGTTGGAGAATAAATGGGAATTCATATTCTTCTTCTTTGATTAATTAACTAATTAATATTTTGTTCTTTCTTTCCCGTGGTTTTACTCAGAAACATTGTGAGTAAGAAAAATGAGAGCAATGTAGTAGAAACAGCCAAAAGTTAGCAAAATATATGAAATACTTTAGCTATAGCTCTAGTGTATTAAACATGTTTATGGATATAAAGAGAAATAAATAGTGTCATGGATGAAGAAAATTTGTTTATGTTTTGAGGCTAGCTATATTAATCATATAGAAGAAAGTTAATTAATGAAAATAATTGCATGGAATAATTAAATATGAAAAATGACTAATCTGCATTATGATTAGTTTTAAGTCTCCTTAAAATGGAATAGAATTAACATCACCAAAGGGTGTGTGTTGTGTTTTGGTAGAATTCCTAACTAGTCAATCTAATATAACATGGGACTATTGACATGGGGAATCCATCTAGTTAGTGATGTGGAATTCAATTATATGAGATGGCCAAAATGTGGGATTGCAAATGACCTCCCCTTGTCATCGACCTATCAGGGTTATAAGTTTATCAATACACTTTGGTCGATGAGAAATGGGTGGGGAATAAGAAACTTCTTGATAAACATCATAAACTGTAAACCTAACATATATGTCATCAGTTTTTCAAGCTTGGGTGAAGTTCATGTTAATGCATTGAGGTAGTATAGGAGGGGTGGTCGACAAACATTCATTTCGTTATTTCATTAAAACATAAAGATTATTTAACCTATGTGTTTATCAAAGTGTGAGGTTCACGAGGAAGTGTATTGTTTCAAATGCCCATTACTAATGGGTATTTAGCGATGATGTGAAAAATGGGAAATGTTGATAACAACTCGCAATTGTAAAATTGTGAGTGTTAATTGATGATAGATGTAATAAAGTGTTAAGAACTTTTAGAAAAGGAAAGAATTTTTCTTGAAGGAAAATGGAAACTATGGAAAACAAGAATCCAAGCATCCCTATTACTTTGTTAAGGAAAATTAATGGGGGATTGTTTCTTTCTACAACAATTTGTGACACAGTAGGTGAAATAGTTATCTTTGCCATTAAGAAAAGAAATAAAAATGTGAGGATTAATAGAAATGGGAGGTTATGGAGAAAGTTTCACATATAATTAGATATATTTTAAACATTAACTATTAAATTGTTATCGATAGAAGAATTTCATTCCAATTAATTATGTTTATTAAATCATTCTTCAAGAGAACAAAGATATTGTGAGTTTTATTTAAGGAAGAAAGAATGTTGGATTTTGGTCAAGGTTGAGAAGAGAGGGAAAAACTTTATATAAAAGGATTTAGATGCAATCAATTTAAACTCATCTATTTTGTATCCCAACATTACTTTTCTTACTGTGAGCATCATAGCCACTTTGAAATTGCCATACTATCATGTATACATTGAATTGTTGCTAACGAACATCCATAACCTCGATGGGTTTGTATACACTTCCCACACTTTTTTATTTCAACTTCCTATAGTAGATTTAAATATGCCTTTTTATTTATAAAATATTATATATTTTACTCATTTTCGGGGTGACATAAAAGTTATATTGATATAAAGCACCATCTAAATGCATAAAGCTTTTCCCTGGCTCCTTTGGCCTCAACCATTCCTAATAGTTTCTTATTTATTTACATAGAAAAGGGGTGATTTTGTTGTCTTAAAGAGTGATATGCAAAAAATTTTCCTATGAACATGAGTCTTCAACATTATATATATCTCATGATCCTAGAAGCATATTGAAGGAGTTTGAAACCATCATTGTGTGCTTGTATAGTTTAATGTTGTCTAGAAATGGATGAATTATATTGTTGTATTGATTGATGTCTCCATAGCTATAAATGTAAAAATATCTTGTATAACTGAGAGAAGAAAAATGTACTTGCAGCACTATTATAGGATAAATGAGATTCATGTGATGCTTTTTGGTGAGCATAGTTTATTGAACATGATAGTGAATGGGTTCCTAGAGAGATAAAAGTGTTTAGAAATTATTTTTTTATTGATGTCAGAGTTTTTATAGCTTAAGATAAGAATTTAATCATCTTAAATAATGGTTTAAGCCCTTTTTAAAAGGGTATAACATATCCCCTAACTCCTTTCCATTGAGGAGATATAATTTTTTTAACTAAAAAAAGACTACACATCTTGCCCCTAGTCAAGTTGGCCCCACTTGAGGACAAGCTGACCTTATTTGGGTTATTTGATTAGTATAAATATGTAAGGTTACTCCCCCATTTGATCATCAACTCGGTTAATAAAGAAGACAAGCAATTCATACCTATGGCAGAGAGTAAAAATAGATCATATCTCATGAACCTAGAAGCATATTGAAGGAGTAACTTCACTGTTTTTATTTATGTTCTTATTTGAGGGTTATTGGAGGGTTGTATGATCAAAGTTTAGAGCATATTTGGAGCCAAATATTTGTCAAAAAATTTCCACTTAGTAGCATAGAAATAAACCTCTTATAGAGAAAATATCGACCTCTTGTAGGAGAAAAAATCAACCTTTTATAGAGAAAATCTTGGCCTCTTGAGGAGAAACACTTGGTCCCCCTGTGGACATAACTCATGCTATGGTGTGGAGAAGAACTTGAACCCCTTGTTGAAGATAATTCGACCCTATGGTAAAAAAAAACGCAGCCCCGTTGTGGACAAATTCCGCCCTATGGTAAGGAGCAAAACTCGACCCCGTTGTCGACAAAATTCATCCCTATGGTTCAGAACAAAATCAAAGCCCCTAAGAAAAGAATCTGTCCCTATTTTTCTACTTTGCGAGTAGATATTGGACTCATATTGATTTAAATTTAAGCCTTGTGAGTAACTGCTATTTGAGTTCAATGTGATTAGCTTTAAATCATGGTTTTTCATCAGTTTTGAAATAGTTTTCTGAAGCAACCCTTGGAGACATTTTGAACAAACCTTTTGAAGAGACTTTGAAGCATCTTCTTGAAGAGATATTGTAGTAGCCTTCAAGACACTTTGGATCAATTCTTTGAGACACCGTGAAGCAGTACTTTGGAACTATCTTGGTAGAGTTTTAATCAAATTTTTAAAGTATTTTGAAGTAGTTGTAGAGGAAAAAACCTAAAAGGATTAGTTTCCTCATATATACTTGGTTGGTGGTTGAATTTTCTTACGAGGATTAGTGTGCTCATTCATGGTTGGTTCTTTGTAGAATCAATTTTTTTTTAAAGGTTGGAGCAATAATTTGATGATTTATGTCCTCATCATTTGAACAAAATTATATGAGTTATTTTTTATTCTATTTCTTGTTTTTTTGGTATAACTTGTGCTTCTAATTAAAAGAAATATCACCCGACAAATAGAAAATTGAAAGAAATATTGGTTCACCTCCTCAGTATTTCCAATAAGAAGATAGAATATTATTTCTTGGTTCGTCCATGGTAGTAGCCTCATAGCCCAATCTAGTGGTGTTGTTTGCACTAAATATAGTTTCTAACCCAATCTAGTGGTGTTATTTGCACTAAATATAGTTTTTTTTTTTTTTTTTGTTAAATATGTCTCCTTTCATTATATATGAATATGAAAATTACAATTTTTATTAGTTATAGAAAATTTATGCATTGTGTGTAATAATTTTTAATTTTATTTATGTGCATTTTCTTGTTATTAAATTTTGACAATCCATGTTATTTTATTACATTTCATTATTTTTATTTTCATTATAAATGCATTTGTTTTCATTATCGCCCTTTCCAGAAAGTTCCTTTTGTTTGAATTATTCAGAAATCATCTTTGAGGGATGGAATTTAGAATCTCTATTCATGGCTACCTCTCTGATAGTTTAGTGTGATGCGTGGAATGATATACCACAACCTTTCCCATAATAAAAAAGTAATAGTTTCAAATCCATGTGGAAAATTTTAACAAAACAAGAAAGAAAAAGAAGTAATATTTTTTAATATTTTTGCGGCAATTGGCTTAATGGAATGGGTTACATTATAGAATATAGTAAAATATTATATACTCTTATTAAACCTGAAATTGAAGGTACATTTTTATACACATGAAATTGAATATCCTTGAAGTTCCATTACAAAAGTCCCCAGAGATATATATAGTTTCCAATCCATTAATTCTCACCTAAAAAAAGCACCCATTTACCACAAGTCATGTCATCCAACAATTTTTTCTTATTTTTATATGAAACACCACACTCTTTAGAATTTATTCTATGTTTTACTTTGGAATTTAAATTTATACTAAAACTATTATTACTACTATAATAATAAAAATCAATATTAGTAAAATCATGATGAATTTTTTCATATTTCCATAATTACATCAATAATGGGCTCTCTGTTTGATAAATGGCATTAGTAAAAAACCATTTAACAATATTTGTGATTTGTCATCTTTGGATAAACCAACTTTATATTTCATTGGGAAAATATAGTAAAACTTTAGAATCTCATTCTAATTGTTTAGATTTATTTTTGTGTTGTGTAATAGTGAACACATATACCCAATGGCTTTGTCACACTCTTCTCCTTCTTATTGCTTATGTTTATTTGTGACTTGTTTGGTCAATTTAATCCAATAGCCTCCTCTACCCCTACCTTACTCCTTCCTATGCTTTTGGTGTGAAATATTTATATCCTCCATGGATTTTATCTATCTATTGCATCAACTCTTTGGTAAGCATGATGTTTTGTGTATTTATCAATAATAATGATTCCAATACTTTGTTAATTTATTTTTTCCTTCCACTTATAACATTTTTTTTGTAATTAAACAATGATATATAATTTAATTTATAGTGATTTTCAATCTGCTTATGTATATTTTAGTTGTGTAAATGAATGTTTTGATCAAATTATTTATCATCAATTCTCTTATTTATATGTTTAAATCTTTTATCTTTTTCATTTTTTTTTCTTTCTATCACTATTGAAATTTGAATATACTATTGTTGATAAAATTACAATTTTATATTTTTTTTAGAATGATCTCAAGGATGACCCCTGGGTTGAGATAGTTGCTGCGATCTACGTTCAGGGATGACCTAGGACGCGTTTCCGCTGTGGCCGCGCTTGGCTGAGCCAGCGCCATCATCCCCTGCTCGCCTTCCTCTGCTGGCATGGCCCCTCCGGACTCCACCCTGGAGGCTGTCGCTATTCAACTAGATTTTTCTACCCTTGTTAAATCTCTGCTGCCTCAGCGACCTCGCCCGACGATCTCAAAATTTGTGAAGAAACTCAATGGCCTATAGGAAGTCATTCTTCCACCATCTCTCCCTCGCATGGCCGCTCTCTCTCTGGCTGAGAAAGGAGTTATTGGACAATTTATTGGGCTTTGGCCCTCTCCAAAGATGGTGCAGTGATGGGTTGAGTGAAACTGGACTGATAAAATTAATGGAAAAATCTCAATTCACTTTTGTGGGAAAGGGTATTTTACTTTTCACTTCGAATCCAAAGAAGAAAAGGATCTAATCTTTAGGAATGGACCTTATTTCATGGACTCTAGAGGTTTGTACCTCAAAAAATGGACCCCGGACTTTGATCCCAAGCTGGATGTGCCTAACGCGGTTCCGGTTTGGGTGCGCCTCCCTCACCTTCCTCTCCACTGTTGGGGAGATGGATCGGTCTGTGCCATTGGGAATGTCATTGGAAAATTCATTGATCGTAGTGAACCAAAGGATAATATGCAATCCTGCACCAGGATCTGTGTTGAGGTAGACCTTGTCAAAGGTCTCCCGGAGGCCATCAAGCTCAAAGTGGATGATTGGACCCATATTCAATAGCTAGACTACGAGAAGATTCCATTCAAATGTAAGGTATGTCACGAATATGGAAATTTTTCAAATCGTTTTCCTAAAATAATTGATGTTGACAACCCTAATCAAGATGCTCAATGGGAAACGGTGAAAAAAAATAAGACTTCCTCTAACCCGAAGGCTAAATCAACCTATATTCCTCCTAACTCCAATACCTTAGCCTCCTCCTCCTCCCCTTCTTCCCAGGATCCCCCTCTCCATCCTTCAGCAACCCCTGCCTTTCCTTCCTCCCCACCCAAGACTGCCCTGGAGTCTTCGAATCCCTTTTCCTCCATTTCTCCTCCTGATGATGACCCTCCCCTCTCCATCCCACTCTCTCAATATGAAGCCCATTGCTCCTCCCTTAACCTACAGGAACCTCCTTCTGCTCCTGAACCCCCATCCACTGGAGCAACTAGGAAATCTTCGAAAGAACATGGTGAAAACCTTGAACCACATAAAAATCAAGGGCCAGGAAGGAGATCCATTAAGTAGCAAAGGGATGAAAATGTGCAAAAGATATTGCAATGGGTACCCAAAACCCCATATAAACCTACATTTTGGGCCAAAGTAGCAAGGAGGCGGGGCATAAGGAACAAGGAGGGCGAGCAACCCTTCGTACCACCTGCAATCAATGATGAAAGTTATTTCTTGGAACAACAGGGGATTAGGGAACCCCTCCAAAATTGTTGCGCTCAAAGATCTGATAAATCATGAGAAACCATAAATCCTTCTTTTGCAAGAAACTAAGAAAGGATGACTAGATATGAAAGGAATAATTGATAAGTTCAAGCAGTATGAAGGCCTTCTCTCTAAATCAAGAGGGGATTCTGGGGGTTTAGTTACCCTTTGGAATCACAGTTTATGGAGACTTAAAGACAACATAATCAATCAGAATTGGATCAAAGTTATATTAGAGAAATTTGGAGACAACAAAAAAATTTCCATTTACAATGTTTATGCCCCAAATCACTACAGAGATAAAGAGCAGTGTTGGAATTCTATCAAGGAAGATATTGATGAAGAAGAGAACAGTAATATATTAATAGGAGGAGACTTTAATCTCATAATCCACTCCAATGTAAAGAGAGGAGGTTGCTTCACACAAGATCCTTTCAGGGCTCAGCTTGAAGGCATCATGCAGGAGCATGAATCGGTAGATGTTGCTCCTAAAAATCGCAGATTCACATGGAGTAATCGAAGAATTGGGAAGGAAAATATCATGGAGATACTAGACATAATTCTCATGGATATTTCCTTCCTTTCATCTTACTCTACGGCTTCAGCCTTTGTGCTTCCCTTTTCAGCTTCAAATCATTATTTAATCACGCTCACATTCGAAGAGCAACGCACTTTAGGGCCTATTCCCTTTAAATATAGTACATTGTGGAACAATATTCCTGAAGCCAATCAAATTGTTCAGTATACTTGGAGCCAACATATAGAAGGATCACCTGTATTCATATGGGAAAAGAAGCCGAAGAAGACTAAAATCGCTCTCAAGGAATGGGTGAAATTCCATTATAAAGAACCAGAGAAGATTCAACTAGATATAAAGAGCAGATTGGAAAGCGTCCACAACAAAGTTGAAAAACTTGGGCTCACCCATGAGCATCGTGCACTTGAAAATGATCTATACTACCAGCTTTACCGCGCCAACAGAGAGGAGGAGAAAAAATGGTGCATTAAATCGAGACATCTTTGGCTGCAAGGAGGCGACAAGAATTCTGCTTTTTTTCACAAACAGGCCACCATTAGGAAAATGTGGAACAATATAAAATCCATAACTGATGCAGAAGTCCGTCTCCACTCTGATCAAGAAGCAATAAAAAATGTCGCCTCTGAACACTTTCAAGATCTTCTCACTGGGAAGAGAGGCGATGAGGATTATTCTGACTTCCTCTAGTACCTCCCCACTATGGTCAATGAGGAAACTAACAATCCGATCAACATGAAAATTGAAGAAGCAGAGATACAAAGAGAAATATGGACCTTGCAGCCACAAAACGCTCCAGGCCCAGATGGCTTTTCTATTAGCTTTTACAGGACATATTGAGGAATAATTAAAAAAGATCTGGTCAAAATGATACAATGGGCCCAGCGCAAGAGAAAAATTGGTGGCTAGACCAATTCCGCCCACCTCACCCTCATTCCCAAAGAAAATCGCCCCTCATCCTTCTCCAGATTTCGGCCCATTTGTCTTTGTAATTCCTCTTATAGAATTCTGACCAAAATTCTTGCTTTGCGTCTCAAACCCCATCTCCATACTCTCATTTCTGAGAACCAAGGAGGCTTCATGTCCAACAGACAAATCTCTAATTCCATCCTCCTTGTCCAAGAGGAAATCCATTCTAGTCTTTCTCGCAATGAAAAAGGCTTCATCCTAAAACTTGATTTGGCCAATGCTTTCGATCGGGTTAGACACTCCTTCCTTCTTGCAGTCCTTTAAAAAATGGGATTTGACCCCTCCTTTCTTGATCTTGTTAAAGCTTGCATCTCTGGCCTATGGATCTCTCCCCTCATCAATGGTAGGCCAGCCCCTTCATTTCAATCGTCTCGTGGAATAGACAAGGCTATCCCCTATCTCCTTACCTTTTCATTTTGATGGCTGAATCCTTCAGCAAGGCCTTGGAACACAAGCGTCAGGTTGGGCTCATCACTGGCATTAAGTTTGGCAATGGAGTCAAAAACATGAACCATTCTCAATTCGCTGACGATACTCTGCTAATGGGGGGTGCTTCCAACATCATTTCTCAACTTTTCAAAACCCTCTTGGAAAAATTCATGAGCTACTCAGGAGGCATGATTAATCACCTTAAATGTTTGATCTATGGAGGGAATGCTTCAACCCAGTCTCTTCACAGCATTGCCAACATATTTGGGGTCCCTTGCAAGTTGGAATGGGGGCATTTTTCTTATCTGGGCATGCAAGTGAGCATAGGTCCTCTGAAGGCTGAAGTATGGGACATTATCATAGAGAAAATGAAAAAAAAAGTGAAACATTGGGGCTCTTCTTGGCTCAATCCTGCAGGCCACCTCATTATCCTCAAATATGGTCTCTCTTCCTTACCTTTATACCAATTTACTTTTCTCCAAGCCCCCGCCATCTTCCACCATAAAGTGGAGGCTATCATTCAACACTTTCTCTGGCAAGGGGGGAAAAGTGAAAAAATAAAATAAAACCTCATAAACTGGAGACAGGTCATCCAAGATCAGGAGCATGGTTGATTGGGAGTCTATTCTCCAAAGCTTCTAAATGTGGCTTTTGGTGGGAAGATTGTTTGGAGACTTATCAGCAGTAAGCCTGCTTGGTGGAAGAGTGTTTTGGAAACTAAATATCTCAATACTACCAGGAAGCACCTTTTTGACCAAGCTATCCCCAATAAAGCTTGTTCCAGAATCTGGGGGCTACGTAAAAAATCTATTCCTTTTTTAGTGCAAAATATTTCCAAAGTTCCCAAGGGTGGCAGCAATATCATCATTGGGGCAGCCCCCCATCAACAACAATCAGGGAACTCACCATATTTTATCCTATGTCAGTAACAAGGGGCTGCATATATTAAATCATATTTGTAATTGGGATGCTCAATCTCTGCTATGGACTAGGTGGCAATTTCCTGAAGTTCCTGCTTATTTAGAGGCAAGTCTTGCAGCCCTCCAAGCCCATCTCCATGGCACTGCTCCTATTAAACAAGACAACGAGGATGAATTTCATTGGGATCCCTCAGGATTGACTTACACCATCAGAGCTGCTTATCAACATATTTTCAATAAGGAATATCCCACGCCTATATGGTCAATCTGGAAGGTAGCTTGGAGATCTGAGGCCCTCCCCAAGATCAACTTATTCATATGGACTTTACTTAAAGGGAAAATCTTAACCTCAGACAATTTAAAAAAACGAGGAGTGATTGGACCTTCTTGATGCCCAAATTTCCATGCTGTTGAAGAAACCATTCAACACCTCTTTATTGATTTCCCTTTTGCCACCTGCTGTTGGAAGGAGCTCACTCCTAATTCCCACCTCCCTTGTAGCTCACACAACTCCATTGCTAAGGCCTTGAACTTATGGAAGAAAAGTTATCCCTGGAAACATAAAAATAATAGTATAGCCAAAAGAGTTTGGGATGCTCTCCCCTACACTGCTCTCTGGAATATGAGGCTCACTTAAAATCAAAAAGTTTTCAAAGATAAATAAACAAATTTTAGGAAGCTTTGTAGTAAGTCTCGGAGCCTTACTCTCGAAACTATTTCAACTAAGAGTCAATCAAACCAAATTGATTATAAGGACCTTTGTGTTGAAGAACGAAATTTTATAGGCTACCTTCTGGACAAAAATAATAGCATCAAGCGCAGTAGCGCCATCTTCAATCAGCGGCACATCCCCAATATCATTTGGAAAATTCGACTGAGTGAGGAGGATTTTTTCACTTGTTTAAAAGGTTGCAATAGACCTTCCCTATTCTTCGATGGCATGTTTAAGTCCAATCCGGGCATGGCTAGGGCAGGTGGTATCATTCGTAATGAATATGGTGCCATTATATCTTCCTTTGAATGGGGACTAGGTTCTCTTTCCAATAACAGGGCCGAAGGTCTTGCCTTGTACCAAGGTATATCCCAATTGCAAAACCTTGGTATAACTAACGCCATGATCTTTAGCGAATCGGCTATAATTATCAGTATAATGATCCACAATCACTTGTCATCCAATGTGGCGCTTCAACAAATCACCAGCAGATGTCAATCTCTTATTGTTAATATGCAAGGTATCAGTTTCTACCATATTCGTCGCCACCTCAACAAGGAGGCGGACCTCCATGCTAACAGGGCCTACAACAGAAACATAGGGTGCCTCTCTTGCAATGATGTCGAATCTCAACTCCTTCTGCCATGAATCTACACAATATTTATCAGATCCACAGCAGAGGACTCTGTCCATCTTGGATATGGCGTGCCTATTCCATCACATCCCCAGGCCAGAGGCGGATTCCCGTGCCATCTGAGCCTGCACATGATCTAAATGTTATCCTTTCTGCATTGATTTTGAATCCCAATCCTCCTGCAACGAATCTAATTCATCCTTACATGAAATCCCCAACAGAGGATTCTGTCCCTCGTGATCCTACTCATGTCACTATCCTCAGTGATCACATGAATTTTTCATCGACCGACATCGCCTTCCCTTACTCGACCCTCCCTTCTTATATGCCCACCTTCCCTTCTTGGCAATCACTCTCCTCCTCGAGCTGTTTTGCGGTGGAGCTCTGTTTCCCTCACTCCCTGGTCCAATCTGCTGTCTCCTCCATCCACGGTCTCGATCCTCAGCTGGTGCGTTTTGCTATCTCGCCCCTCTTAGCTTTGGGCTCCCTTTTTTATTCATGTGCCCGTCTCTTTATCTACCTTTGCCCCTTTTTCAACCGCAACAATCTGAAGCAGTGCTTCCACCATCCTTACACTCTGTTACAGCTCTTGAATATTGGAATCCTGCATTCGTTGCCCAGAATGGCGAGGAGTGAAGATTGTTTACATTGTGTAGACCTCCAAGCAGAACTAGAGCAAATTCGAGCCCATCAGAAGATCCTGGATGATAAAATTAAATACCAGGCTAAGATGGCTGATGAGAAACATGAAGCTGATCTCAATTTATTCCTCCATAGGGTATCCTCTCTTCAGGAACAGTTTAATGAGCTTTCCAACAAATGCGCTCACGCTGAAGAATCAATTCAAATTCTGAAGTACATGGTGGAAAAGAATAGCGCACCTAGTTCCAGCTCTACAAATTTAAGAAACCAGGGCGCAGATGCTAATCCTAAAGACTCCATTGCTCGCTAGATCAACCATATAAACATAGACTAAGCATGTCTTGCAAATTTATTTTATTACTGTTTCAGTTCATTCGAATCTACGCATCTTCTGTATTTCAGATATTTAGGAAGGTTAGAAGCAAAAGGGCTGTAGCAGTTCCCATTGCCACACCCTTTATTACTCCCTATGTATTGCATCTTGTAACACCGGAGCTTTGTCTCCCCCTTTTTTGAATACTAATAGCAACCGATTGTGTAAAAAAAATAAAAAAATTACAATTTTAGATTTTTTAAAATATGTTTTTGAATGCATAAATTGGTTTAATATCCTAAAAATACATACACGAATTGAATTAATCAAAATATATATATATATATATGATTCTTACCATTTTCCAACTAAATTTTAAGTAAATAAATCAAAAATTTTATTTAATAAAAAAAACATAAATATTAAAACCACACAATAAATTTTCTTACACCCACACATACATATATAATTAATTTCTACCTTGATAGGTCATCCTCTTACCACCATAGAGAATCCAATGGAAAGTCCACACCTCTAGTTAGAAACTAAGATCTATAAATAATGAAGGATAATGCATCAACCGCTATATGTATATTTAAACAGGTTTTATTATTCAACGATGGTTCAAGGAGGAAATATATTGTATATTAAGATAATTCCTTCTTGTTATACAAGCTGTTATAATTGCTACCATACAAAGACTAAATTCCAATTGAAGAAAAATATAAAATTTGAAGTTGCGTATGATTACTTGTGATGACAACATCAACAACTTTTTAACTCCATTGGTGTGTTGTTTGCTCATTGAAATATAATTTAATCCCTCTTTTTATAGGGGCTGTTATGTTTGCTACCATACAAAGACTAAATTCAAGTTGCGTATAATTACGTGCAATGACAACGTCAAACAACTCTTATGTCGCATTGGTGTGTTGTTTGCTCAATTAATCATATATCAAGGAGGTTCATTTCTTTATAATTGAAGATGTTTAAGCTTTAGAACAAGTGGCATTCCAATGTAAAGGATATACATTTGGTTTCCAATGTAAAGGATATACATTTGGTTTCCACTGGACTTGGAAATATAAATTTAAGAATTTTATGTTTGAGAACAAGTAGCATTCCAATGTAAAGGATATACCTTTGGTTTCCACTCGACTTGAATTATAAATTTACATATATTTGTAATTAAAGGTTTGTAGGTTTTAGAATTAGTAATATGGATGTGATGTTATAGTAATTTGAATTTAATTATTATTATTATTATTATTTTTTTTTTTTTTTTGGATTTTTCTATTTAATTTTTAAAGATTTTTATAGGAATTTATTGAAATCAAAAATTTGATGGGTAATCCCTATACAATTTAAGTGTCTAAGGATTTTTTCAGAGTGTTGAATCCATATACAGTGACAAAACTTTTTAAAATGACATAAATCAAAATTTCACATCAAACTTTTCCACTGAATTCAAGTAATGAAAACTCCAAAAAATGGCATTAAAGACAAATTTTTTTCTTAATGTTAAAAATCACTATTAATATACATTTACTATTCAACCTAAGGCTAATATGTTTTTAGACTAACCACATTGATCTTTATTCTAAAGGTGTCTATCATAATAGAAAAACCATAACAAATTGTAAATACTTGAAGAGAAATGAATTTAAGTGGTCAGAAATTTATTCTTGGCTACACACCTACCCTTAACTTTAATATACAGGGAAAATTTTAAAGATGGAAACACCTACCCTTAACTTCAATATAATAATATAGCCTTGTTCAATTTTCTAAAGGAAATTTAGTTCATATTTGTGAAATTAGACAATTAATAAATAATATTCTTTAACTGGATTTTGTTTTTATTTTTTCTGAATTTTAATTCTTTTTAAATTCTAACTTTTTCTGCATAAATCATATTCAATTATGGCTAATTATTATTATATATTAAAATTATTTCGGATTTCTATATAAATGTTTAAATTTATTAATTTAATTAAATTAAATATTTTTTAATAATAAAATAAATTTATTTTATTTTATGTAAATTTTATGGAGTATATTCCTTTTATAATAAATAAATTAAAAACACACTTACAATTTTTTTTAATTTTTATAAATAAATAAATTATAAATCACTTTTTTCTAATCTATTAAAATATATTAATACTTTCACAGCTTTATAATACTTCTCATTTTTATCTTATTTCCGTGTAAGTTTGATTTGTATTGATTATATTTTTTCTTAATTAAATATATTGGAAATATATTAGATCTAAGACTTTTGTGATTTATTATTTAGAAAAATGTTTTTCCCATTAATCACATCATTAAGATTTGGTGAACGTTTCAAACAATTGAATGTAATTCATCAAAAAAACCAAAAAAACCAAATCTTAATAATGTGATTAATTCAAAAAAAACATTTTTTTTTATAAATTTAAAATATATTTAATAAAACCATTTAATTTTTATAAATAAATAAATTGTATATCTCTTACGTTAGAAAATATGCCAATCTAATTAAAAAATAAATTTAATATTTTAACTGTCCTTGTCATACTTTTCATCCTCTAACTTATTCCTCTATGACTTTGATTTCTATAATCCTTTACACAACCACTGCAATGGCTTCCTGTTTGAACAAAGAGTTTTCCTTTGACTTTGCCATCGAAAACAAAAACTGGTTGGGTGGATTGGATATATTCAAAAACCAGGCACTCTTTCAAAACCACCCATTTGAAGTCAATGGAAAGGATTGAACTCGCCGGCCTTTCATTCTCACTGCAGCCAACAAAACTCTTCCTATAGTTACAGGTCCAATTAGTTATCTGGACTTTTCCCATCAAAAACGTGCCCCGCTTGTGGATGGGCATTCCATCCTGTAAAGGCTCCTTGTGACAGCCATGCCCTATATATACTGGTTTCTTTGATCCGGAGTGCCTGGGTTCAGAAGGGCCTTTATTTCCGCCATGGGATTTCCAGTTGGATGTTCAGAGATCATTGTCCCGAAGCTTGTTCTTAACGTTGTCTACGTGTTGATCTGTAGTACAAGCCTGGTAATCTATTGCCTCCTTCGGTTCCTGGGATTCAGTGAGTTTCTCGAACCCGAGACCTCCCGGCCAGATGAAACCAACCAACGGTTGAAACCCGTGAGCACTTCCGTATCTTCGCAGCGGATTCGTGAGCTGTTACCGGTTGTTCAGTTCGGCGTTTTAGCAGAAGAGGCCAGCGATGAAGATGTTACGTGTGCTGTTTGCTTAAATAACATGGAGAGACATGAAGAGATCCGAAGGCTAAGGAATTGCAGGCATATCTTTCACAGAGAGTGTGTGGACAAATGGGTTGATCATGGCCAGAACGGTTGTCCTCTTTGTAGGTCGCCCTTCCTTTCAGAAGATATTGGAACATAACTGGAAGAAGAGCCGAGGACGCTAGATCCCGGGTCGAATCCCTTTGGGAATGTCTCAGCAGTTAGCATCGTCTTAAGAGTAGAGATTTCACTCCCCCACTGTAATTATTATGTAGAGGCAAATACATTAATATAGGGAACTTTGAAATTTGAATTCCTGTTCTCCACTGGTTTTGGACATAGAGCCTTGCTGTAATTTTAAGTTGATTATTAGGAAATCATCTTTGACGATGGACTTTGGAATCTCTATTCATGGCTACCTATCCCATAGTTGAGTGTGATAATACTTTGGTATAGTTTCAACCCTTTCTATACTAAACAATGATAATTTCAACCATTCTATCCTTAAAAAATAATAGATTCAAATCTATATAGAAAATTTTAACTAAGCAAAAAAAAGAATTAATATTTTTAATTATTTTTAGTAATGTGTTTAATAGCATAGATTACATTATAAAATATAGTAAAATATTATATACTTTTAGTAAACTTCAAATTGAAAAAAAAAAGAATTAATATTTTTTATTTTTTAGTAATGTGTTTAATAGAATAGATTATATTATAAAATATAGTTAAATATTATGTACTTTTAGTAAACTTCAAATTGAAGATATGCTTCTATATACATGAAATTAAATATCTTTAAAGTTCTACAAAAGTGTTTAAAGATATATAGTTCCCAATCCATTAATTGTCACCTAGAAAAAGAACCCATTTACCACAAGTCATGTCATCCAACACATTTTTCTTGATTTTTCTATGCAACAATACCATTTTTAGAATTTATTTTATGGTTTTCTTTGACATTTAAATTTATATTAAAACTATTACTACTAATATAATAATGAAAATCAATATTAGTAAAATTTCTATCTCCATAATTATATCAATATGGGTTTCTCAATGTGAAAATTTGTTTGTATAAAATCATTAACAATATTTGTAATTTGTTATTTTGGCTAAAGCAATTTTATATTTTATTGAAAAAATATAGTAAAACGATAGAATATTTTTCTAGTTGTTTAGATTTTTATGTAGTTTAATAGTAAACACATATGTTTCATACCCAATGGCTTTGTCGTACTCTTCTCCTTCTTATTGATTTTGTTTATTTTTCACTTGTTTAGTCAACTTAATCCAATAGCCTTCTCTACCCCTACTTTACTCCTTTAGGTGCTTTTCGTTTGAAATATTTATATCCTCCACTGATTTTATCTATCTATTCCATCATCTTAGTAAGCATGATGTTTTTTGTATTTTGTCACTAATAATGATTCCAATATTTTGTTAATTTAATTTTTGCTTCTACCTAAAAAATTCATTTTTAATTAAACAATAATATATAATTTAATTTTATAATAATTTTTAATCCAACTTTAAATATATTTTAGTTGTTTAAATAAAAATTTGATCAAAATATTTATCATAAATTATCTTATTTATATGCTTAAATCTTTTTTTTTTTGAGTAACTACTCTACTTTGAAATTACAATTTTACATTTTTTTTAGGCATGTTTTTGAATATTAATTTAATACCTTAAAAAACTTGTAATTTTTCAATTAAATTTTAAGTAAATAAATTTAGAAAAAAAATATTAAAACCCCACACTAAATTCTCCTCCCCACACATATAATTTCGACCATGATAGGTCATCTTCTTATCACCATAGAGAATCCAGTGGAAAGTCGACAAGACTAGTTAGAAACTAAGAGCTATAAATAATGAAGGATAATGCACCAACCGCTATATGTATAATTAAACATGTTTGATTATTCAACGATGGTTCCAACCAAATGCTATGTGATTGCCAAATTTTTTAAGTCATAGATTTTAAAAATAAGGAGGAAATATATTGTATATTAAGATATAAATTTTTAACTTTATGTTTTACAATGTTGTTTGATAATTCCGTGTTGTTATACAAGCGGTTATATTTGCTACATAGAAAGACTAAATTCGAATTGAAGAAAAATATAAAAATTGAAGTTGCGTATGATTACGTGTAATGACAACATCAACAACTTTTATCTCCATTGGTGTGTTGTTCGCTTATTGAAATATTATTTAGTCCCTATGGTTATACTAGCTTTTATATTTGCTACCATACAAAGACTAAATTCGAATTGAAAAAAAAATATAAAACTTGAAGTTGCGTCTGCTTACCTGCAATGACAACATCAAACAACTATTATGTCGCATTGGTGTGTTGTTTTCTCATTTGATCATATATGAAGGAGTGTCATTTCTTTATAATTGAATATTTTTTTTCTTTATAACAAGTAGCATTCCTATGTATAGGATATACATTTGATTTTTAGTGGACTTGGAAACATAGATTTACGTATATTTTTAATTGAAAGTTTGTATGTTTTAAAACTAGTTGTTGGAAATGTTGTCATTGATGACAAAGGAGATGACAAAAGAGGAGCACTTGAAACATCATTCAAGGGGCAGAAATCACGGTTAAAGGAGGTTTGATTATCTTAAGTTCCTGAACCACTATAGTATAACAACGTACGAGTGTAGCTTGAATATTAAAGCGAGAACAAAATCGATGGAAAGCCATCGGTAATTGTAGTATGGACCAAGAAACTATGTTGAGGAATTGCACATGAAAGTCAGAGTTCATATATATATATATAAGCGCGATGGAACCCTGAGGGAAAAGGAGAGGAACCACGAGCGCTGTGAACAGTGACAGCGGGTTTGCAAAACCAACCCCACCCATATCACACCGCCTTTGTACGGTAAGTTTTATTTCCAATTCGAACGCGATCAATGCCATAGGCTGACACGTGGCCTTAAGCAGTTTTGAGATACCTCTCTCATCGCGAGTTAAAAGCTCATGCACCTAAGTCACGTAAGATTTGATTGAGGACATCAGATCATTAGAAGTAGTGCGACGTGTTCTCCGTCATTGGAAGTGGAAGGGTCATTAGTGCGGGGCCAAGTTCTAATTTATATTAATCAGGACTGTTCAAACTACGGTTGCAAGTTTAACCGAGGTATGTCCGATGTGGTTTAGTTTTTTTATAACGCTTCCAAAATTGAAGAAGGCCATAATATATGTATGGATATATTGTAGTGCACATATAATGGTTGTATATGCGAAGTCGGCGCAATATGAATTGTGTGAAAAGGTCGAAGAACAGTTGCAATTGAAATGATCTATGAACATTTAATTAGGGTCACGTATACATGAAGATTGACTCTAAGTCGAGATTCAGAAGGGGGTTGACATGACGTGAGGACTCCACATGTGGAGATCGATGGGTTATATGCAATACGGGGTTTAACCTTAGGCCAACGAAAAATAGAGCTCCCGCCTGCAAAAGAATTATAAGAGGGTGTATTGTATGGTTTTATAACCCTTGAGCTTCCGCATTTTTAAGCCGGATATTAGGTGTGTGGTTTCTTAACTAAAAGAGGATTTTTATCTAATATCTCAATCTCAGATTGAGATATTAATATACACAGATGTAATTAATTTGTCAATTAAAAGGAAGTAGAGTATGTTGAGGTTGCCAGATTGTAATGTTATAATTTCTTGCGCATTGGTTTAAAGGAACCGAACCGTTTGTCAGAGTATTAAGAGCTTAAGTCGGAAGATACATGAGTTTTATAGTATTAAGGTTAAGACTTACACAATTCTATATTTGCCAAAATGTGAGTTACATCGAATCATATTTGAACTCTGGGGAATGTGGTTTTGATAACCATCAGATGTGAAAATAAAAGCCTTCGCATACATTGATTTAATTTGCCAGCAGAAAATTAGAAGAAGCTGCAATTTTATAATGAGAGTTTGAGAGTTATTGGGAAACTAAAACTATAAAATAGGTATATATGCAGAAGATACACAACTACAGTGAACTTGGAGAATATGGACCTGACAGAGGTAAACAAAGATTGAAAAGCTAAAGAGATGTGCAGCAAAGGGACTCAAAAGTGCAGTGAACAGGTGGAATATGCAGAAGACAGTGAACAAAGTATGCAGGACAGTTGCATGACTGCTACAGAAAGGACAAAACTAGCAAGCCAAGGACTGAGTGAAGTTTATATTTTGAAACTGAAAATGTAAATGTTTTAATTGTTTATATTGTTTGTGATGCAAAGGAAAGTGTCCGAAGGAAAAGAAAAATCCCACTGTAATATTTAAATTTGTACATATTGTTATAATTTTTTAAAGAGTTGGACAAAGGAATGAGAAGGCAGAAGCCAAAGAGTCATGGAAGTTCACTTCAAATTCCTTGTGGAATACAAACAGTCATGTGATGAACTCTATATATAATATCAACTTGATATGCGTGAGGTTGAGAGAGAGAGAGAGGGAGAGAAAGGATAGAGAAAGCAGAGTATAGAAGATTGAAGCAGAAGAGATAAGGAAGAGAGGAGTAGAAAGAGATGCTACAAAACAGAGTTGATATCTGAGGTAAATCAACAAACAATTCTTTTGAAAAATTGAGGAAGTTGGAGCTTCCCTATCAAGTTGAAGTTTGATAGCTATCAGTTGTAGCTGACTGAGGTTGGACCCTCCTGTAGGTTGGTGCCTGCAGAAAAACAGTTGTGAGAGGGAGTTGGAGCTTGCCTTTGCATCACAACAATAATAAGATGTGGTTTTCTCCCTTTATGGGTTTCCACTTAAATCTGTTGTCTCTATGTGTGTTACTTATATGTTGATATGACCCACTCAATCTGGTTAATTGTTTGCTGCTCTCGCAATAAGGTTGATCTCACATTAATTCATTAATTTAATACTTACTACAACATTTTAAGACTGGTCACATATTAAGCTGTAAATAAGTTTGATGAAAATTTAAAAAGCTAATGCATGTGTTAAACTGATTCACCCCCCCCTCTCATTTTAACCAAAGATTCAAAAATTGGTATCAGAGCAGGTTCCTTTTGTATCAGTTAACGACTGAAAGGAGATCCTAGGTTCCCAAGATGGCTAGTAAAGAAGGATGCTCAACCAATAAAGCCCCTTTTTTCACTAGTGCAAATTATGCCTTCTGGAAAATCAGAATGAGGACATACATAATGTCTCTAGAAATAGAAGTTTGGGCTGTTGTGGAATTAGGATATGCCCCAAAGGCAACTGACTCAGAAAGAGAAACTAAACAAGATTGTGTAGCTAACGCAAAAGCCATGAATGCCATCTTAAATGGACTGTGTGAGGCAGATTTTATCAAAGTAATGCACAAAGACACTGCCAAAGAGATGTGGGATACCCTAGAGAAGATCCATGAGGGAGACAAGAAGGTAAAGACTGCCAAACTTCAAGTCTATAGACCCCAGTTTGAGAACTTAAAAATGAATGATGATGAAGACATTTCTAGCTTATTTTTAAGGGTTTCAGAAATAGTAAATAACATGAAGGCTCTAGGAGAAACCATAAAAGAAGTTGTAATTCTGCAAAAGATTCTAAGATCTCTTCCACCCAGTTTTAACCCCAAGGTATCTGCAATAGAAGAAACTGCTGATTGGGAAACCTTGACCATGAACCAAATACTTGGAAATCTAACAGCATATGAGATGAGGCTCCCACAGAAGAAGCCAAGTACGAGGGAGGAAACTTTTAAAACATAAAAGAAGAAAGAAGAAAAGGAAGACATATGCTCTTGCTCGGATGAAGAAGAGGCTAAATTTGTCAAGAAACTGGATAGAGGCTCAAGTAAATACAAAGGTAAACTTCCCTTCAAATGATTTAACTGTGGAAGAGTTGGACACTATGCTACTAAGTTTCCTCACAAGAAAGTAAAGAATTAGGCTCAAGAATCAGGGAAAAATACATCAAAGAACTGGAGGAAAGGAAAGAAATTTAGTAGAAAATCCTTCTATGCTCAACAAGACAGCAGTGCATTTGAAGACTCAGATGAACCCTCAAGTGAAGAAGGAACCTCTGAATTTTTATTGATGGCCATAGAAGAAATTGAAGGGCTCCTGCTAGAAGATGAAGAAGAAGATGAAGTCGACCTTAAGGGGGGGCTAAGAAGTGCTCTGGAAGAGATTGATAGACTCAAACTGAAGTGCAAAAAACAAAAGGACATTATCCTCAAGTATGTATCAGAAGAACAGAATTCAGAAGTCCTCGTGCAACTAAAGATAGAACTTGAAGAAGCCAAGAAGATAGAAGACATGTTACTTAAGCAAATCAAGGAGAAAACTTAGGAACAAGAGAATTTGGAAGAAGAAATAGTATGTCTCAGGAAGAAATTATAAAATGCTCAAAAGAAAGTAGCTATAAATTCTTCTCAAACAACAAACGCCTAAAGTAAGAATATCTTCAACTACAATTTGCTTGTATCTTTCTTTGGGACTTTGAATTACTCCTCCTTGTATGACAATATGTAGCAATGTGTCCCAGCTTGTAAGGTGTGAGACATAACGGTTAGCTCTAGACAATGACATAAAGAATCTCCTTTGATGACTCTAGTTGTCTGAGGTGTATGAATCTTTTTATTTTGTTGTATGAGAATTTCTTTCATTCTTTGTTACTCGAGGTTTCTTCTGCTCTTTGTCTCTCTTACTGCAGATTTCTTCTTTTGCTGGAATTATTTGAGCTACTTCCTCATCCTTCTTTTCTTTTACAAAAATAATCTCTCTGTGAACCTTTTCTTTTCCTTTACTTGATTCTCCTTCGTAGCCTATTCCAGTCTTTATCATAGGAGATCTTTTAGCAACCAAAATTTCATTCAACTTATGAAAATGTGAAAAAAATTTCATTTTTTTGGGTTCTTCAACTTTCTGCAAACTATAACAATTTTTCCGTGTAGAATTTCATTTTGCGGTAAAAATAAAAGTTGTGAGAAATTTTGTTAGCTTTCTATTACTTATTTTTGAAATTTTTTTATGCGGATTTGATATGTCAACTTAGCGTTTCTTTGAGTTGTGTTTCTTAACAATCAAAGAATTCATAAGTAGTCATGTTATGTGGCAACGTTGTATTCATTGAAAATTCTTGTTTTTGAAAAAACAAAATGTGTTACAACAATCTAGACAGAGTCTACTTTGGTTTCGTCATATTTACAAAGCCAATGAATGCATATCATAATTACTAGAATTTTTTGAACTGGTCTAATACGAAAAACTGCGTATTTTTGATATGTTTCGTGTGGCAACAAATTTCTTAACATACAAGTTATAAACTAAAAATCTAAAAGATACCCATTACAGTCAACGGACCAATGTAATGCCCCATAATTTTTTAAACTTTTTTTACAATGTATTTTGGGAGATACAAAATTTTGATTTCACTGAATCACGATGACCCTCAAAAATTGTTTGCACTCATTTTATTAGAAAAATAATTAAAATTAATAAACGTTTACGAAATTCCATAAAATTTATATTTCCTGAAAGTATATTCAATTCTGAAAATGCTTGTCTTGGTTCCGACAGTTAATTAACAATTTTTCATGGAGTTTAATCAGTCCAAAGTTGCAGAACTGTTTTCAGAGCTTGGCTCTGCGTAATCAGTGACGCGATAGTTCGGCCGAACTATTAGCGATAGTTCGGCCGAACTATGTTTTCCGCTTACAGACCGCTAAAACTAACGGCTTAATAGTTCGGCCGAACTTATTATCAAAAGTTCGGCCGAACTATTGTGTAATTTTCCGTCGGCCGGAATTTTTTGTGGAGCCCCCTACAAAACACATATTTCGCGGTCAATATAAATTGCCGCGAAATGATTCACAATTTTCGCACATTTCGCACTTCATTTCATCTTACAACTTGGTTTGAATTCAAAAAAATTTCTTCAAAGTTTGGGGTTAAAAATTTTTTTTGGAAGACATTTTCTGGAGGCGGCGTGATTTTTCTTGGAGGTTCAAAGTTTGAATTTAAAGAACTTTTTTGGAAGACATTTTTGGAGGCGACGTGATTTTTCTTTGAGGTATGTACGTGTTTTGTGTTGAAATAAATCTTTTGAGCTTTTTTGTTCAAAAAATTTTCTTTACATTTTAAGATTTAAAGAATTTTTTTGGAAGACGTTTCTTGGAGGCGGTGTGATTTTTCTTAGAGATATGTACGTGTTTTGGATTGGATTACGTATTTTTTAGAAAAGATTTTTTTAAATTAAATCTTTTGTGATATTGTTTGTAATTGAGTTATTGTCTAATTTTTTAAAGGAAAATTTTTGAACCTCATACCCTATTATCATGGGAAATCGAAGAACTTGTGTGAGAAAATATGATCGAAAAATAAAGCCCGAGGAACGTAGAGAAGAGACGAGACAATATCGCAAAAGAAAGTTAGAAGCTCTCTCAAATATTGAAGAGGAAAATCAACCTCAAGCAGAAATTGAAGCAGGTATGTAAATGTAAATATTACATGCTCTATTGATATATATTTAAATTTTCCTAATGTAAAATGTAACGCTTAATTTTTATTTGATAAACTAGTTTGAAAAATATTTTGTTTGATGTAAACAGACAGAGATATTCCTCAAAATATTGAAGAAGAAAATCAACCTCAAGCAGAAATTGAAGTAGGTATGTAAATGTAAATATTATGATCTATTGATATATTTTAAAAGTTTTCCCAATGTAGAATGTGAAGCTTAATTTTTATTTGATGAACTAGTTTGAAAAATATTTTGTTTAATGTAAACAGACAGAGATACTCCTCAAAATATTGAAGAAGAAAATCAACCTCAAGCAGAAATTGAATCGGGTATGTAAATGTGAATATTATGATCTATTGATATATTTAAAATTTTCCTAATATTTATTGACATATTTATTAATTTAGTTATTTATTGAATATGTACTATTTTTTCGAATATGTACGGATGAAATCACTATCGATAATGAGATGTTAGAAAATGTCGACACTCGCACATATGGAGATAAAAAACCTGACTATTTTATACGATATCGTGTCGAGAAAATTTTGGAAATGTTTTTCAAAACTGAGGTGACAGTTCAAGCTCAAATGTTGAAAGGTCTCTTATCATCAAGGAAATTAAAAGAAGCGGCGACACTATTGGGTATTCGAAAATCAACCAAAGATAAAAAAATGAAAGAAGACGTGATAAAAAATATGAGTAGTGCTATAGAGTCAATTAAGAGATCTAGAGATAAAAATGTTTCAAATATACGTAGAGGAATAAAAATGGCAATGGTTTCACCAAGTACTCAAGAGAATCGTTTGAATCTAACATCTATGGCACGAGCACTGGGAACCTCGCGAAAAACTCTGCACAAACATCGAAAATTTCGACTGCAAATAGACGTAAATGATGAACTCGCTTGTTGGAGAGCTATTTGTAGGCAACCATACAAAGATAGACTTGGAGAAGATGTTAAGAAAATAATATATGAATATTGGAAGAACAATTCGCGTGTTTCACCCACTGCAAGACATGTGATGCGAAGAAGAATAGCGCGAAATCAATACGAAGAACATGAAAAACATCTCTTGGAAACCACTCAAATAGAGTTATTCAACAAGTTCAAAGAAGAGAATCGTCAAATTCAAGTTTCACTCAGTGCTTTTGTTCAGCAAAAACCATGGTATGTAAAACCTATCACCGTACGCGACACTTGTTGTTGTCGTTATCATGTGGAATTTGAGTTATATTATGACACATTCCTTGATTTCGGTAGAACATTATGGAATGATTCACCTCCTCCTTCCACTATCCGTGAATTCATATCTCAAATTCTATGTGAAAGAGAAAGCGATGAACTATTTTACAAAAAGAAATGTGTTGGTGGTAAAAAATGCGATGATTGTGGAAATTTGACTAAATTTCATAACAAATATCGTATTGATATAAATGATCAATCATTGTCCAACATGAAAGTGAAATGGAAGAGATATGAATATACCAGTACATCGATTCAAGGTTCAGATAGTGTTAAAAGAATCGAATTACGAGAAGACGAAATTTTTCTAATAGACTTTTTGAGAAAGTTTGAAGCAGAAATTTACAAATACACCATGCATTCCCATAGAGCTCGATGGCAAGACTTGCAATTCAAAAAATCTCGTGAAGTTTTTCCACCAGGAACCATTTTGTCGGTGATTGATTTTGCAGAAAACTACACATTTGCTCCACAAAAAGAAATTCAGAGTGAATACTATCACTCTGACCAAGTCTCCATGCTCGTTCATATTCTATATAGACATGTTGAACAAAATGTCGATCATATAGAAAGCAGGAGTGAAAATCGACATATCATTAAAGAATATCATTTTTATATCAGTGACGATCGTACGCATGATACATGTTTTGTACAACATTGTTTTGGAAAAATTTATGATTCATTGAAAAATCGTGGAATAACATTCAATGAAAATTGGATATGGTCAGACGGATGCGCAGGTCAATTCAAATCTGCACGATCATTTTTTTGGTTGTGTCGTCTTCATAAGAAAACCTCCATTAAACATTGTTGGAATTTCTTTGAGACTGGCCATGGAAAAGGAGAACATGACGGTGCGGGAGCATGCATAAAACGAGTACTTCGAAGATATCAAATGAACCACTTTGCACGCCGACTTGCAAACGCTGAAGAAGTTGTTCAATGGTGCAAAAATGCTCTAAGCCAAGAGATTAACCCATCACGAGAAGTGCAAAGGTACATTCAATTTAATTTATATTGGTAATCTAATTTTAAACATTGTACATTTATCATGCAATGATTATTTTTAATTGTATTTTGATATCATATTTACAAATTCTTTTCTAATTTTCCATATAAAGGTTTTTCTGGCATATTGGAATCGGAGACGTAAATAGATCAATTGGAAATGAAGTTGGAACAATACAAGGGACTCGAAAATTGCATTCAATTCAAACAAAATTGTCCACAAATGTGTTTGCATTGGATAAAAGAAAATATTCTTGTTTTTGTGATGTTTGCATAGACAACACAAAATCCAATGACATCTGTGAAAACAAAATGTATGTGGACGATTGGAAACATACAGAGCTAAATACAAAGGGAAAAATGTCTGTTGCAATGATTGAAGAAATGGAATCAGAGGAAACTACAATATCATCCGATGGTGATCGAGTTTCTGATCTTGTTAGAGAAGGTAACAATTGAGTTACTTTTTAATGATTTAAAGATTTACAAATTTAAATTTAAATATGCATAATTAAATGTTAAATTTATTTTATTGTGCAGGAGATGTTTTTGCTGTAATTTCACCTATTGACAACGATGAAAATGTGAAGTATTATTTGATGCGTTGCACTGAACAAAAAATGAAATTATTACAAGACTATAATGATCACGGATTTCAGTATGACAAAGGGTCTATTATACTGAAAGGTTATTTTTTCAAACAAACTCGTGAAAGTGGAGACTTTGTTTACTTCGAAGACTATGAACCTGATTTCATAAGTTGTCAATATAGTCACTTGGTGTGTGCAGCACGCATAAAGTTGATAGAAGTTCAATCAAAGAAAAAATCAAAAATTAAGAAATGGAAAATGTCAAAATCCGATCATGAACGGATTGTTGAGGATGGAATTCCATTAGAATTTTTTTGAGTGAAGTGTCAGGACAACAATTTATTATCTTTTAAACCTTTCAGTACTCAACTAAAAATTGAACTGCTCATGTTATTTGTGGTTTGAAAATGTTACAAATTGTTTGGGTACAAGCACGTGCTCTAGTTTCCACTGAAAATAGTTTTTCTATACATGTGCATTGATTAAAAATGTTAAATATGTATTGGATATATATATTCTAGAATGAAATTAATTGTTCTTGTATATTAATTGTTTTTGTATATGTTCTCAGACCATATGGTACAAACTATTTCACTTTATTTTGTAAAGTCAGATTCGGTCCCCATATGGCCTAGCCTCCAAGGGACGAGATAACAAGTGGTTGTCCCCACTTGCCCGAATCTCGGCTTTTAAGTACAATTTTACTGTTTATGTCGAGCATCTTACATGATGTCCTAGCCAAAGATAGATTCTCTTTGTTTCAAGTTTCTAGTAAAAGTTGTCACTGAATGCCCCGCTCGAACTCTTGTAGTAAACACCATACCTTATCTCTCTTGCTCTCCAATATTATTAGGTTTAATTATTATAACACAAAAATCGTTCTAGACATTATCAATAATTTTTTGCGCTTAAAGTAAAATCAATGAACACTATTAATCCAATGTCTTTACAAGTAATGTACCATCATACATGCAATTATATCAAATTAGAAATCAACATATACAATGAAATCAATGGGGATTGTCTTGTTGCGAGTAACATAATTTCAATTTACCATATGTGCAAATGTAGGTTGAAACCATCCAAAACTTTAAGTTGTAAATTGAAACCATCCAAAACTTTAAGTCTTAAAACCCTTTCGATTATATATTGTGCATCATTAAAACATTTAACATTTAAAGTTCATTAAATATCACATGCAAAATGTAGATTGAAACCATCCAAAACCGGAGTTTTAAAAACTTCACATGCCATGCCAATTATAATTCAACAATCCAACAAAAAAATTTAACAAATTAAATATCACACGCCACTAAGACGACCACACTAAGAGGATTGGTGCACTTCGTTTGGAAGGAGTCAATATATGTCGTATTGGAGCGATTAGACAGAATTCGAAAAGGAAAGAGCTTGAAACAATTCAAGCAGACCCAGGATCGAATTGTTCTATGGAGCTTCATGAGAAGAGATATGTGAAAAGAACTGTTAAGCCATGCCAATTATAATTCAACAATGCAACAAAAACATTTAACAAATTAAATATCACACGCCAAAGTCGTTTCAAGTTTTTGGTAAAAGTTGTCGCCGAATGACCTACTAGAATATTATAAATACTCACTTTGTAAGATCATTTGGCATTCGGAAAAGTTCGAAAGTCTTATACTGTCAATCAATTTAAAGTATCATTCACCATAGGGAGTGTAAAATATTCAATGTAGGTTGGTGACGATGCTCACTCCTAGCTTGAAGCAGCGCCAATGACCAATTCTTTAATGAATTCCAATGCACTAGACCAATGTTGGTTCAACCTACTTGGTTTTTCACGCAAGAAATTCCAAGGATGGACTTTCTAGACAAACTGCTGAAATTGAAAAGCTTGACATGGAGATACGACAAGGTGAACAAAGACTTTAGGAACTCTTTATGGAAAGGGCTCACTTGAAGGAAATAAGCACCACGTTGCAGGGTAAAGTCAAGAACATGGAAGATAAGATCAAGAGGGACTTTCTTGATCCGAAACCTATTGGTTTGAAGAAGGAAAATGCATGTGTTGGCACACTTGGAAAAGAAGACGACCACACTAAGAGGATTGGTGCACTTCGTTTGGAAGGAGTCAATATATGTCGTATTGGAGCAATTAGACAGAATTCGAAAAAGAAAGAGCTTGAACCAATTCAAGCAAGCCCGGGATCAAATTGTTATATGGAGCTTCATGAGAAGAGATATGTGAAAAGCACTGTTAAGCCAAGGGCTAGTTCGAAAAACATATTGGAAGAGGAAATGTTGAAGAAGATTGTGAAAGTAAGGCACAAGACAAGGAGGAGGAATGATGATGAAAGTTCCTTGGACTTGAGATTCATGTCTACAACCGTACAAGGGAAAAAGTTCTCTGCTTTGATAGACACGGGGGCTACCCATAGCTTCCTAAGTCGAAAGGCAGCTTCATCTCTTAGAAAGAGGAAGGCTAGCATCGAGAAAGAGTTGAGTGCTTTCAAGGCAGTCAACTCGAGGATAAAATTAGCACGACTGGTGTCATGAAAAGCACACATGTGAGAGTAGGGTCATGGTTTGGAAAGATAGACTTAAGAGTCATTGACATGGATGATCATTCTATGATGGACCATACCAATGATGGACCGAGACATGAACTCTTAATTATTGTGATCAATCTTAAACTATTTTATGAAAGATAGATAAACCATTTAAATATTTAGCTCAAACTCTTGTAGTAAACACCATACCTCAAGTCTCTCTTTCTCTCCAATATTATTAGGTTTAGTTATTATAACACAAAAATCATTCTACATTGTCAATAATTTTTTGCGCTTACACTGAAATCAATGAACACTATTAATCCAATGACTTTACAAGTAATGTACCATCATACATGCGATTATATCAAATCAGAAATCAACATATACTACATAATGAAATCAATGCGGATTGTTTTGTTACAAGTAACATTTCAATTTACCACATGTGCAAATGTAGGTTCACATTCTATCATTCATGTTACACTGAAATCAATGAACACTATTAATTCAATGACTTTACAAGTAATGTACCATCATACATGCAATTAAATATCAAATCAGAAATCAACATATACTACATAATGAAATCAATGCGGATTGTTTTGTTACAAGTAACATTTCAATTTACCACGTGCAAATGTAGGTTCACATTCTATCATTCATGTAGTTTTAAAAACTCCAGATACCATTAGAATTATAATTCAACTATCCAACAAAAACATTTAACAATAAATATCACATGCCATGCCAATTATAATTCAACTATCCAACAAAAATATTTAACATTAAATATCAAATGTCAAATGTAATTCAATGACAACATTACTTCACATTCACATGCCAAAAGTACTAAAACCATCCAAAGAAAACTGAAATCAATGAACAAGTTATTAATCCAATGACTTTACAAGTAATGTACCATCATATGTATCCAATTATATCAAATCAGAAATCAACATATATAATGTAATGAAATCAATGGGGATTGTCTTGTTACAAGTAACATTTCAATTTACCACATGTGCAAATGTAGGTTCACATTCCATCATTCATGTAGTTTTAAAAACTTCAAATGCCATGACAATTATAATTCAACTATCTAACAAAAACATTTAACATTAAATATCACATGCCATGCCAATTATAATTCAACTATCTAACAAAAACATTTAAAACATTAAATATCACATGCCATGCCAATTATAATTCAACTATCCAACAAAAACATTTAACATATGTCCAAAAATATGTCCAAAAAACATATTGTAATAAAATATGTCAAAAAATTGTAAATCTCACTCAAGTATCAAACTGTATCAAGTTTAACAAATTTTAAAACCATCTAAATTTTGAAATAAAATCAAATCTACTGTATGTCTTGTCCGTCAAATGGAAGATCTAGCCTCTGGGTCCCGGTTGGCTCGCTATCTTGTAAAAGGAAAACCTACATACACAATGTACATGTACTTGAACATTAAAATTTGAAGTTTTAAAAATTAACGAGAATATATATATCTAGAACTTCATGTAAAAAACAAAATATAACAAAAAAATCGCGCAATACCTCGTAAGGTTGCCTCTCCATTTGATGAAGAGGATCTGCCATAGAAACATCTCTAGTGGTAACATGTACAATATACATGTACAGTTAAATATAAATTTATATATATATATATATACAGAAATAATTTATATAAATTAAAAACTTTCAAATGAAAATGCACGTGTGTACATATATATAAACTTATTTGAACAATAATATTAAAAAAAAGAACTAAAGACAACTTCTTCAAATGTTGTGGATGTCCCTATCTCCGTCGCTAAAGTCCTCGGATTAAAAAAATCTTCTATACAAACCTAAATTAAAAAAATTTTAAATAACTCAAAATATAGATCTCTCTCTCTATATCTCAATTTTTTATGGAACTTTTTGAGGTAACATAAATTTTGAACTTGTGAAAAATTGTCCATACTTGGTCATCTCCCAATGAAGTAAAAGGTATATCTCCTAAAGAAGAAGAAGGTACCGGGATCCCAAAAACATCAGACGGAATCGGTACCTGTTAAAACATTTTATCAAATTATATATATACATACATGTACATGTGTGGCAACAATTATTTATTTTAGAGTCACTTAAAAAACACTAACATACATATGCCAACATATCATGATGGTCAGACCCATCTGCATCGTTTGAGCGAGAGGTCCCGAATGTAATATTAACATTTTCATCACGCATCATGCCTGAGAACTGCAAATGGTGTTTTAACATATAATCATACATTTTTGTTAGATTAATGTACACATACAAATAAATGTATACATGTACATACACATGTATTTATTACAAATTGTACACATGTATATGTAAAAATAATTTCAAATCCTAAGGTCACTAACACATACCGTTCCGGTGCCCTCTTCCTCATGAAAAATTAGGTCTTGCAGACCATTGCGACAATTTATTGCGTATGTTCGGAGATCTTCAACATTCATGTTGTAAATCTCCTCATCTGTATGATAAAAAAAATTGGCACGTGCATATTCACGTGCTCTTTGTCGATTTAAGCCAAGATCGACTCCACTCAATCCGCTATGAACATTTTCGATCATAACATCTCTTGCTTCACGACTTATTTGAGAAGTCGCATCCATCTTTGATCGCAAGGTTTCGACTCGAGACGGTCGACTCACCAATGGCGGCTCAGGGCGAGGCAACTCCACATCTCGCTTTGCGCCCTTACGTTGACATAATCGACCTCTCCCCGGGCCACAAAATTCTGAAGGAAGATCATTGTAGTCGGGTTTCATACCCTTAAAAAATTCTGCATAAAACATTTGTGCAAAATAAAGAGGAACCTCATCGTTCCATGTAAGCCTTCCAAAGGCCGCAAGATGTCGACTATACAAATATTTTGCTATGTCTGGGTGCTTGAAATACTGCACCTTCAACATCTTTCTTTTTGGCCCTTCCTTATAATTAAACATTGACTTAGCCTGATCTCTTGAAACTTGTTTTTTTATGTCCTGCCATTTATCGGGACCTATCACTGCTTCTCTTCTCTGTCTCATCACTTCTACAAAAGAATCAGTGGTTGGCCCCAAATCTTTGTACACTTTTACCATTTCACTCAATGATTGTGTAACTATCCGTAGGCTTTGTCTACTCTCAGCAGGTAGAGTCAAATCCTGGAGATCTGTCTGCAATTTTGCATAAAGGCTTTGACACCTTTGTAAGGTGCATTTCGCCATGTTCCTTTCCCATGGTATATCAGTAATCTCAGCCGGATAAGTTGTGCTAGGTTGACAGCCTTCTTCTTCAATGTAGCGCGTTGCCGTGCGTCTTTTTTGACCACTGGCTCGAACATTTTGAGCCTCTGCATCAATATATATATAATTTCATATATTAGAAAAAACATGTGTAAAAAAAGTTGTAAAAATTTAATGAAAAAATATTGAAATTGATGGCAACCTTGATGTTGTTGGTTAACATCATCTCCAACATGACCCTGCTGAGAACCAGCCCCAGAATGATGCTACTGAGAACCAGACCCACAGTGACCCTGTTGAGAACCAGCAACCGTTGATTGCTGGCCTTCGGGGGAATAAATATCACCCCCTTCCGGCACCCTGCTACCTCGACCGGTTGAACCTTGGCCACGCTCCATTGATGGAGTAGAAAGCCTTCTCCTCTTGCCTCCTAAAATTAAAATATGAAACTTGTTAACAACTAATTTCACTCACAAAGTTAGTAAAAAAATCAATTCCATATGTACACACATGTATGTAGATTTAAGATTATATTTAAATACCCTGAACATCCTCCGATCCCCGAGACTCCATATGGGATTCGGTTGATCTTCGTCTTTCATCCTCCATGATGTATATCTATTGGTCAACATTCACAAAATAGATTTCAAAAAATCAATACCTCAGAGTAAAATCCAAGTTGGGGATGTTAAATCCAATATGTTCTATATTTACCATGTCACGTCATGAGTTCCCCACTTTTACCTTATGTAAAGCATGATTCTAGGATTACTAAAATTTGTACTTGGTTTTTTAAGAATATATCAAATAAAGTTTTTGAGAAGCAAATATGGCTTTTTCCTTAGAATTTGGCACTTTGAATTTCCTTACCCATATTTCTTGTTAATGATTATAACCTTAAAATGGCTAATATTGGTTTGTCATCATCATCTAAAAAAATGACTTGGCACATGAAAATTTACCATGTCCATCATCATCACTTCACACCATCTCATACATGACCCCTTCTACATATTATATGCATGAATTTTTGAAATTTCATCCTCTCTACCTATCCCATGAATGGATTGTGACAACAGGTGAATAAAATACAATTTATAAGGAGAAGATAGTTTCTAGCTTGTCCTCCTCCATCCGCCCCATAGCTAGTGATTTCTCAATTTTCCACTTCCAACTTTCTATTCTCGAAATTCATTAGCAGCTAATTTTATCGATAGCCACACCACTATACATATAATTATCATATTATACACTACTACATTAATGAACTCTAAGTTGTTTGTTATTGTAAAGTCCAATAACAAACAATGTTAATTGATTTTAGTAGTGTATATAACAATTTCTTTGACTTCCAAGTGTGTTGTGACTAAATAGTAGAATTAACTACCAAAATGAATTTCCAAAATAAAATGTTGGAAGAGAGAAATAGGCAATCATTAGATATGGAGTGCGTGGAGGAGGACAAACTTATACTGATCATTTCCTTATCAAATTTCCTTTATTCACCTAATGTCACAATCAATCGTGGTCTAGATAGAAGGGATGACCTACCATAAATTCAATCATATAATGTGTAGAAGGGTCATATGTAGATGGTGTGAAATGATGATTACAAACATGATAATTTTTCATCTACTAGGCCATTTTGAGATGATGATTACAAACTAGTGCTAGCCCATTAAAGGTTATAATCATTGGTGCCTAATGTAGGGTGGACAATTTAAATCAAGTTCGTATCAAAGTACAATTTAGCTCATTTTAGTCAAGGTTAGTTAGAAGAATTAGCTATTGGTTTCTACCTTCAATTTCCTCTGAAAATGAATGTGTATGTGCTTTTGAGAGACATTAGAGACATTAGAGGAACAAGGTCCAAATTTTTGATGAAAATGTGCTATGAAAGTAAAGGGTTTTAAAGGCAAGCATGTACAAGGCATAGTTGAGCCAAAATGTTCTTCAAGAAGGGCCTAATTATTTGGGTCTTGGTTATGGAAAACATGGAAAATGCTCCAAAGCCAGGGAGGCTTGTGAGGTTTGTGTTCATGATGAATGGAACATGTACATAGTTTACCTTAAAGTTGTTGTGTTTTACGAATATTAAAAAATGAAGAACTTCTATTTAGATCCATTCCAGAGATTGACTGTAGGGGCATTTACTAGATATGTCACCTTTCATAAAAGATGAGATCCAGAGGCTACCTGGCCCTTTACGGACTCTGCCTATAGAACTTGTAGAAGTAAACACTAGAGGCATTAACAATATCAAAGAACGTTTTCATGCTCAGACATGGGAATGTGTCTCTTTCCCTACGCAAAAGAATAGTTCTTGAGGTAGTTAATCTTCATAGACAGGTCATCAAGCAAGTCAATGTGATCATCCCTCCTTCCCTCCCTTCTAAAATAATTATGTTTTGCGGGTCAAAAAGCCAAAATATGGAGACAATTATCACCAAATCCAACGTATGATTATGCATGATGGAGACTATCTAGCGCTTTCCCTTGTTAGAGAAAGTACATGAGCTCTATTATTTGAGCTAAGAGTCAGTTGTTTGAAAAGGCATGTTTTGTCAACTTGTTTGGTTGATGGTTTTGTACACCAATATGTAATAGTACATGGACATATTCACATGATGTGAATTTTTTTTTCTTTGAAGGAGAAAATGATGTGTTTTCAGTTTGATGGTTTTGTTTGTGACAAGATGTCACAAGATTTTGTGAAGGTCCACTCTTGAGCGAGAGCCTCATGATTACAACCTATCTGTGAGAATAAAATGGGAGTGCATCCTTATTTTGAAGGAGAAATTTCAATAGGCTTTAGGAAATTTAATTTCAAGTCATTTAATTTCACTAGAAATAATTCAGAGGTACATGATATGAATAGTATTTAGGAAGAACAATAGTCCCTCATGGAATATGAAGAGAGTAGCCACTTCATTTTGTATATATGCATGATTTGAGTTACTCCTCAAAAAATTTCAAAACATGTGTATTTATTACTCTACCCATCCCGATTTTCATAGGATCCATAGCACATACATTTCTATATGCCCTAGTTGTTGTAAGGCCTAATTATTTCATCACTTTGAAAGGAATTACATCAGTTGTTTCTCCTAAATCTAGCATATAGTTGTGTAATAATATTTTATTTATTAGTAGGAATATATGAAAATGTTTATGAATTACATTTTTATTCCCTTGATTCATCTTTTATAACTCTATAGGATAATCCTCAAAAGTAGGGTCATCTACACTTCATCAAATTTAAGAACTTCATAACCTCATATCTTTATTTCATATTTGCATAACTTCCACAAATGGGATAGAAACAAGATATTTTCCAAGTGTTGAAGTAAACCAACATTAATTTCATTGTACACTCTTTATATAGGTATGGTTGAATGTTGTACATCTAGTACATAGATCAATTTGTTGTTTTCATTGTTTACTCTTAAAAATTATTTGAAGTGGGAGCGAAGATTTGGTTTCTTTCTAGGTTGGCTTACATTTCCTTTAATATGTGATCCATGCCTTTCTCTAATTCATATTTTTATCTCTTCTATTAATTATATGTTATTCTTTCTATGTATTGTTCTAGTACAAGGGGGTGAAATAATTTCTTATCATTTTCTAAGAGGTGAGGTCGTTTGAATCTCCAATAGTTGTGTTGGTGTGGTGGGAACCATGCTAGGAGTTGGGCATTCCATTGATATGGTCAAGGTACTTAGTGTATGAGGAGCATCCACTTGATGCATGCAGTGATGATGGTATTTGATGAGTAGAGGACACATATAGATGAGATGAGTGTCTTTAACATAGAGCACTCAAGGGCATGCCAAATACTAATTAACCGAGTTCGTGACATAATAAATGGTGGAAGAGGAATCATCAACATATGAGGTTGGTGTAAGTGGTGGTGCTACTATTGAGGCATGATGGATGGTGACCAACACATCTTGATATCGTCGGAGATTGAGACAATGTTGTGTATAATGTTTGTGTTTCACATAAATAGACAAGAGGTCGTTGGTTCTTAAACCCTTATTACGTGATGAGGTGGCAACATCACATGGAGTGGGGAGAAATGGGGGTGCTTAAGGGGTATGAAGGATACTCTTCAACTCATGAAGCATAGGGCATGAATTGGTGGGATGACCTAATGTGTCTCAAAGGGCACACGGGGGACTAACCTTGGGTATTTTTGGTTGAAGGTTCTTTCTAAAATAAAAATTATAAATAACTATGAAAACTTGCATTAACAAATTATCCTACAAAAATTATTGTAGAAAATTTTCAAAATTGAAATGCAACCTTAAATTCCTTGCATTCTTTCATCAACTTTGTTAATAATTGAATAGTCTACTAGTTGACTATATTACCAACTGCAATGAATATTGTCTTTTCCTAATGTTCATTGTGAAAATGGATCCTCACATTAATGTGATAGGATCTTTTTCATCTCTCAAGTTACTAGGTCAAAGCATCCTAATGGGTAAATTAATTGTGAGATAAAGTACAAGCATTAAATGTCAATCCAGGTTCTTATACTTCTGAAGTACACTTGCACAATATATGCTAAAGCCAAAATATGGAGACAATTATCACCAAATCCAACGTACGATTATGCATGACGGAGAATATCTAGCGCTTTCCCTTGTTAAATATATTAACAAGGGAAAACGCTAGAGATTCTCCATCATGCATAATCGTACGTTTATGCTTATAGAGTGAAAAAACTAAAAGAATCAACTTGTAGGGTCATTTAAATGGGGGGTGGAGAATTCTTGGGTCTTTGCAAATTCAAAGTATGGTGCATGTTGCATGAAGCAAGATGTTGAAAGTAGAGTTATGTTAGACACACATAAATGCAACAAATATGGAAATTTGTACATGAGCTCTATTATTTCCTTTAATATGTGATCCATGACTTTCTCTAATTCATATTTTTATCTCTTCTATTAATTATGTTATTCTTTCTATGTATTGTTCTAGTACAAGGGGGTGAAATAATTTCGTATCATTTTCTAAGTGGTGAGGTCGTTTGAATCTCCAATAGTTGTGTTGGTGTGGTGGGAACCATGCTAGGAGTTGGGCATTCCATTGATATGGTCAAGGTACTTAGTGTATGAAGAGCATCCAAAATTAGGCGGATTGGGATCTTGATGAGGGGGATATGTCACTTGATGCATGCAGTGATGATGGTATTTGATGAGTAGAGGACACATATAGATGAGATGAGTGTCTTTAACATAGAGCACTCAAGGGCATGCCAAATACTAATTAACCGAGTTCGTGACATAATAAATGGTGGAAGAGGAATCATCAACATATGAGGTTGGTGTAAGTGGTGGTGCTACTATTGAGGCATGATGTATGGTGACCAACACATCTTGATATCGTCGAAGATTGAGACAATGTTGTGTATAATGTTTGTGTTTCACATAAATAGACAAGAGGTCGTTGGTTCTTAAACCCTTATTACATGATGAGGTGGCAACATCACATGATGGAGTGGGGAGAAATGGGGGTGCTTAAGGGGTATGAAGGATACCCTTCAACTCATGAAGCATGGGGCATGAATTGGTGGGATGACCTAATGTGTCTCAAAGGGCACACGCGGGACTAACCTTGGGTATTTTTGGTTGAAAGCTCTTTCTATTAAAATAAAAATTATAAATAACTATGGAAACTTGCATTAACAAATTATCCTACAAAAATGATTGTAGAAAATTTTCAAAATTGAAATGCAACCTTAAATTCCTTGCATTTTTTCATCAACTTTGTTAATAATTGAATAGTCTACTAGTTGACTATATTACCAACTGCAATGAATATTGTCTTTTCCTAATGTTCATTGTGAAAATGGATCCTCATGTTAATGTTATAGGATCTTTTTCATCTCTCAAGTTACTAGGTCAAAGCATCCTAATCGGTAAATAAATTGTGAGATAAATTACTTGCATTAAATGTCAATCCAGGTTCTTATACTTCTGAAGTACACTTGCACAATATATGCTAAGCAATTAAATATCAATCAAAAATGGAAATGTAGACATAATGTATACACACTTTACATTAAGAAAACGTGTATATGCACATGCTTTTGAAGAAAGAAAGGCATTTAACATGCTTCTTCATTCAAAATAAGTATTTAAAAAGCCCTAAAAAGAAAGGCATTTAGCATGCTTCTTCATTCAAAATAAGTATTTAGAATGCCCTAGAAATGAGATAAACTATATGAAGTGCTGGAGAAATTCCAAAGTTTTGGTTCTTAAAGTAAAAAAAAAAAAAATCATATCATATCTAACTAACAAAAATCAACGTTTAAGGCTAATACTAAGAGAAAAGAAATGCAAAAAGGAATAAAGTAATAGAGTTCCTCATTAGTGGAGTTTCTAGTTTTGTGATAAAGAATAATACCATATTGACTAGGGTCAAATCAATTGAAAACGTGATAGAGAATAAATCATTGAACTTTTTATGATCCAATTATTTTTTCAAATACACAACAAGGATAAGTTAAATTTAACTTCTACAAACACTACAATGGTTCATACAATTTAGAAAAAGTTAATTAATTGAACCTATAATATGGTTTTTACAATTCCTATCTAAACCAAACCAAAATCTATTACTTTCCAACAAACTAATCATTTACTTAAAATCCTACTATGAAATTGACAATGTTCATATCTTCTATAATAACAACATTTGATATTTAATTTAACAAAATATAAACTACGTGGTAGGTAAGAGGGTTGCTCTTTAGTGGATGAAAATTAATCTTTTGAGGATTGTTCTATTGTCTTGTTTTGGGTATTGCTAATGCTTTAATGCTTGCTTATGATTGAAATACATGTTCAGGAGTAGGATCTAGGATCTACGTACATGCTTTTGAGAAAATTTTTGATGAAAATGTGCTATGAAAGTAATATCATGAAGCTTTATCATTACACACAGGTCTAAGAGTTCTACTACGAACCAATGGTGTTATGACCACTCATGTTCCAAGTAAGCTGATCTAAACCGGTACTCGTGCTTTTATTAAGACTGTAATCATAGTATTGTTATGAATAATGATAGTGTAATCATAGTGATTTATCTGTGTTTATACTAATGAATGATCATACTGGAATACTAGTATAACAAGTACGATTTCAACTACATGCACGGAATCCTTTATCGTATAGGTAATTAAACAGGGGATTACACTCCTTACATTGATAAGCTGTAACTCATAACTATGTTTAAGTAATAATGTTATTCTAGTTAATGGTTATTGTTCTATCATAATCAATGATATCCATATCTCACTCATTACACCTGCTAATCTTGTATCATAGCTAAGCTCTATAATACATGTGTTTTATTTCCACACGCCTGTAATCATTGACCAGTAATCATAGCTATTTCTATAATAAGCACTAGTTAGATAACTAAGAGTTCTCCCGCCCCTGTCTACGATGCCTATGCCTACTGAGCCTCTGTTCTCTCTGCTGCTCGGCCAACCCAATCAACCGGTGCTGCTTCCAGCAACCACCGAGTCACTATTGATGCTTAAACTGGCGGATCAACCAATTCAATAAAAACTGGAATTGGAACCGCGCGAGGGGGAGCCGTCCTTGCCAGTAAGGATGCTGGCTTTGAGACTGTGGAAACTACTGAGTATATGTACCTATTACAGTATCTACATAATAAGCGGAGTAACAGGTTATTAACTGCTTAACTAGTAGTAATCAATGGAGTTTTCTCTATGAACCAGTGATAGCTTTCTACACAGAGAAAAATCCGTAATCTCTTATAAGGTATTGATATTGTAAGTACTAATACAGTGACTTTATCATATATAGTTAGCAGCTGTAAAGGTTTCATCACACTACCAGTATCAATCACACTCTATACGCTTGTTTACATAGGTTTCATATAACCAGTTTACAGATAAAGCTCAATCCCAGTAATCAACAAGTTGTTATCATCTTCATGCTTGAGTTCATTATACATAATACGTGAATGGTTACTAGTATTAATCTAAACACATATGGCAATACTTATACACCTGTATTCAGGATATGAGCATTGAATAACATAAATTGAATAACATCCCGGGCCAGAACGTACCCGGCAGATCTTAACGGTGGCGCGTTGAACCTCTACCAGCAATCGATCTTAACGGTGGCGCGTTGAACCTCGACCAGCAATCGATCTTAACGGTGGCGCGTTGAACCTCGACCAGCAATCGCGCGGAAATCGCCCAGCGCAATCAACGACAGAAAACAAAAAGACGCGCGGAAACAATGAAAACAGTAAACTGACAACCTTCGCGGGCGATTTATTTATAAAAACGTAGTTCGGACGAACTTTTAAATGAGTTCGACCGAACTACCATTGCCGGTTTTCCAAACCTCCGGCAAAAATTCTGTTTACTGGGCCGTCACAGTGCCGTCAATATTAACGGACTCAAAAGTTCGGCCGAACGTACTAAAATAGTTCGGCCGAACTATTATAAAGTTCGG